>JBCNJP010000003.1:16222999-16391454 GCA_039602395.1 Deinandra increscens subsp. villosa
GTAATAAAACTTTTAATATGTATTGCCTGATGTATCCTCTTGCGTTCCACCATTGGTGTCTGACTGCACTTTAGTATCTACTTCATTCTGGATATCGTGTGCATTTTTCGTCATTTTTTTCCGGCTTCTAAGCACGCTGCCGATGCCCCATTGTCTTCATCTTTTTTTTCGAAAAAAAACTTCAGCTTTGTAGAGGTGACCTGCTCGGTTCTAACAATAGCATCATCGTTTGTTGATTTTTTTATTCTTTCAACGTTTCCGGTTTGTTTTTTTTTATCCAAGGCGAATGTGCTTGACAGACGTTTTCCGGTTTTCTCTATTTACAACAATTGGGAACCCAACAACAATTATATAGTTGAAACGCAAGCATGTATGCAAAATATAGTAATCGTGCTCTTACTGTATTTTTTCATCCGTTTTGTTGAATCTTTTTTGTTGTCCATGTTTTTTTCCTGTGAACATAAAATGAAAAAACTAAAATCAGTCAACAAACACATATATACTACCCACTGATGCATCATGCAACGATATAAACCAGTTAGAATACTCCAAAATAAAACCCATGAATATTCACAAATTACAACAAAAATTTGCCTCGTATGACCTTCAAAACATTGCCTAGTTAACTCATAACACATTCATGTCTTCCAATGTGATGATTAGGGGACATAATCCACCTTATGAACAAACTAAATCTTGACAAAGCCAAACCCATGGATATTCACAAATTAGAACGAAATCTGGACATAATCCACATAACAAACAAGGGGGCTCTAACAAACACGTGTATACATTATGAATTCGTTCGTCACATTTATAATAAGTAACATTGCAACATGCAACATTACATCATTACAACAAACACATATATACATTAACATATCACCCACTGATGCATCATGCAACAATATACACATGATCATTCTAAACAGCAATTTGTTGTTATACATGTATCTAATGTACGTAATAACAAGTTGTACCATGTTTTATACCATTAAACTGCTTATTATTGCAATATGCAACATTATATCATTACAACACACACATGTATACACTAACATATACTATCCACTGATGCATCATGCAACGGTATAAACATGACCATTTTAAACAGCATTTTACCATGACACATGTATCCAATGTACACGTTTTAAACATGACCATTTTAAAAAATTTAGTCTCGTATGACCTTCAAAACATTGCCTAATTAACTCATAACACAATCTTGTCTTCCAATGTAATGATTAAGTGTACATAGACCACCTTACAAACAAACCAAATCTGGAAAAAGTCAAACCCCCATATATATCCACATAACAAACAAGGGGGCTCTAACAAACATGTGTTAATATCCACTGATGCATCGTGCAACAATATAAACATAATAATTTAAAACAGCATTTTGATGTGACACATATATCTAATGTACGTATTAAGAAGTTGCACCATTAAACTATCTCGCTTCAACACCAATTTCAGTTGTAAACCTAAGTATGCTCACGAGCATACTAGGTTCAAGCTCACCATAACTTGAAACTTCCAAGACCTTTCATCACATTTCTAAGGGAAACATTCAGGTGACAACAATTACTCTGTTTAGCAAAACTATTAAAATTATGATTATGATTTTTGAAGCAATATTCAGAACTGAATGAATGGCAAATTTTCTTCTTATTAACTAATAAACTCTAAACTTATCACTAATTAAAATTAGACGATCATCTCAACTCATTATGCATACGCATTTAAGAACAACATAACTTTGAAATGTCAATTAAGTCACATTGTATATAACAATTTCGGATGGAAATCAATCTATGTATAGCAAAATAATCAATATCATTCATATCTAAAACAGTTGTACATGCGATTTATCACTATCATTCAGTTTTATGTCATGAATTTTTGAATACTAACCTCTTTGATGCAATTTGCAATATGAATTAGATTTCGCAGAGACAGGTGGGTGACCGGCGACAATCCTTTGATCCGGTGAGATTTACGTTTGATGATGATGGTCGCGATCCTCTGATTTGTTGTTTATAATCTTCAACCGTTTGTATGAAACCAAAAACCCCTAATCCAAAGTTTAAAACCCTAGCAAAAGTCACAAATTAGCGCTCCGTGTTCACCAAATTTGTTCCAGATCGAAATGGGATTGACAAATTCTCAAACGGAGAAGCTTAACCAAAACTCAATCGGAGCTTATCTCGTAGATTAGGGATCTGGCAACGACGATTAGGGTTTTGCCAGCGAGAGTGAGAGAGGGTCGTGGATTTGGGGAAATTCTCAATAACCTGATTTCTTTGTGGTTTTATACATTTACAATTATGCCCCTCCGACTTTTTTCAATTAAAGATTGTTAGTTTTTTGGTTTTTTAACATTTTTAGCCCCTTCACTTACAATTTAAGCTTAAAAAATCTTGGTTTTTTGGTTTTTTTACATAATGTTGGTTTTCTATAGAACCCAACCGTTTATATATAATTAAATAATTCAAAAATATATATTTAAATATATATATATGGCTGATATTGGTTCTCGTGATTCTCACACTTTTTAGTTTTCGTTTGAGCGTGACCATATATATATATATATATATATATATATATATATATATATATATATATATATATATATATATTAAATATATAGTGAAAAGTTCATTGTAGACCCCTTAAAAAGTGTAGACCCTATAGACCCCTCCAATAACCGTTAGATCGTTTAATCTAATGGCTAAGATTGAATTGCTGAGCTTGAAGAGAATTTTAAAGGAAAATCACGCGGAAGGGCAACCATGTCTTTTTCCATTCCGTTTACGTCTCTTGATTCCGCCAGATTTCCGAACCCTGTATTCCTCTTCTTCCACGATTTGATTTCTCAAATTAATGTTTCACTCCTCATTCATTATCATCATATCATACATATGTAATTGGTGGTTATTTTGTTTCAGATCTGAGCTACCCTGGATCTAGGGTTTGCTCAAAAAATGGAGGAAGTGAGACTCTATTCTTGGACAGTCGCCATTATTTGCTGGTGGAGTTTCAATGTTGAGGTATGTTTATATAATAACTATTAAGCTTTTGTTTAAATTCCTCGCAACTTGTTTGTATTTTAGATTTGATATCAATTTAGAGAATTAGTGATTTTGTTCATATGTCGATGAACTTTTTCTACATGTAGGGTGTTTCTCTTCAATTTTTTTTGCATATTTGTGTGGAGGTAGTAGTAAGTCTTTTGATAACATGAAGTCAAATTTAGGAATTTGGGGGAACAGTGATAGATTATGGAGGTAAGATTAACACCATTCACTCCATTTGTGGAGCTTAAATTATATGTTAAAATGGCCTAGGAGCATCAATAACTTTACATTCACACACCGGTGACTACGATCTTTATCTACTTTGCCTTCATGTTTTGGTTTTTGGTTGCAATGTCTTCTAAAAGTTGTATTTTTATAATTTAGCCAGTGGTTGTAGTTGTTTTGGTGTTGTCCGTAATTGTTTTTCAGCTTCATATGTTGGCTCAGGCCCCTTCTGATTATACACTCTTTACACTCACCTTCACGTGTGTATGTAAAAATGAAGCAAAATGAAAGCTCACATAGTTGCAGAAAAAATAATGGAGATGAAAGCTTACTTTATTCAATCCATGAACAACATTAAATACTACATGAGACCACATCCCACGTACACCTAACTGTAAATAACAAACTCCTAAAACCTAGCAAGATAACTCACCTTTCTTTTGACTCAATGATGTAAACAATCTGAACTTAATTAACAAACTGACTCATGACTTATTCAACTAACATGTAACTAAGATAAAGGACTTGACCCATTTTAATTGACCCGTTAAATCCATAAGACTTTTTGACCCGTGGACAAACCCGATTAACCCAACATCATAAAAGTATGGTGCTTAGTATTTAGGGTCAAGTCAATCAAATATGTTTTTAAAATGTTAGTCTGCTTGTTTTTTATACTTTTTCCCCATGTAGTTCATGAAATTTTATAAAATGTATTTTCTTTCAGAAACTTTATTTTAAGGTATCATGTATACACTTCATATGCTCATCGATTGGAGCATTTTGTAATCATCAAAGTGCTGAAGGTTAAACCACTTATATTTGTTGAACTTGAAGATCGATGGAGAAGGATCTTTTTCAATCTCTTTTTTGTTTTGTATCAATATAGTTTTAGGGAATGTCAGCTTACATTACTTCTGTTTCATTTATGTAAACCATCAAGTCATTCAGTTAGGATGAATATATATTATATATTTTATGTATGTGTATTTGTTTGTTATAATTGCAATCACTTTCAAAATGCACACCCAAACAACTACTGGTAATGCTAAAGCATGTAGAAAAGTGATTTTGTAGTGGATGGTATGGAGAAAAAAACTTTGATTGGAGAATTTGAGCCTCTCTTATTCCTATAGTTGGAAGAATTCTTCTTACCTCTGTTGTTACCTCCATGAACCATGTTTATGAATTCACTGGTGTTTGCTCTATGGTTTTATCTTTGATTACGAGTATTCATGCGAGTTGAGACCTTACTCTTTCGATCAGGCATATTGTGTTATGATAATTTTACTTTTTATTGGTGGAATTTTCATCATCTATATGTCATATAGAATCACTGTTACTACTTAAAACTCACATTGTTCTTCTCGAAATCTAAAATATTAGCATTCATAGTATTGTTATGCTGCTACTAGCTATTGCTATAAATGATTGTCAAACCACTGGATTTCATCTCCATGAGCCATGTTTATGAATTAACTACCACCACTGTTTGCTAAATGGTTTGAGCTCTTATTACGAAAATTCTTGCGGGTTGAGAGTTGAGACATTACTCTTTGAGCAGTCATACTGTTTGATGAGAATTGTACTTTTTATTGGTGGAATTTTGTTTCTGCAGCTAGCATCAAATATCTTTTGTGAACTTCTAGACTCTGTGATAATGGATGTTGCAACTGATGATGAAGAAGAACTGGGGTTATTTGCACAGCCAAGGGCTAGAGTAGCAGATCCAAGTAATAGTGAAACTAATAGCAAATATGTGGTTGATATTTTTGGTCAAACACATCCTTCTATGGCCGGAAATATTTGATTGCATAAATTGTGGCCGGTCTATTCTTGTTGGAAGATTTGGTCCTCATTTAGAGAAAACTCATTATAAAACTCAGTGAGTTTAAAAAAAAACACTGATTAAAAAAAACACGGATTATAAAACTCATTGAGTTCTAACTGAGTTATAAAACTCAGTGTGTTTAAAAAAAACACTAATTATAAAACTCACTAAGTATAAAGGTCATTGATTATAAAATTCAGTGATTTTTAACTCACTAAGTATAAAGCTCACTAGAAAAAACACTGATTATAAAACTCACTAAGTATAAAGCTCATTGATTATAAATTCAGTGAGTTTTAACTCAATAAGTATAAAACTCACTAAGTATAAAAAAACACTAATTGTAAAACTCACTAAGTATAAAGCTCACTGATTATAAAACTCAGTGAGCTAAAAATACATTGATTATAAAACTCAGTTATAAAAATCATTAGAACTCATCAGAACTTTTTTGTTTAAAACTCACTGAGTTTAAACTCATTAGAACTTGAGTTTAGAACTAAATCTTAACTCATTAGAATACTAAACTCATTAGAATAAAAATCACTAAGTCTTAACTCATTAGAACTAAGTTTTACTAAACTCATTAGAATGAAACTCACTGAGTTTCATTCACATTAGAACTAAGTTTTACTTTGTCAGGGATATGTCCCATCTTCTAGGCGTGATGAGTGTTACTTTGTCACATTATGCGTTCTTCTCAGCGGTTGACCAGAAGTTGTGACACCAATTCAGTGACATCCAACCCTGTGGGATCCACTGCAACTCGGTTTGTTGTAGAAGCCCTTGAATGGAACTCCATAAAGCACTCGGTTAGGAGTCTCATTTCCATTAAATATGTTCGAGTGAGCAGACATATCACTTTTGTTAAATATTCAAGGTTGGTTTCTTGTTTGGTGTTTTAGTATTTTTTTTATTTGTGTGAATTACATATCGCAGGGGGCTATAATGGTTTGTTTATATGGTTACTTCAATCAAAAGGGAAATTAATTTTTAGCCTTGAAGGAGATTATTCTGATCTCGTCCTCAAGACACTCATTTTCAATTGCTTTGTCTTCTATCAAGTAACTTCATCTAAAATATTAACCGAATTCCAGTAGCATAAGCTAATATTTTGCTTATTGAACTTTGCAGCTCTATAATGAGGTCAACTCTTGGGAATAGGAGAAAGAAAGCGTTTAGGATGGCATATGGAAGAACAAGGTTTTTGTAGGCGTTATTGCTGCAACTATCATTTTCCAGGTTATAATAGTCGAGAACCTGGGGGACCTTTGCGAGTGCATCGCCGTTCACGGCCACACAATGGTTATTTAGTATTTTTACATGATTTATAAGCATATCAGTATAATTTGTTGCTTTTCAAGGGCTTTTAGACTTAATTAGATATGTATATCTTTATTAGTTATGCACTTTACTTTGTGATTCTAATTATAATGTACATTAAATTCAGTTATCTGGTTAGTCTTTGTAGTTCGAGTTTGGAAATCAAAATATTATTCAGCCTACCATTTGCAACTATACTGGTTATTCATTGTTATTATCAAGAAATTATCAATGGTTTATGGTTGTGTTATTTATTCATAAGATTTTGTTATTTGTTATTTTGAGTGTTAAGTACCAGTAGACCTGGTAAAACAGGAGAGGTGGGTCGGGTCGAAAGAGGTGGTTGGTCAAAACAGGGTTGGGTTACAAAACAGTGAGTTTTAAACGTACTAGTGAGTTTTATAATTTACAATAAGTTTTAGTCAGTAGTGAATTCTAAAAAATAGTGAGTTTTATTACTCAAATTTAGGTATAAGTTCGTAGTGAGTTTTAATACTCAAATAATGAGTTTTATAATTTTCAGTGAGTTTTAAACTCAACAGTGAGTTTTATAGAACATCAATTTTTAAAAACATTGAGTTTTAAACACAATAGTGAGTGTTATAATTTAAATGTGTTATAAAAAAGTGAGTTTATAGAACATTGATGTTAAAAAAATAGTGTGTTTTATAATTCAATAGTGAATAGTGAGATTATAACTCAAGTTATAAGTTTGTAGTGAGTTTTAATGCTCAAATAATTAGTTTCATAATTTTGAGTGAGTTTTATAGAACATCGATTCTAAAAACAGTAAGTTTAAATACAATAGTGAGTTTTACAATTACATTGAGTTATAAAAAACAATGAGTTTTATAATATGTAGTGAGTTACAATGAGTTTTATAATATGTAGTGAGTTCTACAAAATAGTGAGTTTTACAATTCAATAGTGAGTTTATGTTTCAAAAAATTGTCATATCTATGATGTCATATAGTTCCAACTTAGAGAAAGAAAAAAAATAACATTAAAAGTTGTCAAAAGATTGCTATATTTACATTGTAATGTGGCCTTCGAGTAGCCACAACAGGAGATAACTGTTAGGAGATGACTGTTAATCCATACCCAACTTGGACTTTTGTTCCAATTTGCTGTGAAGACATCAACATCATCACAATTATATCTATTCTTCAACATAGTAATTAGCAGAGGCAAGATAGATTTTATTTTGTACAGGCAACATTTCATTAGAAGCTAGAGAGAATCTAGAGACTGTTGGAATAATACAAAAAAACCATCAAACACTGTCAAGAAAATAGAATAGTCCAGAGATTACAAAAAACCCCAAGAAAAAAACCGAACACCAAGACAACAGAAACTACATCACATGGCCATGCCAGATAGATCATTTCACAGCGAGAGTTGCTTCACTACCTTCCCCAACATGTCTTGATAATAAGCAATCCGACACCACATACCCCTCCCGCTTTCGGTTATGTATCTTCCACGAACATTTCCTGCATTACCTGAATTTCCTTCTGTGTGACCCCATGACCTAGCCCTTATTCCTTGGCCACACCCATGTTCACCACTCCTCATTTAGGCATGCATACCGGAATGATTAGGACATTGCATATCTTTTTAACCACATATTTATGCATGTCTCATCTTTGTGCATGGTATGAGATGATCTCAACTCCTTATATTACTTGTTAACCATTCACCCAGTGGTCGTTCGGCTGCATATATTCCTAGTCCAGACCCTTCACTTATGAGTAGCACGAATCTCTGTCCTCTAGTACCATCTCTTGATTCCTTTCCTACCTTGCATCCGGAAATCAAAGACTCGCGAGCAGCTACCTTCGTAAATGTAAAATTAATGTTAAACAAGAGACTAAAGAAAGTGACTTTTGTGTAAAGTAAACAGTAAATATACTTGGCGAACCGAAAGATTTGAGGCACATCTTTGAGGGGTCAGAATATCTCTCCTTAAAGTCTTACTAGAGTCACCTTTCTCCTCAATTTCCTCACTAAACTACCCATACTCGTTTCCACCTACCATTTTGTAGTCATTACTTAAAATTAGTAACACAATTTTATCTAGTAGTTTCCTTATTTTGTTTACATCAAGAGATATTTAAACAATGTTGTCAGTTTTACTTGATGGCAGGTGCCCCAAAGTTCCTCTTTAATTCCAACCCCACGTAAACATCTATTAAGCAGAGATCATAACATAAACATTAGTTTGAATATTCGAGGAAAACTTGTCACTGATGCAAAAAAAAAAAAAAAACTCACTTCTGAGTTTAATTCCAGTGTGTTTTAAACTCAACAATGAGGTTTAGAAATAGTGAGTTCTAAAAACAATTGGTTGTAAAAAACAGTGAGTGTTAAACTCACTATTTATGAACAACCATATATAAAAGGCTTATTGGTTTTAAATAATCTCAACTATTAACAATTGGCTAACAATAATCCCAACTCAAGAATTTGTTTCTATCAATCCGAACTTTAACACTATTGTCTTCCGGTGAGCCAAAACTAACGATAACTTAACTCCGTTAAGTTTTTTATTACGTGGTATCCTAGTTGGCTTTCTTTATCCTTTTTCATTTTTTTTATTAATTTTTGATGTGTTGGATTTATATACATGTTGGATAAAAAAGAAAAAAAAAGAAAAAAAAATCCTAAATTGCCTACGTATGTACGCTCAAGTCCATCGTTCCTTCATTATCTCCCACGGGCCACATCCTATCCAACTTTCTTATCTTTTGTGACAAAAGAAACTAAATTTAATTTCAAAATACTATGCTAACCTGAATATGGTTGAAACATGGCATCTCTAGGTCACATTTACTAAATGTCCAGGTGTCATGAGAATACATGCTCCACCAGCTAACAGACCCACGTCCATTATCATATTTACATTTCGTACCCTTAAAAAAAACTAATATAAATAAGTAATTTATTTCAAAAGATTTCACTTTGACAACACGTGCCTTACAAACACGAATTCTATGAGGTACTAAATTAAATAAAAAGTGTAGACCAAGCACAAAGATGTGTCTTAAGCAAGCACAAAGGTACCATAAAAAGTCAAATTGTTTCATTACCAAAAGATGATAGTAACCAAGTCATGACAAATTGATATAAAAAAACACCACATAACAAAATTAAACATTAAAGATTATATTCATGGGACTTGGGAGGATCGCACATACGTAGGTAATCTTGGGAGGATCGCACATACGTAGGTAATTTAGGGTTTGTTTTTTTTAATTTTTTTTTCCATCTAATTCTTATTCTTATATATTACAATTGTGAACATTGCTTCCTCCCCAAGAAACATTATTTTAATAATTTATATATATTAAAATAATCAAAGCTTAATATTTTAATGGTTTAATATTTTAATATTAAAATAATAAAAGAGTTTTAATATTTTTTGTTAAATGATATTCTCATTTTTTTTAAGTTTATTAATATAATAATATTTTTGATGTATTAATAATATTTTGGATTTATTAAATCATATTTATGATTATTTTCATACACGTAACGTTAGAGCAGTGTAATGGTTTTGTGTGTTTGAGTTATCCAGCGGTAACCTCCATTGATGACCAATTTTGTGTGTTTGTGTTATCCCAGTTGTAACCTCCATTGATCACCAACAATTTATATTATGCATGCATATTACAAATGCAATATTTGCATTATCATAGTGGTAACCTCTATTACAATGGTTTTGTGTGTTCGCGTTATCCCAGCGGTAACCTCCATTTAGATTATTTAATTTTATAATTTCTTTTTACTTTATATTTTTGTTTTGGTTGTGTAATACATAAACTTTTAAATGGTAAATATGATTTGGTCATAATTTTACAAGTGATTTTGTTCGTTGAATGTTTTCTTTTTTTGTTTTCTCCACGTATCCTTAAATTAGCAATGCAATAGTTTTGTGTGTTTGCGTTATCCCCACGTTAACCTCCAATGATCACCAATAATTTATGTTGGTGGTGGTGTAGCAATTTAACTGTTTTATCTACCCGTGTTATCCGAACGATTAAAAATTTATAACACAACCAAACGAGACCGTGTTGTGATGAACGAAACCATGACCATCGAGATGCACTTCGGACTTGCAAGCTTATGCACCTCCGCGCAACGCGCGGAGGTTAGAATCTAGTATGTGTATAAATCCATCTCATCAAAAAAAAAAATATTAAGAAAATATAAATATGATAATGGAGGTCACAAAGATAAGAAAGTTGGTTAGGGAACGATGGGATGTGGCCTGTGTAGAGGTGTACATAAAAACCGATTTGCAAACCGAACCGGTATAAAAATCGAAATCGGTTCGGAATAAAAACCGGTTTTAAGAAAACCGATTCGGTTTGAGTATAAACTGGCGGTTCCCCATCGATTTAGCATTCTTATTTAACGAACTGGTTCCAAACCGGGTTGTCTTTGAAACCGATTTGGAACTGGTTTGGAACCGTGTTGAAACCGCTTTAGAATCCGGTTTGAAACCGCTTTAGAACCCATCTCCTTTTTCTAATTTCAATTAACCATTAATCTCTTAAATCCTATTAGCCGTAATTAGATGAATCTTAATTGAAATAGCCGTTAGCATTTTAAAGGAGATTTCTCAATTAGCCTTAAGTGACAATGTCAACTTTTGATGGGATAGTATATATCATAACCACCTTTGGTGTTGGTGCAAGTTTATGCACTAAGAGAACTCAATCCAGTACAAATAGAAGTATTACATGTTTAGTTAACTTTTTTCTCTTATATTAGGCCTTAAGCTTTGTTTAGGTGATTGTTATTTAAGAGAATTTAAAAAAAAACGTTTTTTTTACAAACCGGTTCAACCCAAACCGGTTTCAAACTGAACTGATTCAGTTCTATAGGTTTGGGGTTTAGTTGCTTCAAACCGGTTTGTAACCCGAACCGATTCTGGGCCAAACCGGTTCTGACCAAAGTTGACCAAACCGGTTTCGGTTTACAACCCGAATCGGTTTGAAAAAAACCCGGTTTTGTACACCTCTAGGCCTGTGGGAGATATTGGAGGAACGATGAACTAGGGAGGAGCGCATGTACGTAGGAAATTTAGGTTTTTTTTAAATTTTTTTTCTAATATGTATATAAATTTAACTCATAAAAAAATTTAATAAAAAAATGAAAAAGAAAGCCAACTAGGATGCCACGTAATCAAAAACTTAACGGAGTTAAATTTTCGTTAGTTTTGGCTCACCGGAAGACAATAGTGTTAAAGTTCGGATTGTTAGAAACCAATTCTTGAGTTGGGATTATTGCTAGCCAATTGTTAATAGTTGAGATTATTTAAAACCAATAAGCCTATTATAAAATTTTCGTTAGTTTTGGCTCATTGTTTTTCTAAACTCATTATAAAATTCACTAGAGTTTTAAAACTCAATGCAAAACTAAAAGTCACTCTTTAATGTGTTTTTAAAACTCAGTGCAAGGTTACATACTAAACAGTGAGTTTTAATTAAAACTCACTGAGTTTAATGAACCACTGAGTTACAAAATTATAAAACTCAGTGAGTTTTAATTGGGTTTTTATTGAGTTAAAATTCAGTTAGTTATAAATAGAACTCACTGAGTTACAAAATCATAAAGGTCAGAAAAATGTACACATGTATATATTACCTGAAAATCTTCAGAAATTTTTGCTCTTTTCAGCCTTTGATGCCTAGGACTGGGGAAGCTTTGCAACATGCTTCTTTTTACCATACAAAGATCTTTGATTCTTTACAAGCATAAGGTCATCAATGGTAGACCAGTCATCTGCAGCAGCTCCAAATTCACTAAAACGGCCACCATTAACATCATCTTCGATCTTCTTCATCTGAGCCATCAAGAATTTGCCCTATTACTTAATTAACATTTGCAACTTTGTAAATCCCACCAATCCCTTCAAAGAATTATACATAAGTGTACATAAGTTTGTTACAAGTCACTACAGAGTGTTATTATATAGTGGGTCTTAAAATTCAATGTTTTTAAACTTAACACTGAGTTTTTAAAAAAAAACACCAATTAAACATAATGTAGAAGTTGTAGTAACTTACGCTTGAATATATGGCTAGGAACATCTTTGAAGTGTACTATGATTTTAGGCTAGCTTTTTGATTTCATTGATTTTCCATCCTTCAATATAAAGGAAACAACTTCCAAATGAATTATAACGTGTTACTCACTACTAAGTTTAATTAAAACTCAATAAGGATTTAAAACATAGTAAGAAAATACCATTTCAAGAACTACACTTCTTGAGAAGGCTTTGTCTCAGATGAAGATCAAATAATTGACAACCAGGACCAAACTTCCTCATGTTTATATGGCAAAAGCATGGCAATTAAACAACACTATTACAGCCTCTTAAAATTTATTGTTACCTCATATGTAGCTGAAGTTGTCCCTGTATGTAATATTTATTATTCCATATCTTAAAATTTATTGGTCTCGTTACGTTTCTCTTAAGCAACCCATATTCATGTATCTTCCCTCTGTAAAAATATCACAAAAACTTGATTATACATGAAGTGACGGATACAAATTTTTCTAATCACAATTACTTAAACATATTACTTCTAATAGCGTCAGAACCCAACTAATCATAATTTTTCTAATCATAATTACTTAGAGCTTTTTGTGATGAGTTTTCAACTCAGATTTTAAAACTCACTACAGAGTGTTCAAATTACAACTCACATCTTAAAACTCACTTTAGAGTTCAATAGAACTATATCAATGAGTTTAATAAACAAGGCGCTTAAAAAACATAGATTTTGTAGTGAGTTTTAAAAATAAAAAGTTTATAAACTCACCGAAAGTTAATAAAAGACAATAAAAATTTGAACTTGATTAAAACTCAATGATTACGAACAGCCATATATAAAACTCACTGATTAAAAAACAGAGAGTCTAAAAATAGAGTTTTTGCAGTGAGTTATAACTAAAAACAAGTATTAGTGTTTTTAAAACTCATCGATTATGAACAACTGAAAGTTACAAACAAATTTTAAAAATAGACACTTTTACTGTGAGTTTTAATATAATCAAAGCAAATTCATTAGATCAAATCGATTATGAACAACTGAAAGTTACAAACAAATTTTAAAAATAGACACTTTTACTGTGAGTTTTAATATAATCAAAGCAAATTCATTATATCAAATTAACATAAGATGATTAAAGATAGATAAAAGTCAACTAAAACAAATTGGGAATGGATAGAACATAAGGTTACCAAATCAGTATAATATAGGGCATGAAGAAACTCATATGAAATGTGGATTCAACTAAGCTCTGAGTTGTAGCACAATGCTAAAAACTCATATGAAGGTGGATAAAGATAAAATTTAAATCTCAGAGGTCATATTTAATAAAATTAGGAAGAAAAATATATCAAAAGTCAATACCAGATCTTAGTTCTACCATATCTTAGGTCCACGAGGTGGTAGTGTTTTATGATTGTTTGTGGTTGCATTATCATGGGTGCTCTTGCGCTGTTCCTCCAAACAACAGCATGTCATCCTTCAAGTTGTAGCCACAAGTTTCTATCTTTTATCAATATGTTTACCCAATAAGGTTTCTACATTCAAACATATGAATCAATCCAATAAAATCTTGATCTAAAAGAAGGGGCAAACGATTTTTTTTTAATGTGAGTTTTATAACTCATTGAGTTTTAACTGAATATGAGTTTTAAACTCATTGAGTTTTTATAAGTCACTGAGTTTTAACTAAAGGGGGATAATGATATTGATAATCAGTAAGTTTTAACTAAAGGTGGATAGTAATAAAATTTAGTGAGTTTTAACAGTGAGTTATAAAATTCAGTTTAAAACTCATTGAGTTATAAAACTCACTGATTAAAAAACTCACTGAGTTTTAACTGAAGGGGGATATTATTACCATCCACTCGAACCGAACTAGAGTTTGTATCTTGATTAAAACTCACTGATTAAAAGATAGAGAGTTAAAAAAACACAGAGTTTAAAAAAACAGAGTCTTTGCAGTGATTTTTATTACAAACAAGTATTAGTGTTTTTAAAACTCATCAATTATGAACAACTAGAAATAAAAAAGCAAGCTTTAAAAACAAAAACTTTTGCAGTGAGTTTACATCAAGTTTAATTTTGCAGTGAGTTTTATAAATTGTTCAAACAGTTGATTTCTAGGTTTGTTCCTTCACTAAAACCCAAAGAGCTAAATTATTCTTACGATGTTACATTAATTAAGTTCAATTCATTTTTCCCTTCAATTATATCATTTTTTGTCCTTATAACTTGGAAAAGTCTTCCAAATATGGCTATATTCTTTTCCGTTTTCTTTATTTTCAATTATCAACATCATTTCAAAAAAAATTTGTTTCATTTTGCTTTTTAAAGCTCACCCATATAATTCCCACTCATTATCATTGTTGCTTAAAGTTTGCCCTCTCTCTCTTTTTCTTTCTCTTTAAAGCTTCAAGTATTTACAGTTCAACATTTGAAGAGATCGAGTGAGACTCACATGGTCACCTTGATAGAGAAAGAAATCCAGACCCACATCCCTTTAGATTCAGTTCTCCATTTTCAACACATATTTATATAAATATAGAGAGAGAAACTAGAGAGAGAGTCAAGATTATCATGTTTCTCTTTCTCATATGATCATGGATGGTGGTGATGATCGTTTCAGTTACTGAGTTTATAGAGATTAATGTTGTTCAAGTGCAAAACTCTTAATTTTAAAATTGGATGCTTGATCATGTTGTATCCCCCAAAACAAGAACATTAAGTACGAAATATCCAATCAAATCCCACAACCGCCATAAGATCAAGTCGACATAACACAAATCAGTCGTAATTACGATAAAATTAGGGCTTTAACTCATCACGTACCTAATAAGATTCTTCGATGTAATGCGTGGAGCTTTGATTGCCGCACTGATCAAACTACTTCCTGTGATATAAATCCCCCTAACACCCCCAAAAGCACAGAATCAGAAAATCGATATATGATTCTCGATCCAGAAACTTAACGGAAGTGAATCAGAAGAGTTAAACGGGAATACCGGGCGGCGCCTAAGACCGACACGCCGATAGCTACGACGATTCCGATGACGGAGAAAGTGTAGGCGGAGATCTTCAGCATCGCTCTGGTCCATGAACCTGACGCTCCAACAACAATGGCGCCTGCAAAGGTTTAGGTTTCTGGATGGATCGAGTGAAAGGGTTTTATGAAATGACTCGGTTTTTTCATTTATTTTCTGGACGATCGTACCCCTCTTCTAATAAACTCGGTATTAATGATCTAATGGTTAAAAATAGGGTCTACGGGGTCTACGATTTTTAAGGGGTCTACAATGAACCATTCCCTATATATATATATATATATATATATATATATATATATATAGGGTGAGGTTCATTGTAGACACCCCCATAAGTGTAGACAGATAGACACCCTATTTCACATGTGAAATTACTTTATTTCACATGTGTTTTCACATGTGAAATTTTCTGAACAATGAGAAAAGGGAAAAAAAAAGAAAAAAGAAATTAATCATAACCATTAGATCAAGAGATCTAATGGTGAAAAAAAGTGTCTACCTGTCTACACTTATGGAGGTGTCTACAATGAACTTTTCACATATATATATATATATATATATATATATATATATATATATATATATATATATATGGAGAGGATCATTTGAGAACCAATTAGTTTTGAGAACTTTTGAGAACCATTTTTAGCCACAGGAATGCTTCCCCCTTGAAAATTAATGGCTCATAATGGTTCTTAAAAGTTTTCAAAAGAAAAAGTTCTCATTTGAACCTCACCCTATATATATATATATATAGATTTGGGGTAAAATACATCAAGCAAAAACGCTACATCAATGCGGATTGATCTGGGGCGTCCATCAAGATCATCCAACAGCCAGGATCTATGGTGTTTTCCGCCTATGGTGTTTTTTTTTTCCCCGAAAACGCCATAGGCGAAAACACCATAGATCTTGGCTGTTGGATGATCTTGATGGACGCCCCAGATCAATCCGCATTGATGTAGCGTTTTTGCTTGATGTAGCGTAACTCGACTATATATATATATATATATATATATATATATATATATATATATATATATATATATATGGAGGGGATCATTTGAAAACCAATTGCGTTTGAAAATTAAAAATAACCATTCTAAGCCACTAGTTTATATATATGGAAAACCCCCCTATGAATTATAGTGGTCCCCACCTGAAATTAGTGGTTGAGATTTAATTCTCAAAACAAAGAGTTCTCATTTGAACCTAACCATATATATATATATATATATATATATATATATATATAGGGTTAGGTTCAAATAAGAATTTTTTGTTTTGAAAACTTTTGAGAACTAGATCTCAACCACAAATTTAAAGGGGGACCACTACAATTCATGGGAGGAGGGATACATGTATATAAACTAGTGGCTTAGAATGGTTATTTTTAGTTTTCAAACCCAATTGGTTCTCAAATTATCCTCTCCCTATATATATATATATATATATATATATATATATATATATATATATATATATAGTGAAAAGTTCATTGTAGACACCCCCATAAGTGTAGACAGGTAGACACCCCTTTTCACCATTAGATCTCTTGATCTAATGGTTGTGATTAATTTTCTTTTTTCTTTTTTTCTTTTTTCTCATTAATTAGAAACTTTCACATGTGAAAAAGAGCTATTTCACATGTGAAAGTGTCTACAATGAACCTCACCCTATATATATATATATATATATATATATAGGGAGAGTATCATTTGAGAACCAAATGATTTTGAAAACTTTTAAAAACCATTCTAAACCACTGAACCACTAGTTATATATAGGGAAATCTCCTTCATGAATTTAAGTGGCTCCCCAGAAAATTAGTGACCCAAAATAGTTTTTAAAAGTCATCAAAACCATTTGGTTCTCATTTGAACCTAACCATAAACAAATTTATGATAGATCAAATATTTTACAGGTTTACGTTTTTCATAATTTTTTTAAAAATCTAACTTCAATCTTTTCCTTGATTTAAAGATCAGATCATTTACAGGTTTACGATTTTCATAATTTCTTAAAATCTAACTTTAATCTTTTCCTTGATTTCAGTTTTTCCTATTTAGATAAGGAACACCTGAAGACCGAAGACACACAGACGCTTCGGTGTGGTAAACCATCGTATTTCAACCCCAAACGTGGAGTAGCCAAAGTGTTTCCGAACGGATACTTGGGCCCAAAACGTTTCCTTGAGAACATATCCTGTTGCCCATAGGGATCATACGGAAAAGAGAAGAAATATGTGTTTCAGCTGGAGTTTATTTCTTCACAAAACTACAGATATCAACCAACCACAGCTGAATTCAAAACCAAAAATAACTAACAAACACAAATAGATTTGTTAATCAATGGGAGGTTGTTAGTGAAGATCTAGTTGAAATGGTGTGTAGAGAAGACAATTGTGAGGGGCAGCAAGAGGCAAAGAAGAAAGAGATGGTGTGATTTTAGCCAAATATTGGAAACTAGCTCTAATCAATGGGAGGTTGTTAGTGAAGATCTAGTTGAAATTGTGTGTAGAGAAGACAATGGTGAGGGGCAGCAAGAGGCATAGAAAGAGATGGTGTGATTTTAGCCAAATAGGTGCCACACCAGTTGAAAACGAGCTCTTGTGTGCACCACGGAGGGAGAGACGCATCAAGTAGAACCTCATCGACCATTGCAACAACACCCCCCTTGTATTTCAATAACTTAAAAAGCAAGAATTAAGACAAGTACAATATCATAGCTGCTGCAAGTTTTCCTTAAAAGAAACTGCACGCGTAGCATTAATGGAGTAACACCTTAAACAGAAATGCAAATGGTAAACTGTTAGTATTACAGCAGAAAAGCTAAAGCTTCTGCTGGCTGCTGTGGATGATGCAAACACTTTACTTGGGGCCAATGTCCTTGAGAGCACAAATCTGCTCCTCCCCCATTGCCGACATCACACTCACCACTAGGTCCTTTCCCTCTGCAAATCCATCCTTGATCTACATAATATCCATCACAAAGTCAGCTACCAGAATGAAATGATTCATATGGGTAAAATGATGTTTACAAAAACACAATACATATGTCCATGCGTGTGCCCTAACCCTAACTTAAACACATTCGTGTAACAGAAACACAACCCATGTAACCCATTTGTCATAAATGGAGTGGCAATTTGTTACAACAAATAAAGGGGTTAAACAGGTCGTAAACGAGCATGTCTTTATGTTTTGACTTTAAATGGGTTGACAACTTGTTTAGTTAAATGATAATCAAACATTTTAAACATGTTGGCCTGAGCATGACACGCTTATCAACTGGTTAGAAATGACAACCCACAACATGATTATTTTAGTGTCATGTTCGTGCCGTTTCAAGAACTAACGCCCATAAAACTACCTATTTCTCAACAATCCTAATTATCAACAAATCCATGTTCCTTATGTACATAAACTAGGTAGAGATCCGCCGTGCGTTGCGGCGGCTTCCTCAACACGTCTTAAATGGGGAAAACAATAACAAAGAGCTTTACCATGACATCAACCCATGTGTTAACTGGAAAAACAATAACATATAGTTTTAACATATGTTGTACCTCAGAAATTTAAAAACATTTACCTTACTATTAAGTATTTTCCCTAAACCAAAAAGTAAACCAAAAAATAAAATGAATAAAAGGAAGGAAAAGAGACCAGGGAGAAAATCTCCCTTGCAGAAATGCTGAAACAGAAGATAAACCTAATCGTCATTTAACTTAATAGAAAAATCATAATAACTTAATAATCACAAATAATTGAAACAAAAAATCATGAAATTTAACAAATTTAATATTGCTAATTAAGTATCATAAAATAATAATAATATTAAAAAAAATATTATTCTAAAGATGTTTAACTATGGTAGATAAATATGATGAATAAAGTATCATTATAGTAAATAAAATAATATTATATTTTTACTATTCAAAAACTTCTTAATTATATATATATAGGGGAGGATATATATATATATAGGGGAGGGATCCTTTGAAAACCGACTTTAGATGTGAAAACCCTGAAAACCCCAATGTCCCGTTGAAAAAAAATATATAAAAAAATACTAGATTGTATAACACCGATTTTTTAGTTCAGGGCTAAAAAATGATTAAGAAATCATGGATAGTTTTTTTTTTTAATTTCCGATAAAAAATACTTATTTCCCGTTCTCGGAAATTTACATATGTAAAAAAAACCTAGTGAATTTACATATGTATAAGAAAAAAATTGGGTGATTTACATATGTAAAAAAGAAAAAAAGTTTAAAAAAAAATTTATAAAAAAATCCGCTAGGCGGTTTTTTATTTTTTTTCACCAAAACTAATAAAATGTATGTAGAATCAATCTCAAAAATAAAAACAAATTTTTTTATTTTTTACATATGTAAAAACAGGGTTTTTAGGGTTTTCACAACAAAAGTGGGTTTTCACTAAACCTTTTCCCTAATATATATATATATATATATATATATATATATACACATATATAGGGTTAGGTTCAAATGAGAACTTTTGAGAACTAAATCTCAACCACAAATTTCAGGGGGGACCACTACAATTCATGGGAAGGGGGATACATGTAAATAAACTTGTGGCTCAAATTAGTTCTTTTTAGTTCTCAAATCAAATTGGTTCTCAAATGATCCTCTCCCTATATATATATATATAGGGTTAGATTCAAATGAGAACTTTTTGTTTTGAGAACTTTTGAGAACTAAATCTCAACCACACATTTCAGGGGGGACCACTACAATTCATGGGAGGGGGATACATGTAAATAAACTTGTGGCTCAAATTAGTTCTTTTTAGTTCTCAAATCAAATTGGCTCAGAATGGTTCTCAAAAGTTCTCAAACAAAAAAGTTCTCATTTGAACCTAACCCTATATATATATATATTTATATATATATATATATATATATATATATATATAATATATATAATTGACATCTTGTTCATATTTCATATCTTGGTTACAACAATGCAATTTTCATAAAAACAAGGAAAAAGATATTTTAACGCCAATAGAAAAGGATAATGGAACCTTCAAAGCTTTACGAACTCTCTTACTCCCAAAATTAAATTACTTAAGAAGTAAAGGAAGACATTTCTACTTCAAGATATGAGAATTTCTATTTGGGAAGTCATAATCAAAAAACAAAAATGCGAGAGACAAGCCTAAAACATCTATGACTAAACTTCATAACATATAAAAAAATTCACAAATAGAACAATTGTATATGAAATCAGTAAATACAAAAGAACATCATAAATAACAACACTCTCTATAAAAGTGCATGGCATGACGTACCTGTGTCAGGAGAGCATCATCAGTTGGGAGCTTCAGATCATCCTTTGTGTTGCCATTTTCAGTCAGCAAACTCACCTGAGATAATACAATCATAAATCACAATCAAAGTCTTAAGCATTACAAGAAAAATAATTCACCAAGCCAGAGCAGAATGAACCGTACAAATCCATCCTCAGAAATATCAATTAGCTGGTAGTCAGTACGGCTGACATGAGGAACCTGCAAAACATATATAAGAGATGGACCAGTTAACACAAGAAATGGAATTAAGAATTAAGAAGTAAACAAAAAATAAAGATTACTTACATCACAGTTATGGGACGAGGGCACGATATCTTCAAGCTTTTTCCCATTGAAGATGTCAATTGCAACAAAGTGGCACTTAGCATGACCATGCTTGCCAGTCTTGGAGGTAGAAACTTCTACAACCTGTTACAATTTGGTGAAACCACCATGCATTCATTCAACGAGATTATTATTCTCAACCTGGTAAAACCAATAAAAACTCACAGGAACCTATGCCAACAAGATCATTTAGAATGCAGCTGGCGTTAGGGAGGTGGCCTTCAAGAAGGTTATGGACTGATAACCGGCGCAAGCCGGATTTCAAATCCAATACCTTTGCTAGAGAGACTCAAGCACCTACTACTGGGCCAGGCCCTTGAAACTTAAACACATGAGAGATTCTTTCAACATATTTGTTTGATACAAAAGTAATAACAAGAACAAGCAAAGAACTATGAACCTTTAACCTAAAAGGTTCAGTTAAACGAAATAAGTAATGCTCAATGTTCAAAAGTAGATCTTATTTAAAGTTCAATAGAGCCACCAAAGCCTGTGGACCTGAACATGTAACATATCTCATCTTGTACTTGTACGGTACAAGCAATCAAGGCATCTAACTGGAAAAATAAATAAATAATAATACTTAAGCAGAACCCTAACATCACATATATCTTCAAATCCAAGGTAATAGATCTAGATCAGAGATCAAAAGTTGGACCTCCTTCCTAACTATACAGATGATAATTCAAAACAAGGATCGCATATTCAACATACAGATACGTTAATGAAAACGAGAGGACACAGAGATGAGTAAACCTTGCAAGCGCGATTTTTGATGACGATGTGACCGCCCTTGCGGATAGTACCGGCTTGCTGAGGATAAGTCTTGGAAGCACCAGCGTCGGCCTTTGATTCAAACTGATGCTCTTCGTCCGACATAGTTTCCTCCCCGCTGATAGATGGATTTTGAGGCGAATCGATTCGAACCCAAGAGCAGAGGCGTAAATATATACGGAGGGTTTGGATGAGGGTTCGGCCGTGGGTTTGGAAATTTATATATCTATTTTATCTGTCTATTAAATAAAACATAAAACAAAACATATTAGGTTGAGTTGGCAAATAATAAGTTTATTCATATTAGCAGGTGATGATGTGGCATCCTCTAATTAAACAAAAATCCTATGTGTAATTTTGTGAATTTTATAGGTTTTCTTAAAAAATCTTACGTTTAAATCAAAAAGAAGTCGCGGATCCGGGTCATATCCGCCGGATCTTTTGACCCGAGTATATAAGAAAACCATGAATTCTCACCTCATTTTTCCGTGAAATCTAGGGTTCGCTGGTAGGTTCTCTCTCGATCTCCGCTGTCGAACACCAGGTCCGCCGCTTCTTTAGCGAGATCCGGTGAGTTTTACTCCGATCGTATACATCAAAAACAGTTTTACGCTTTTATGTGATGTTTTCTGATACGATTCGCTATGTTTTTATGTTTCCAGTGTCGCTTCCATCGACGAAATTCAATCTCCGCCGTCTCTCCGTCGTTCGTGAAGTTTTCCGGTTAGTTATCATGTTTAATTTGTTGCTTCGATGTGAATTATCTCTCTGTATAGGGTTGATTAGACCGATTGTGTTGTCAATTAGGGTTTATAGGATATTAATTTTCTTATTGATTAATTTGAAATTTAAAAGTTCTCTAAACTTTGACTTATTTTTCAAAATAATTGTTAAACATATATTTCGCAAATTAATGATATCATACCCAAAATAACATCTACAAATTTAGATAAAATCTCGAATAACTTAAATAATAAAACCGTTTTGCATATTTTGCTGTATTGTTTAACTTTGTATCTAATGCATTTTAAAAGGGACCTACTATTTAGACACCCCCTTTCAAAATTCACACCCTAAACCGGGGCTGTTTGATCAAACTGGGGCTGTTTGAATAAAACAAATCCATCAGATCAGTACAGTTTCCGAAAAACGAGGTTTGACCAAAAAGTAAACCGGGGCTTATAGCTCAAACCGCCCCGGTTTGTTCTTCATTTAAAAAAAAATTAATTTTTTTTGATGAAAAATAAATGTATTGAAAGTTAAAAAAATCGTGGAAAAAAACCCGTGAAAAAGAATCGTGATTTTTTTTATAGATTAAAGTTAAAAGAATCATAAAAAAAAAAAACCTAAACCGGGGCTGTTTGATCAAACCGGGGCTGTTTACTTTTGTCTTTATTCAAACGGGGGCTGTTTGATCAAACCGGGGCAGTTTAGGGTGTTAAATTGGAATTATGGGGTGTCTGAGTAGAATGTGCGTTTTAAAATTAACGTAAATCTTATATATATATATATATATATATATATATATATATATATATATATATATGTATATGTATATATACTAGTTTTTGATACCCGTGCGACGCACGGGTGGTTTTAAAAAAAAATAAATCCAACAATTTAAATATTATAATAAATGTAATTCGATAATTGAAACCCGTGCATCGTATGGCGGTATTTAAAAAAAATCAAAACTAAAATGTACTAATGATTCTTTATATCATCTAAGAATTTTTTTAATTAGAAATATTCAGTTAAAAGTTTCAATGGTTCTTCTACAATGAGTCACATTTCACTTCCTAGTAAAATATAAAAATGATATAAACATTAGTATAATCTCTAAAACTTAATAGAAAATTAAAGTTTGTATCATACCATTCTTCAATTATAAAAACAAACACAAAAACAAAACCATTTGATTATAATCGTGCATTCGTGCATGAATAATCTAAGAGTAGTCATAAGCACCACTCAAGGACACCCTTATGATACATATATTTGGGAATTTGTGTAGCTAAACAATAAAAAAAAATTATTGATATTAATTATATTGTTCTATTTATTTAAGAAATAATTGTTTGTAAAAAATAATAAAATTAAGAATGCAATTATAACAATAATATCTCTATTAAAATTCATAAGAATTAATTTAGTTGTTTGAAATTACAATATTTAAGGCTCATTGGATTTAAAATTGAATTTAGTTGTTTATATATATATTATATAGATATATATAGGGTAGAGATCCATGGAAAACCATTCATTTTTGGAAAACCATTCATTTTTGGAAAACCTGGAAAACCATTTTCTAACCATTGATTTAAATTTGATGGTTGAGATTAAAGGAGGGCAAGATTGTAAAATGTATAGGTTTAATGAAGGTCATAATAGACAAATCATAATTATAGTAATTAATGTTTTAATTAGTTTTCTCTCTCCAATCTCCCATTTCCTAAAATCTATCATTCTCTCTCCTCTCTATGTTTCTCTTATAATTTTAAATTTCCAGACCAAGTTATAGATAAAATTCAAACATACTTTACAAAAAAAAAAACATTCATCATAAGTTCATCACTCTCATCATTGTTGTTACATAGGTGTAACAACAATTTCATGTATAATTTTGAAGAAGAAAAAACGTCACTGTTATGACGAGAAGTTATCGTCAACGTTGTTATGACAAGTTGAGATGAAACAAATTTCTTACACCAGTGTAATTATTTGTTGAAGGCTAAAGTTACACTTATGTAACCATTTTTAAATTGAGATGTAGATGATATACAACCTACGTTACATGTGTGTAATCACAATTTACATAATTAATCAAATTAAATAGTGTGCAATCTAACAAAACCCAATTACATTTGTGTAACATGTCTTCTTCATGTGCATCATCATTATCTTCAATCACATCTTCATGTACATCATCATCTTCTTTCATCCTCTTTGTTATTCGAAATCGTTGTTACACCACTGTAACAACTATGAACAATATATAAAAAGACACCAAATTAGACGAAATTATAAACCAAATAATCATCTCTAATCTTCAAATCTGTACATAATGATCAAAACTTAGACATTTTCAAAATAGATAGTTATGATGATTTATTGAGTGTAAATATGGAGTGTAGTTATGATAATTTAAATAAACAAATGGTTTCTTAAAATAGTTTATGTGAAATTTATCTTACTACCCTTTTAATAAAAGAAATAATGGAAAATAGGAGGAATTATTTGATTGGTTGAAAAAGGTTTTCTAGGTTTTCAAAAAATTAAAGGGTTTTCCAATGATCCCTTTTCTATATATATATACGAGAAAAAACCCGCGCGTTGCTGCGGATTGACAGCAAATAAAAAAAGAAAAATAAGTTGTCTCACAAAGTTAACTGACTATTACATTACAAAAAGCAACTCATATTAATGCCCCTTGAAAGTCGATTTAAGAATGTTAATCAAGCATATGCAACCCATGTGTTTGTGCAACTAAAAGTAAAAACAAAAAAAAAATGGATAAGCGTACCTGATGATTGTACAATTTCGGTAAACTGTTGTCGTGTAACGGCCGCATCAGAATCTAAAATCACAAACATAATTAATACAATGGACAATAAAGAGAATAAAAAAAACCAAAATACAGCCCAAATCATTTCCCCATCGATCTCTCTTTTGAAACCTTCTCCTTGCCGGTATTACGACGCTTCTTTCTAACCTCTTTCCACTCTCCGGTTTTCTCTTCGGCGGACTGACCTGGTTCTACATCAGTTGCAGAAGTTATGATTTCGACTTTCTTTGGGTCATAAAGTTATAAGCATCAAATCTCAGAAATTAAACCTTGACAACCAATACTCTTACCGTGGTGAACCACCGCTTAAGTTAGAGATAAAAAAAAGACCAGCCAACATTGTTAGCCACCGACTCTCTCACTCCATCCTCTTTCTCTATTGCTAGTAAAAGGGACATGTGAAGATGGCCCCAAAAACGAAACGACTCCAATAAAATCCTAGTTGCAAAACCACCAAGGCAATCAAAGACATTGCATTACATATTTCAAATAATCCATTTTGTACCATACAACTGACCTGGGTTCCATAAATCTACACATTTTTTTGAGACCTTGAATTGCTGTTTGTATCTTTTGAGACCTTCAATTGCATTTTTGTGGTATTCATGTATGCTACTGACCTGGGATAACATCACCTGCATATTGAGAGGTACATATGTCATCAATTTTCAATCATAAAAACATCTAAAATCACATACAATTAACTAAGCTACACATCACTAATCTGCATATTTGTAAGTATATATGCCATACCGAGGTTCCATAATTTAACACATTAATGTATTTTGTAAGTTTTATAACACATAAGAATCCTACACTAATATTATAGTTTAACTAAGAATCATTTAGTACCCTGATCCAAGTAATATTGATGAGTCCCTAAAGTCAAAGTGGGAAGTACCTAATTCCACTTTATCAGAAAGGTTCGCATATTGACAGAAAGTAGTATGCAAGCCATTGTTCACAAACGGGGTAGCGTGCTAGCCAAACCTAGCACGCCATATGCAAATAAATGTTGGCAAAGGAGATTAAAAACGTGGGAAACCCGGTACTTTGTGGTTGCTTTCTCTTAGCCTTCGATGTCACCCCAGATGTACCTCCTGCAAGGCAATAGGTTAAGTCAACATAACAATTATGTAGTATGGATAAATAGGATGGCATAAACGTGTGAAAGTAAGGGACCTGTTTTAAACTTTGGCATAGTTGGCCCCGGAAAGGATTGGATTGCGTAAGACAAAGGAAAACAGTTATGAAAGCAGGTTTTTTTTCCCGTGATGCACATTACAAAAGTAACTCATTGACACCGAACACAAAAGCCATCAGGCGACGGTATCTAACCTGCTATTGAACTCTTTGTACGGTTACAGTTGCTATATCAGACCGGCTAAGTCCGGCAACATCCTGACTGATGACCTGTAAAGTAGAGATTCCTCCCCCACAGACCACCTGTGGTAGGTGGGTGATATCATTAGCCTCATGCATTGGAAGACCATGGTATGGCTGATTAAGCTGACTACCACCTCCCACCTCCTGGTTGGTGTACTGCAATGTTGAATCCACTGACCTACATATAGGTTATGATACCTCCATAGTATCACTAGCCTGTATTATTCACAGGCCACAGTATGATTTCACCATTCCGTTGCTAGATACAAACTCCTTACGCTGAATGGTTAGTGGAGCAGGTTCAATTATTTGCAGCCCACAAAAATGTTGCAGCTTCCCATCAGATGTGACGGATGTGCTATGTTGCAGTTTCAATCCCTCTCCAAGCATCATATGACGTGTACAATTACAACTATACAGGGCTGAAGGTAAGGGAACGGTGAGTGGATTTCAATCAAAATGGTATGTAATGGTTGAATGATCTTCTATGTAACAAACCAATATATATCTAAAAGGCCACAATATAACTTTTACCTTTAAAGGTTACATTGGGAGGCAGAAAGCCTGGGAAGAAAGCTAAGAGGTAACAGGTTAATGACAGCAATGATGACAGTCGTCCCATCACCTGTGAGTAATCACATATAAATGATATATAAACACAGTATGACTCATAGGTTCCCTAAATAACGTAATATAACACTTTACTTTATACATTGTATAACTGGGTAGTAATTGTGACACGATACGGATTAGCACAGCAAATTAAACAGGGGACCTGTTTGCTCAAACTTTATACCCCCAAGGTCCCCTATGATAAACGGGTGTGTCTTACTTAATATGGCCACAACGATGTGAAACGATACAACAATACAACACTACAGCCCTCCATTAATTCTTATATAAGACATAAGCCGATAACCACATAAACGATGACAGTCCACTGATGCTGCATCAACAGGCACATGTGGTGCATTAAAGTCAAATCTTTGTGTGAGAAGACTAAGTAGACCATGCATAGGTATTGTGGATATATTTCGAGGAGGGCAGACAGTGTAGGTGTATTTTCAAAATGTGTTCTATCTTAATAACAGAGAGCAATTCATATTACCTTAATACACTATTCGCTGAAGACTTGTCTTCACATTTCGTTGGAAATTACCCCTTTCGAAAGGACGATGCGTATGAAGAGTTTGGGCTAATTATGAGCTGTTTATTCTATGGGCTACATCCTTATCAAGAAATGGTTCATTGTATTGCGAGTAGAGAAGTGATTCTCAGGTCTTCAAGAGGGTTGACGGAGCCCGGAATACTTTTCAAAAACTCAATGGCGATTTTAAGAGATGTTCTAATATGTTATGATGGAACTGTGAGAAATGTTTGTAGCAGGCCGGAAGATAAGGAGTAATCAGCACATTACCTATTATGACATTTCTAACTATTTTCAATATAAAAGGTGTCATATTGATATCATTTTTTGTACCAGACACATCAGCCTAGATTTAACGTACCACTGTATCCCCCAAAGTAGCTGCAGCAGCTACTGGATCACTGTAAATTCATGAGAACAATAGGCAGGAGTTAGAACAATGCATCAATAAACAGCACATCACAACCGTTATAAAACATACACTGCTCTCCCTCTTCCTTCTGACTTCTTTGCGGGTGTAACAACCTGAAACTCATCATGCTTCAGGCCCGCGGAAGAGGAGGATTCCTTTGTTATAACTTCAGGATTCTCTTGCCGATCACTGCATTCCGGTAGCTCGGATGCGTCTCCAAGCAAAACCTGAGCACAGTTAAAGCTCTCATACTCCCCGTACTGGTAGTAAGTCCGAGCTTTTAATTCAACCACAAACGTCTGGCCAACCAATTCTTTCAGCACATTTGGGAGCAGGCTGTCATCCTCAACCGCATCCTATAGACAGCAGACCATAAACACAACTGAAAAACGAAAGCAGCCTATTGGCAGTAACCTACTGACCGAGGGGCACAAACCATTACCTGATCATCGAGCAACGATTTCGCTGTCCGCTTCAGCAGGTGTTCACCGCATTCATCAAATAAAACAATAACAACGTGCGCTGTTGCATCCTTTACATCAAGCTGCAGCCTATACCTATGGTATCCATTAAGCAGATGTTACTTTTATACACCAAGCAAACAAAAAATATGCTACAATACGAAGGGCAAGAAATCGTCAGTACCGTGCCCGTGGAAACATAACAGGCATGTCACATGCCACACACCAGAGAGTGCCATTCTTTCGAACCACACATTTCCTACAACGCCCACCATTGCATGTGAAGTTGAACCAACTGTTTTTTACGCGCACATTCGTTACGGTCAGGCCAACTCTAAAAAACGCTGCCTGTTCAAGCACAGACAAACACGTCAGCATGGTACAATGTAATAAACCCAAGATAGAAACAGGCTACACATGCTGCGATATGATGAACCTGGTTTTTGTTCTGCCGTGCCATTTGCAGTAGTTCACCCAGTGTACCGGCTTTGTGCGACTGCTCACCAACTGCCTGTGGCTCTTGACGCAGGTCAGCATGTCTATGAATACAGAGTAGAAGGTGAGAGCAACATAGAAAATGGTAAACAAAATCTCAAACAGATAGCTTTAGTTAACAGTACCTTAACGATGCATTCATCTTTCCCACTAATGGTATACTATTGGAGTCTAAGATTAGCGTAGAAGATGAGCTCGACAGTGTCAGGCCACCTTCAAGGCACAACTATTAACAGTGTAACCCGTGTAATTCACATAAGGTTCTAAAGAGCGGTACACATACCAAGGTAATATTTGACGCTCATTGACGTCAATATGACTGCATAGGGGTCTGTTTTCTTTTGTTTCAGTTGAAGGAGGGCCTCCCAAAGCTTCCCCCACAGTGTTACCGGGACATAGCGGCCACTGTTAAGAAGGTATGAAAATGAAACATCGTTCACTTTAGATGAAACTGTGAGGGATAGATAATGTTACCGTTCGTTATGCAGCTGAAATTCGAAGGTCTCCCTCCCGCTAGCATGCTTTATTACAGACCCGACACTCAAAACATAGCCTATCACATCTGAGTGAAATGGAACACACATCCAAAAAGGCAACTCACAATCAACAACAGTAAAAACAGAACAACCTCAACCTAAAGAAACATTTCATAAGGAAACCAGTAAAAGAAATCCGTTTTTAAGAAGATAAACCATAAATACGAAACGGCAGAATAGGACGAACAATGCATAAATGAAGCAACAATTTACATATCAACGGTTGACATAGAAACAGAACATACCAACAAAGTACTTGTTACCAGTAACCTGTAAATCTTAAAGTTCCACTAAGGAGAAAGGGTGGCGCACAAAACCTTCGTGGACCCCAGGCACCTTCCTAACCACTGTTGAACCCTGAAGTTCAATCATAAACCGGCTGTCCTTCAGTATACGGTATTCACTCCGGTTAGTGTGAACTGAAAAATCCTTCAACACATAGACTCCCCCTTCAACCAGTTTATCCACAAAGTAGTGCGCAATGTTGCTTCTGGCAGTCGCATGAATACAATGCCCCTACATAGGACATGAGTTTACCGATCACTATTACAACAAAAGTAATTATGAGCTAGTAAAACTAAAAATGAAAAAAGTCACTTACATCGTTGTCAGAGAAGATGTAATCTGTACTCATATACCGTCCAGTAACGCTGTTGCAATCCCACCCTCTACATACCATGACAAACAGAGGGCCGGAGTAGCCAAAATCCAAGTCCTCAAAACAGGAACTTGATACTTCAAGGCCCTGTAACACCTCTCCAATGGGTCGCTTCGACATTGTAATATTCCTTTATCTTTCCTGCTATACGGATCAATAAAAATAACACGTAGCTTTAGGTGACTTGGAGACCCTTTAATAGGTACCAGGGAGACCTCCGGGCTGCCGGCCATTAAGTACATGAGTAATAACAGGATGATACTGAATGCAATGATGGAAATTGAGAAGGCTCAATGAATGTCGGCACTTTAAAGCCATTAATTTGGCTAAAACACACACCGGGTCCTTCAAGATATCAAAGCGCAGTAAGAGGAAGAGTAGCAAACCTAAATGAATAAAGATGTAATATAAATGTAATGTTTTATTTAAAAATGATATAGATAACCAAATGAGAAAATTATTTAGGTAAAAGACGTTTAAACTACATGGGACGATACATAGAAAATTCGTCAACACGGGTGGTATCATCTTCATTTACGTGGAACTTAGTAATTTTGAAAGAAACAAAGAAATCACGCGAGCATTACACTTTAGTGGTGTCCATATTTTAATAACCATATTAACCTAAGAAAACAAACATCCTATTAACTTCAAGATGCCCACATCTGTAAATATAACACGTGAACTGAAACGTAACCGTGCTTAATTTTTTTTTTAACTGAATCTAATATTTATGAACTCTGAGAACATGAGCAAATGACATGCTCTCTTAAGTTGTATTCACCTCGTAAACTTATGGTGAAGTTACGTCCTTTTAAATTATTACTGTTAAAATGGAGAGCAGAACCTACTGCATATTAAGGTATACTCATCTTTATCTTCGCTAAACAAAATATACTTATTTTCATATTCGCTAGATGAACATAGGTACACTTACCAAATGTGGTTACACTAACAATTCAATGTTTAGACAATACTAACATTATTACAACTATAAGACAACATACCACATTACCAGATTTGTTAGCTGCTATTGTATTTGTAACACGCTAATATGGCATTAGAAACGTTTTACTATCTTTACGGTAAGTATCACATTTATAATTTCTAACACATACAGAAATAAGTAAAATTCGAAACACGTTACAAAATCATCAGCAAATTAAAAGGGGAGGTAGCATTCTCATTATTAATAAACGTGTTCTAATTCCATAGTTAAGAATAGTTTGTCTGCCAAGAAAATTAACCATGTTACCTTTATAGAATGCGTATTTCTTTATGACTTAGTTGAAGGTGGAAACTTTGAAGGTGTAAATTTTAATACATTAAGCGGAATTTCAATATGGGAAATTGTAATCATGTTAAAATCCATTTTACACAATAAATTATTTGAAACATGGTTGCCAAAATTTTCGTGGATATGTGAAAACGTAAGAGTTTTTGGATTGTTTGGATTCGGGCCCAATTGGTCATTTTCGAAAAACAGTCCATCTCCGAAACCAGAAGCCCGGAATATTGTTTTTATTCATCAATAAAAAATATCAACAGATTTACCTTAAATTTTTATCCATTACGAAAACCATCTACTAACCCTAACTACAAAGTACACCGATGAGGCAACCTATAGGCCACAGCCGCCAACCCACGAAGACCTTCGTCCCATCTGGTTAGGCATCCACGCCGGCGTCATCGACCCGGGGTCTGAGTCGCTAATTAGGTCGCTTTCATCTTCATCATCCACAGCATCTGTAAGATCGGGTGGTGTCATAGCGGCGTAACGGAAGTCCAGATCAGGGTTTCACGCGCCGTAGGTCACTTAATGGCCATCATGTTTAGGGCTGAAGGTGTCAGATCCATGATTCACACACCTCTTATAATTAAAGGGTGAGTCAATCTATACCCGCCTCCTTCTTTGAATGAGATTGTATTCGTTTGTTTCGGTGAGCAGATGTGTTGTTTGTGTGTTCGTTTTAAGGTTCTGTGTTAAGCAACAGAAAGATTTCACCGATAATATCCATGTCTTTTTCAAATCTATCGATTTTCTGGCTGTGAAATGTGAATTAAACCGATCATATATTTTTAAATAACTTGAAGCATCAATTGTAAGACAAAATTTTACGTTTTATCGAAACGGATGATAAACGAAAATCAGTTACCGGGTTATAATACAATTCGGTGATAATGCAATTCATGATCCGCATATAATGTAATTTCAGTTGTGGGCAAAACCTTTTAATATTAGGCCGTTTAGTATTTTGACGTCTATTCAAGAAACACTATAATGTTAATATAACGCTTCAATTCAAATGTCATAATAATAACCGGTGTCTTACTTAACCAATTTATTCATTGTTTCTTTATCTTCATTCTTATGCCCGAGCACTATGCATTACATTGGAAGCCGGGAAAAAACTGGCCACAATTCTAGTCACCGTAGAAGGGGTTCGAACCAAAGTAACAGCAACAGTGAGGATCCATGCAGTGGACCCGTTGGCAAAAACGAAGACATACCAATGCACCCGTCGCAACCTGAAGCGTACGATAATCAAGGCCATATTGGCAAGCTACAACCAACGAAAGAGATGGGCAGAAGATAAAAAAGGAAGAAAATTAGTAGGTAAACATGTAATAGAAAATGTAATATACGCAACATATGTAATGAACTTGGTATTTTGCGAGTATCCGGTGGTACATTTTTTTCCCACCGGAACTAAGCATAGGGAGACAGCCTCCGGTGGTACATTTTCTTCCCACCGGATGCAACCCAAAGGCCTTAACAGTCCGGTGGTACATTTTCTTCCCACCGGATCCAACCATAGGTAAATTAACATTTAAATTGCATAAACATGGACACGTAATAGAATTGAACTTACACGACGTAGGAGTTGCGACAGGTGAGGCGGCGGAAGACGTGGCGGTAGGGGGGGGGGGTTGACAGCCAATTCTACGTGGCTTTATATACCTCATTAGGACCTTGTAGAAGCTAAAAATTAAATAACATGAATTTATTTTCATGAGTTGCAAGAAGCCCAAAGATTGCATTTACCATAGACATTATGAACAATTAACAAACAATAGAATTCGGATGGTTTTCTTTATTATGAAATTTAACCATCGCCATTAACTTAAATATAAGAGGTTAGAGAATTCGGATGGGTTGCTAATCATTTAATCAACCATTCACCATCATCATGATGATGCATGAGCATGTATCATGATGTTAATTAAAGACGATGCTTAAGAGTGTAGTCCCGAATGCTTGCTTTTAAGTATAACGTATTTATGACTTAGCATTCATTATGGTGTCAAAATTGTGCCATTGCTCAACTTTTAGTGATATATATATAGATATGAGATCAAATGTCAACTTACAAATATATAAAGAAAGATATTTTATCGTTCAAGCAATGTGGGATTGATGTTCATAATTTCTTAAACTAGTACAAAAGTGATCAAATGTTGCGGTTAAAATAGGCAAATGTTGCGGTTTCATTTGGTAGCGCAACTTTTGCTAAATGACCAAATGCTGCGGTTACCTGTAGAGCAATATTTTCCCAATAATTTTACAACATGTTTAAACGTATTTTAAACCGCACCAAAAATTATATTCAACAAAAAAAATATGTATTCTAGTACATCAAACGTAAAAGATAATGTAGAAGCCTAACAAAACATACTTGCACCCGTCCACTTCATTCAATATGCATCGATCCGTTCGGCTATTGAGTTGTAATGTGCATTATTTGCTTCCTCAAAAAACTGATAGGTATAACAACTCCCAATATCTTTGCAAGTTCCTGCATCCTGCAAGGTATGTAGTTAGCTTAACAAAAAAAAAATGACATAAAGAGTTGTGTAAAACTTCAACTAATAATCACATATGGTACACATAATTCTTCTTAATTAAAAAATCATCTTTGATGAATATTTATGTTGAACTTCAATCCTTATTTTATGAACATTATTTCAAGAACAGCATAATCCAAACCTTAAAATAGAGAGCCATATGAAGCATTTCCAATCACTACAAGAAATATGAGCATTAGCGGCGACATATGTCGCCGCTAATGCTCAAAAAGTCTTCGCTAATAACTCGTCGCCGCTATTGACTATCGCCACTAATGCTCCGGGTGTCACCGCTATTGCTCATGTCGCCGCTAATAGTCGTTGCCGCTAATACCGTGTCGCCGCTATTGCTCACTGTCCCGTAATTCGTATTTTGTTCCGTATTTTCTTCATTTCTAGTTTTTCCAAATATAAATACTATAAAAAACTACAGACTTTGACTATAAATACATACTCAGGCTACCATTTAAATATATAAATTTACATGATAAAAATACATAAACGTTTGAGTTTCCAAATATATTGTCTAAGTTATAAGTCAAACTAGCTAGTGATATGCTCGTGGTTAAACGGTTCATCAAACTAGAATGTGATTTGCTCTTTATATCGCTTGGTCTTCAGTGTAACCCTCTTCGGCTGGAATGGTAGACCGATCCTTGAGCACTTTGTAATAGAAATTAGCATGGATTGTCAAACCTAAAAGAGACAAAACATATTACTTCATTAACAGCTCGAATGAAATATTTAAAAGCAATGAACCTTAACTAAAGTTTGCTCAATTAAATGAATTGCTATTTCTTCATTTTGTTTAACTGTAATATGCAAATGTATGATCAAATACTTAGTGAAATAACTAAAAACAACATTCTTTTATAACTTGTATTACATCAGTGACATCTTTTTGCCTATACTTATGTGATTTTTCTATCAGGTTAGGTTCAATACCAAAAGGAAGATGAGCGACATAATTATGATTATTTAGCCATTGTTCTATCTAAACAACTATATAACCTTACCTTGTTTCAATTTGTCAATTCAGTCATGTAGTATTAATCTATTCATAGCAAAGTTTAGTAGTCAATTTCCCAAACAGAGCATCACATTCAACTATTTATTGAAAGGATTAGAAAGCCAGGATTAATAACTCAACAAGTAGAACAAACGACACGGGCATGAATCCTTATTGAAATCAATTAAGTCAATTTCAAGATGTTTAAGTATACTTCATGTGTAAGATTTTGACTTCTTTTTTGTTGACTTCATTTTTGAATATAGTACCTAGAGTTCATGTCCCTGATGAAATACAAAATTTAGTTTGTTCTCTTAGATTCTGCAAAACAATCAATGTTAGGTAATAGAAGATTGCATCTTTTGACATTTATACATTCCTTGAGAGCTGATATCCTTCCTAATGGCAAATGTTGCTGATGTCAACATTAAGGTCAGATTCAATTGAAACCATGTAATTATCAAAATCAGATTCTTACCCACCAATTTGATATTAGAATCAAAACTTCTGACTGATCAATTCAAGTTTTTCATCTAGAACACAAACCCATTTAAAAGCAACGTCCAGATGCAACTATGACAAGATTATATAACAGTCGATATTCATTTGATCACAAGATTATATAATAGATGTTGTATACATAAATCATGACTAATAGAAAAATCAAATAAGTAGTAACAAACCTGATCAATCGACGAAGATAAAAAGCAAAAAACCATATTATGGGTAATTAGGGACAATGGGTGTTCTGCAAAACAAAAAACTATATTATGGAAAATCAGTTATTCAATTAAATTGTAACAGAGGTTTAGGTTCAATACCAAAAGGAAGAAACCAAAACAGATTATTGTATTACCAGAGTAAAAACTCACCAGATTTTCAGCCTTGAGATGTTGACTAGTGTCATTACTCACAAAAAATAACTGAAATTGAATACCAAAAGGAAGAAACCACAATAGTTGAAGCATTAGTGAAATTGAAATAGTTGAAACAAGGTAAGGTTATATAGTTGTTTAGATAAAGCACCAATGGAAGCAAGAGTTGAAATAAGAATGAAACAAGAACGAAGCAACAATTTCTAAGCTCTTGGTATGTTTTAATTGGCGTATACGAGCAATTAAACACGAAGCAAAGAGGAGAAACGTACTAAAGGAGGTGGAATTGGAGGTGGTTGTCGCGAGTCTGAAAGGAGGCCAAGAAGGTGTCGTACAGAGGTGGAATAGGTGGATGTCGTGATGTCGTCGGTGGTTGTAGATGGCATCGGACGGAGGGTGTGGTGGAATCGAGAAAGAAGGTTGTTGCAGGCGGTGTTAAGAGAGATTTAGGGTTGTGAATTTGGGTAGAGTGAAAAAGAAAGCCAATTGGGAGGGAAATAACCCCGCTAATTTTTTTCGGCATTAGCGGACATGTCGCCGCTAGGTTCCGCTAATGCTTAAGTACGATTAAATCGAGCCCGTTAGATCCATCAGACAATCAACAGTCAATAACAGAAGCTAGAGGTGCATACGGATTGGGGATCATTAGCGGCGACATGTCGCCGCTAAAAGTGTCGCCTCTATTGACGTCACCGCTAAAGTTCTATGTCGCCGCTAAAGATGTCGCCGCTAATACTCATATTTCTTGTAGTGAATCTGATGAATGTTAAACTTGTGCAAATATAGTAAAAAGATAATCTTTTTCCCTATTATTTCTTTTTCATATTTATAAATATATTGCAACAAAACGATGTTTAACAAAGAAGTTTGAGCCAAAATGTTATAAATACAACAATAAGATTTATTGAGCATGAAACTAAGAAAAGACGGGTATTTTACCAAGTTGGTACCAGGCAGTTTTCTAACAGCTTCATCAATATTGTCTGCAGTAGCTTTTACCTAATAGATGAGAAGAAAACCTTACATAAAATTCATATTGCTTAATAAAATCTCATCATTCAAGCTGTATTCATTTCTTATTTCTTTTTTTTGAGACAAAGTGTATAACTTTGTTTCAAGTAATAAGTTTAATAATTATTTTTCAAATCCAACTCTTTGTGTATCCTTTTTCAATTTTAAAAATAGTTACCTTTTGTATATATGATAATAAGTTATTTGCAAACAAACTTATTAAATATGGTTATCAAAGAAACATGTTTAACTTATAACTTATCGGAGACAAAGTGTATAATTTGCAAACAATAATGTAGCCACTATTTAAGATATACCAACTTAGCGCTTTGTTTCTCGGTAGTGTCCGAAAGTGATCAAAATCAAGCCAAATGTGACAGATATATAAACAAAATAAATAAAAGATTACATTAACATTGCTGTTTGAATCAATCAACCGCTCTGCCACAAGTGAAAGCAGTTACTCCTGCCACCTCCGGGCTCAGATTCAAGCTGTTTCTAAGCAAGAGAACATTACCTAAAAGTAAAACACATCGATCACCAAAAAGCAATTCATAATTTTATATTCTAGAAGACCTTTTTTAAATCACAAAAACCAAGAAAACAATCCACATTCACAATCAAAAGAAACAGATTAATCACCCCTTTAGCCACTTAAGTATACAAAACTAAATCAATGGCAACATTAAAATCAAGTTAAGTGTCAAAGATAATATTCAATAAAACTATATAAATAGAATCTTGTACAATGTAGATATATAATAATCAGCCTAGTTCTAAAACTACACATCAGCCACAAGGAACACAAAATACACAATCTCATGTGATTCAAATAACAATGTTGTATGAGTGCATATTCTTAAAACCAGGTTGGCATGATATCTAAGTCACTTCTTTTAGACCCATGGGGTATCAAGTTATCGAAGCCTTACTGGCATATTATCAAACACTTGGCGTGCATAGTGATAACTGATAACACACAAATACATGAAACCCTAAAAAGCGAAACAAACTAACCTCATCTTTCTGATTTAATAGAATCAACAACTTATCCTAGTCATCCTTCTCCGCTAGCCTACGCCGTCGCTGCCAAAGGATAAAGACAATTAGAGCACTTAATTGAAACCCATGAGTTCCATTAATACAAAATGATTCATGGTGAAAGAATAAAATAGACAAACTTAGGTACACTTACACATTTTATATTGAACACAAACACCTACTCCTACACTTATAAAAGAGCAACTTTAAACAAAATAAGGAATGAAAATATCACCTGGTTGTTGTCTGGTTGTCGCCGTCGCCGTCGCAGTCACAGTGGTGGTGGCGTCTGATGCTTCGCAGTTTAGGGTTCCCGTCTGCACGTTGTCGCCGTCACAGTGGTGGTCGACGCTGTCGGAGGTTAGGGTTCGCCGTCGCCGTTTTCTTGTCATCGCAATCTTCGTCGCGGTGGTTCCAATCGAGAGGGAAAATGGGGGCAGCGATGGTCGATTAGAGGTTTTGGGGGGAAGTGTTTGAAGTTTTTGGGAAAATGGGGGTAAGGGGCCATAATTATAACAATAGCTCCGGTCCTCACCCTTTTCCTGCGCAAGATTCAAGTTTTTTTTGAAAATCTTCAAAAAAAACCTAGTTAGCAAAAGTTACCGTTTATATGAGAACCACAGCATTTGGTTTAATTGAAGCGCAGCTTTTGGTTAGTTTTGTACTAGTAACTTTGACTTTTGATAGTCTTGTGTATATTTATTATCATCTCAATAACGGATAGAATAAGTTTATCATTCCTTATTAGATATATAATAAGTTTTATTTATTTCATTACCGTATATATCATTTGACCCGACCCTTTCCCTTACCTATTAATGTATTTTTTTTCTAAAGTGAGGCTAATGAACTCATCACACCTCACCTCACCAGTGATGTAGAATTTATGTCTTGAACCAAGAAACATTTTGACCGCAAATATCATTTTGATTTGATCCGACTTGTTCAAATAAATATGTTTGAATAGAGCTTATAATTTGGAAGATTTTGTTGCTTGTGGAGAGGGTAGGAAGAAGAAAGTTTTGAAAAAATTAGATTGAAAATAAAATATGAGAAACAAAAAATACATATATTCGGTTTTGAGTTTTTAAAATAGTTCGTGACACGAGAGTCACTTGAATTTTTTTAAACAATTTATAATAGTTGAGTCTATGTTGGGCCTGTTGGCTCTAGTTTTAGATGAGTTAAATTGGAGCTTCAGTTGACACCACTAAAAATATAGACTAATGCAACTGTTTCAAGTGAGTTTAATTTTATTCTAATACAGCTTCATTGTACGTAAACTAGTTAGTGTCCCGGGTAAATACCCGAGACTGTGATATAAAAAAAAAATTAAACGAATTAAAAGATGAAAGTTTTTTTCTAACTATTAAACGAATGATCGAATTGGAGTTTAAGTTCATCAATGGTGGGTTTAGAAAGTCGCGACTTTGTTTTTTGATTCGTTCACCATCATTCGTTGATCGAAACCTAAGCAATATGGATCTAGTTTTGTTAGGTTTTCTTTCACGAATCCAAAGCAATTTAGGATCAAATTTTCATTGAGAAATGAAGAAGATATGATGATTCAAAGTTATGGTATTGTAAAACAAATATGGATAATTTTGTATGGAAATAATTTAATTTTTTGATTTTTAATTATAAGATCTTTCCTTTTTGTAAATATCATTTATTTTTTTAATTCAAAAATCTATAAAAATGACACATAAGCTGATCGTAGGTGGCACACCTTAAATTGTGCCACCTACACATTAAAAACTTGTGTTTATTATATAGTATAGATGTTATATTAGAACATCTAGTGTAACTCTTTCTCTAAAAAAGGTTGTAAAGTTTTACTAAATTTACAATATTTATAATTAAGAGTTGCTAAATTTACTAAAATTGTAACTTATTTCTTAAAATTTTACATATTTGATTGAAATGTGCAACTTTTATTAGAAATGTTGCATTATGAAAATGTAAATGCAACTCTTATTTTAAAATATCACACTATTTAAAGTTAATGCAATTTTTATTCTAAAAAGGTGCATTGTTAAAAGTTAATGTAATAATTATTTTAAAAATTATATCCAAATGCATGTGGTACCGTGTCATAAGATAATTATTTAATTGTCTACAAACTTTGGGGACCAAAAAGTTTTAGCTTGAGAAATTCAACACTGATTGTTTTTAGTGGTAGTTCAACGCATTCCTGCCCTTTTACATTAGAGAGGTTTGTTCATGGCTTGGTTTTGAGTCTTTTGACCAAAGGCGTTCATACAAATAACGTGGAAAAGGGATCCTTTCCTGTTAGCACGCCGGTATCTCTCATTATCGCTTCGTAGCGGGTTAGTGATCTCATCGGCGGGTTTTGTTAGGGTACTTCCCATCCTCGCCGGTGATTGCATCCTCCGGTACGTGGTTTGAGTTTGGGAATACGAGTTGGTTCTAACAGGTTTTCGGACTGGGTTTGTTGCCGGTTTTTTGTAATGTCGAGAGTGGGTATGAGAGATGGAAACTCAGGTGGAGGGGAATGGCAGCAGATTAGGAGGATGATCAGGCCTCGTGGTGGGGTTTCTAGATGGGGTGGTCGTAGTTTCCCAAAAGAAATTACGTCGTTCTTTGTCTCAAATCTTCCGTCAGGAGTCACTCGGGAGGAGGTTCGAGCTGAGTTCGGGAAGTATGGTGATGTGCATGATGTTTTCATCCCATCTAGGGTGGACAAATCGGGGAGTCCTTTCGGTTTTGTGAAGTTTGTCAATGTGAAGGACAAAGGAGCTTTAGAGAAGGAACTTAAAGATATCAAAATGGATTTCTTGAAGCTGTCCGTTAATCTTGAACGGTTTGATAGAAAAGGAAACCCGGTGAATCGTGGAGGGGGAATTCCTGATGGAATTCAGGGGGCTGTACGACATGGGCCTCAAGCTCCGGGTGCTCGAATGGGGGCTGGGGTGGCAGATGGACGGTCCTTTGCGAAGGTGGTGGGATCTGGTTTTCCGACGGTCATTTCTGAAAAGGTGATCCCGATCAGTGATACTCAGTCCTCTGCGTTGGATGCTTGGACAGGAAGGGCACTTCTTGGGAGGGCTAAGGACATTAAAAGGCTGTGTAGTTTACATTCTTGGCTGTCGGAGGTGCCAATGGAAGGATGGCAGATTAAGTATTTGGGGGGACTTCATGTTTTGCTTACGTTTGGGAATGAGGAAGATGCGGATGACATTTTGGCGGTTCAGAAGTTTTGGGAGCCATGGTTTTCAAGATTAGATAAGTGGAGAGGGCAGTCGTTCAATTTTGAAAGAATTGCTTGGATCAAAATTCAAGGGGTGCCTCTGGTACTGTGGGATAAAAGAATTTTCGACAAAATAGGAGGATCATTTGGGGTGATATGCCAAGAATCGGAGGAGGAGCTTTCGGATGGAAACCTTTCTGAAGATTGTATGGGGATTATTGTTTCTTCTCTGGTGCCGATCAGGGAGAGCTGCGTGGTTACTTGGATGGGACGTAGATTCAGATGCTTGGTGTCCGAAATTCTTGAAGACTGGAGGCCGGATTTCCTTGAAGCGGCTGTGGAGTCTGGGTCGTCTCCGACCCAGGTTTCGTCTCCGGTGGTCGCAGGTGAATTTGCATCTCCGGCTCAGGTATCGTCTCCGGTGGTAGCCGGTGAGTCGGCCGGCCGTTTCGAAGATGGGAATTTGCATGGGCGTATGGGAGAGGGATTCGAGGTGGCGGCTTCAGCCGAATCTCGGGAGGTGATGGGACAGATTCCTAGGAATTTGGATGCTGGCGATAATGAAGGTCGGTCGAGGTGGGGTCAGTCAATTTGGTCAATGCTGATCCTAAGGGGAAGACGCCTATTGTTGATCTATATGAGGATGAGGTAAATGGGCAGGCCCAAGGTTTGGAGAAAGGAGTAAATAAAAAGAGGCCCAAATGTAAGGCAGGTGGCCCGTTTTGTTTTTGTGGGGTTCGAATGGGGAGAATGCACAGACCTTGTGGGGCAGAGAAAAAATGCCCTAAAGAAAGAAGAGGAAAGACGGTGAAGATGTTATCGGCGAAGGAAGCAGGATTATCTTCATCAGGCTACGGTGATTCCCAGGCTCGAGAAGATTCGATCCCGCCCTCGAGTAAAAGTATGGAGGACGGATGTTCGTCAGGGTCCGTTAAAGGGTTGGCTGTGGGATCGCCGACGATTAACGCTAATCAGAAGATTGAGGAGGAAATTCGGGAAACGATTAAAGTTGGATCGGTTGTGGGGGTTCTCTTGAGCAATTTAAGGAGTGCATCAGAAGCGATATTGGTGAGGAAGGTGAGCTTACAAAGTTTTAATGGATTTCTTATCTTGTAATATAAGGGGTTTGAGAGATGATAAGAAGGTGGAGTGGATTAGTGATATCAAGAGGGAGAGGCGGGTGAATTTTGTTGCCTTCAGAAAACAAAAAATGTGTCTTTGGATGTTGTTCCTATAAGGGGTCTTTGGGGGAATTCGATTGTGCAGATGGAAGGGGTGGAAGCCCATGGGAGATCAGGGGGGGGGATTGTTAGTCTATGGAATCCTGCGATGTTCAAAATGTTGAATGTGGTCAAAAGCTCCAATTTCTTGTTGGTGACGGGTTCTTTGGTGGGTAATCAAGGAATTCTTAATGTTGTCAACGTTTATGCACCTCAGGAGCTGCGCGACAAGAAGAGGTTGTGGGATGACATTCTCGATCAGATGCGTGGTTCTACAGGTATGTGGATTATTCTTGGAGATTTTAATGAAGTTCGGGCGCCAGATGAGAGGCGATTTTCTGACTTTTGCTCGAGAAGTGCACAATGTTTCAATGAGTTTATCTTCGAAGGAGGTTTGCATAAATATAATATGAATGGGGCTCGGTTTACTTATGTGTATGGAAATGGGATTAAGTTCAGTAAGATAGACCGCGTCTTGGTTTGTGGGGAGTTTTTTGGTCGTTGGCCTAACGCTTCGTTGATGGCATTACCTCGCCTTTGGTCAGACCACAGTCCTTTGATTCTTAAGGTCTCTTCCAAAGACTTCGGGCCGTATCCGTTCCGTTTTTACTCATCATGGTTGAAGTGGGGTGGGTTAGTGGACCTGATCAGGAGTGTGCTTAGATCTTCTTCGACGGGTGGTAGATCTCCGGATTCAGTTTTGGTGGACAAGTTAAGAAAGGTGAAGATGCTTTCTAAGGATTGGATGGCCAAACACAAAGGGGACAGGGAGAAAGAAATTGTGGATCTAAAGGAGTTCTGCAACAGGATGGACTTGAGAAGTGAATCTGTCAACATCGATGGGGTGGAGTTAAATGAATGGGTTGATAAGAACGTAAACTGGTGGAGTTGGAAAGTCTTAAGCTCCAAGACTTAAGGCAAAAGGCTAGAGTTAGGTGGGTTGTCGAGGGAGATGACAACTCTGCGTTTTTTCACGGATATATTAATTCTAACATGGCTAATTATAGGATTAGTGGGCTGAAAATTGAAGATACATGGGTGGAGGACCCTGATGTGATTAAAGACGAGGTTTGGGGCTTTCTTTAAGAATGTGTTCAGCGGTTCTCGCCGGGACATGCCATATCTAAGTTGCAATGGGATTAATGAGCTAACGGATGATCAAGGTGAGAAGTTGATTCGTCCTTTCACAAAGGAGGAGATCAAAGACGCTGTGTGGAGCTGCGAGGGAGACAAAGCTCCGGGCCCCGATGGCTTTAATTTCGAGTTTTTGAAGTTTTTTTGGGATGACTTGGAGAACGATTTCATTCGATTTATGGAATATTTTTATCAGGAAGGAAAGTTGTCGAAAGGGTGCGGTTCTTCCTTCATTCACTTGATTCCAAAGGTAGTTGATGCTCAGAAGTTAGGAGATTTCCGTCCTATTAGTTTGATCGGGTGCGTTCAGAAAGTGATCTCTAAGGTGTTAGCAGGCAGAATGTGGGAAGTGTTGCCTTATATTATTTCTGAAAACCAGATGGGTTTCGTGGCCGGTCGGAATATCACGGAGGGGCCTCTAATTCTTAATGAAATTGTGTCCTGGCTTAAATTCTCAAAGAGGCAGGGTATGTTTTTTAAAATCGATTTCATGAAGGCATACGATACAGTGGAATGGGAATTTCTCATTTCGGTGCTTATTCAAATGCGGTTCCCCTTAAAATGGTGTGAGTGGATAAGGGGTATTTTGGTGTTGGCTTGGTCGTCGGTTATTGTCAATGGCTCGCCAACAAGGGATTTCAAATGCTATAGGGGGGGTGAGGCAGGGAGATCCGCTGTCTCCCTATCTTTACGTGGTGGTTATGGAGGCCGTCAACTGGATGTTGCGGAAGGCTTCGTCTTCGGGTATTTTCGAAGGGATTCAATTACCTAATGGAGGCCCCGTTTTGACTCACTTTTTTTATGCCGACGACGCTTTGGTTATGGGTAATTGAAACCATGATAATGTTGCTAATCTGGTTCGCATTTTGCGATGCTTTTACTTTGTTTCAGGTTTGAGGGTGAATTTCTCCAAGTGTGCGCTTGTTGGAGTTAACGTGCCTCAGGATGATGTTCGTGCTAAGGCTGCCATTTTGAAGTGTGCTGATGGATGCCTGCCTTTTAATTATTTGGGTTTGATGGTGGGGGCTAAGATGAATCGGAAGGCTAGTTAGCAAGGGGTGATTGACACTTTTAATCGGAGACTCTCGAAATGGAAGGCGAAATCTCTATCTTTTGGGGGACGGCTCATTCTAGTTAAGAGTGTCTTGGATAACCTCGGACCAGTGTAAGCTTTGCAACGATGGGGTGGAGTCCGTTTCTCACATTTTCACGGGATGCAGGTTCGCCATGGTTATTTGGCAATGGGTGGCTAGGTGGTGCAACATTCCGGTAATTTATGCTTTCTCCTTGGATGATTTACTTCAATTATACTCGGATAGGAGTATTGGGTCCAACAAAAAAGAGGTGGTTCATGCTATTATTCTCATCACATGTTGGTGTTTATGGTTGGAGAGAAATGATGTGGTTTTTAATGAAAAGGAGGCGTCTATCATCTTCATTGTTGATTAAACTCCTTACACAAAAGTCAACCATAGAAATAGCTTCATTAGCAAGACTTTCAACAACAACATTAGTTTCAGAATAATTATACTTCTTTTGCCTTAAATCTGCAGGAATCAGATTTCTAGTCCAACGCCTTTTGATAAATTTATCTGGAATTTCTTGAATATCATTTGATTTCAAAACATAAAATGCATGTCTGCATAAAACTCCAAGTCTTGGAAAATGTTCACAAGTGCAAACAACATAAACATCCGTTTTGTTAAACAATACCTAAAAATAATAAAAAAAATATGGATTAAAAATCACAGCCAGAATAAATAAAACTCAACTGAAAAGAAAAAGAAACAGATTCAATAAAACTCAAAAAGCTAAATAAAACTCAGTGAAAGATAAAACTCAAAAGTAATTACCGTGAACTCTTTTAGTCTTTCCGTTGAGTAAAGTTGAATTTCTTTAACATCTTTTTCACATCTTGAGTTCCAATACAATTTTCCTTGACTTTGTAGATTAAAACACCCTCTTCGTTTTCTACAGACTGATGTGAACAACTAAAAGCAGACTCAAAAATTTCATGCTGAACCAAAAAGATATCTTTCTTGTATAAACTTTTGCCGCATGGCGTTCAATATTCAACGGAGTCTTGTATTTAGGATTTGTATTCATTGTCTGATGATCTAAAATTTCTTGATAAATACCTTTGTTTTTGCATCGCTGAATCGAACGAGAACATAAAATTAATTAAAGTATGACCTCGATCTTGAAATTTAAAAAAAAAAGAGTTTTCACTTTCGGATAGAGAGCTTGTCCTCATCAATCCACACATATCAGTGTTTTTAAAATATGCAGGAATCCACCTCTCTCTTATTTGATACATGTAATCAAACCAGCTTGTTTGTTTCATTGGATAATCTTTCATCAATTGATACCATTTTCTTTCAAATTGAATAGGACCCATATAAATGTTCCACACCAACTTATGAAAGTCACTCCTAAAATTAGTCTCATCTAACATTTTTGAAGGAACCTGTGATAAAAACAAAATTATAATTATAAAACAAAAGAAAGGTGGTAATAGTTTATTAGACTTAAACTAACAAAATGTATATATGTAGGGAGGTTAATCAGAAAATTAATAAAAAAAAAAAGAAAATCCACTGAGTTTAATTAAAACACAAAACAAAAATAAAACACAAAACAAAAATAAAATAAGATCTAAAATTAATATTTACCTTGGATGGCAATTTAGTAGTAATATGCCACATACAAAGCCTGTGCTTCGATTTAGTGAACACATCTTTTACAGCTTGTTTCATGGCCGAATCTTGATCACTAACAACAATCTTTGGTTGTGTCTTAAATGCTTCAACAAACGATTGCAAAAGCCATGTATAAGACGGAATGTCTTCCTTTGCTAGCATACCAGCTCCAAATGTAACACAATTCCTATGATTGTCAATTCCAGTAAATGGAACAAAAGCCATATCATACCTACAACACAACAAATATGTTTATAAAAACTCAAGACAGAATAAAACTCAAAAAATAATAAAACTCAAAACATAATAAAACTCAATTAAAATAAATTTTAATTTGAATAAGACTCAAAACAGAATTAATACTTACTTATTTGTGTCATATGTGGCATCAAATGACATAATATCTCCAAATTCTTGATAATTTAATTTTGCTACTTGATCAGCCCAAAAAAATCTTGATAACTCACCGCCTTCATCTACATGATACTTGAATGTAAAATCATTGGAATGCTTTGCTCTCTCTTCCATTGAGTCAACTAGCATTTGAGCATCATTTTCACCAATGGCAAGATTCAAATCCCTTCTATAGTTCTTAAAATCAACAGTGGTTCCCTTAACAAATTGATGAGAGCCACTCAGAGTACTTAAAACTTGATGAGCTTTTGTGGCACCAAATTTTGAAGTTCCAAGTTTTCTTACAAAATCTTGTTCAATAAAACCTAATTCCCTATTATCTTTTAACAAATGACTATAAGAGGGGGGGGGGGGGGGAGGGGACTAATTCATGGTTATGGCCTTCCTTAAGAGTTCTAATAAACCACATCTTAGACACCGAATCCAACGAAAAAATAACTTTAGCCTTACAATCAGTTTTTTGTATACTAACTTTCCTAGGTTTCTGTCCACTAGTAACTTCATCAATTTTGCTTTTGGACGGTACAGGTTTATAAGCTCTACTGCACATAACATACTTCTTGACAACCAAATTATACTTGTTATGCTTATTTGATGAAAGCTTGGTATTAAAACCAGATTTCCTAGCATAAGTTTTATACATTTGGATTTCATCTTCTAAAGTAGGAAATTGGGTTTCAACAATTGGTTTTTCACTATCTGAAATATTTGGGTAAAAAAGCTTTGAACCACCAGGACTATCTGCTTCAAAACTGTAGAATGACTCACTAGTAGATATGTTATTTGAAGCTGCAAAGAAAAAATAAGAATAAAACTCAATGACAGAAATAAAACTCAATGAAATAAAATCAGTGAAATAAACTGAGTGAATAACAAAGAAAAATAAGAATAAAACTAATTGAAATCTTAATGATTAAAAAACACACTTATTAACTCACTGATAAACAAATAAAAAAAGAATAAAACTGAATGAAATGTCATTAAGATTTAAAACTCAATGAACTGTAAATGATAAACATACCACCATCTTCTACTTGTTTACCCTTTCCATATTGATGATGAAGATTCTCATAACTGTTTTCCTCCATACCTAATTAATCAAAACTCAAAATCTTAAAACGCAAAATGCCTAAAAAAACTGATAGTAAATTACACAGAAGGTCCTTTATGTATTATCTAAATTTCGGATTATGTCCTTTAATAAAAGTAAGTACATCAGACATCCTTTATGTTTTATAATTGTTTCGGAGAAGGTCCTTTATCACTAACGGTGTTAAATTGTTTCGTTAAGTCAAGGGCAATTTTGTCATTTCATCATCTCTTTTAATTTAACCCTTAAAAAAATAAAAAGTCCCCACTAAAAACATCATATCGTTCTGTTCTTCTCCTTCCTCTGATTAACGTTCAATATAATTTCTTTCTGATGAATTCAAAAGGAAAACTAATAAAACTGGAAGAGAAAAAAATGAAAATTAAATTAAATATATGCTCCTAGTTCATAGCTCCTGCTGTTAGAACAGTTTCATATACTAATCGTCATTGTTGACTACAACTAGAAATAAGAATTGTCTTTTCTCGGATTGAAAGGAAATGTGAATAAGAATTGCTAATCATAATCTTCATTGTTGACTACGGATTGAAAGGATATGTGAAATAAGAATTGCCTTTTGTCGGCGGCTTCAGCAATAGAAGTTCTGTTCTTCTTCCTCTAATTAGCGATTAGGGATCAAACATCATATCGTTCTTTCTCCTTCAGTCGATCTTCTTCATCGATTTCCTCTTTCAGCGATTAGCGGTTAATCGGTTTCAGCACTGGGGTTAATATCAGATGGTGCTGAAGAGTCTGGAGTTAGCTCGGTGGCTTCCGCAACAACACCGCCGATTGAGCCAACCTGAGTGTGGACACAACGGTTTTGGACGATTTTCAGCAATATCAGTTTCCAGATTATTATGACTATTATGACGATGAACTATGGCAAGACCATTCACCACCGTTTTTCTCCCCAGCCACCTCGGAAACGAGTTTTTTCACAGAGTGGGGAAGTTCATCATCACTGGATTTCTTGGCTGGTGAAGATATAGACCCTGGCTTAGAATTTATGAAGGTTACAGGCTTACAGCTAAGAACTATAGAATAGATATACAACAAATAAAATATTATCTATAATAAGAGAACTATGCCTGACAATCTAAAATGTATGGTTTAATAGCCATGGAAGCATCTTGAATCAATAAATTAATATCATTTTCGAATGCAATTTCATTTTGAATGTTATTGGTTTTGCTGAATAGGATGAATCTTTTGAACTTTAATGATAAACTTAGGGTATATATGTTATGTTTTATTTATTAGGTCAAGATGGTCAAATAGTGCTACCAATTCGTGTATTCACATACACAATAAACGATTGTAGAAAAATAAAACAATGACATAGAAATTATAAAAATTTAACGTGGTTCGATTAATGTAATCTACGTTCACAGGCTCTTACTCGGAATTCTCTATTGTGTTCTACCAATATCACCGGTGGTAAAATAGTAAATATCTATAGATATACAAATTAGGGTTAGTAGCTATAACAAGAAAACATAAACGGGCCCAAGCCCGGTCTTCATGTCTTTAATAATTTGAGCCCATTAAGACTCTACAAACCCAACAAACTCCCACTTGAAGGCTTGATCATTTGCATACTATAATCCATTGTGAACTCTATACGTCTTGTAATCTTCCTTAACTCACTGTGCCACCTCGGCCTTCTCATCAGTTAACCCGAATGCCCGTTTGAAGCTCTCTTGAGCTCCAATACACCAGTCAAGGCTAAAACTATCCATGACTCGTGTTCTGTCTCTACCGGCTCCCACTGGCACAAACTACTGAATCCTGAGATGCTTTGAGAACAAATGCTACATGTAATTCACCGAAGGGACTTTATTAGGTGGAACACTGGTTCTTTTCTTCCACGGTCGTCTGGAACCCTAGCTGAAGCATGCCACGTGCTCCTTATACACTACAAGAAAGTTGATCATTAGAGGCGAAGTTAGTAGCGGCGACGTGGGGCAATAACGACGACGGCAATAGCAGCGACGTGTCACCGCTATTGACTTGCGATGACATACTTTCTTTTAAATCCTGATCGTCCAATTTAGTAGCGATCGTGCAGATAGGGTTTCATCGTACGAGAGGCAATGGCGGCGACGTATTAGTGGCAACCCGTCGCCGTTAATAGCCTAAAACCTTTTGCCGGTCTTTATTTCCCTCCACTTCCTCCTCCTTCCTCTCATTTGCCCAAAACCCGCGCCAAACCCTAAATTCCTACCTCTCCGCCGACTTTCACCATCCATACCACCTCCAGTTCCGAATTCACGTCTGATAACCACCATCCTCGATCACCACCATTGACGAAGCCAATGTCGTCTTCTTCTTTCTTGTTTACAGCAAGAACACCACCACAATTTGAACATTCACCAGTGATTTGAAGCTCATGCAGCCGTTCACCCCACCTCTTCACCTCCGATTAGAAGCTCATCTTCACCGGTGTTGCTGCCACACAGTCGTCATAAGTCTCTCCTCTCCGACCTGGATTTGAAACTCAAACTCCAATCAGGTGTGTTTTAAAGCTTTAAATTGGTAATGCAGAACAAATGTGTGTGTTTGGTTTAAATTGTTGGACCTGTTATTTTTCTACATGATTTTCGTTTTGATTTTAATTTTGGAAGAGAGAACTAATTTTTGATGAATCAATTTTGGTAAAGAAGAACAAATGGGGGTGTTCTTTTTATTGGATTGCAAGACATACGTGAAAATGTACACAACCATGTATATGTATATGTGCAAGGAGATTTAAGGATTTTTTAGTTATATTAATTAGTTAGTATTGAAGGCACCACACTATTCTTTCCTGGGCTGGTTTATATTTATATATATATACATATTGAATAATCTTGTGAAAACAACTTTTATTGTGCAAACACGAATATAAATATTGAAACCTCTATAACTTTTTCATATATTAATATTTTTTAAGCAGATATTATAAGCAGAGATCTACCTTCCATCCGCTGTAAGCATAGATCTATCTTCCATCCGCTATAAGCAGAGACTATGTTCTATAACAATTCCAACTCCCCTAGTCCTACTACCCACCCCTAGTTAAATACCCAGATGACTTAGGTGTGCTAATAATCATGATATTGTACTCATATACTGCAACAATTGAACATCCCCCAATTTACCTAGATGTATGTATACAGGATGTACCAGCGGTATATCCTCCACACTTCGATATACCGTGTAACTATACTACCATGCTTGTAAACAGGATGTACCAGCGGCGTATACACCACATAATAATATAGCAAATGTATCACTTGTTCTCATATAATAATAGATACTCACTTGTGCATTTATTAAGAAACCCTTATCATTTGGATACCTAATATCAAAGCAAATATAGCACATATCATACCACAGTCATCATAATTGCGTCATAATACGCATAATGATTTAAAATCATTTTCATAACATATCGTGTATGTATGTATATATATATATATAATAGGGATCATTAGAAAACCCTTTAAATATTGGAAAACCTAGAAAACCCTCTCTAACCAATCACATATTTTCTTTTAATTTTGTCTTTTTCTTTTATAAAAAGGGTAATACGGTAACTTACTATGTTCTATTTTAGTAAACTATCTTTTATTGATTTCACATAACTAATCATCTGATTTCCTGGGATTTTGTTTACGAAGTTTTATTTTCCATAAACCCTAATCACGTATTCCTCCATAACCATATCTTTGTTCATCAACATCCTTTCATCTTCATCTCGTTTTCTTTGTCTCTCCATCACCATTCAAGATCGTACATAAAATTATGGTTTCTAATTCATCTGATTCTAGTCAAGATCACGAAATAATTGATGGAATAAAATGTATTCGTGAATCATTCAATAACAGTTCTTGAGATAATCATGTTCGAGTTTACACGTCTGCGATTGAAGATAATCGCGATCCTTCTTCTTCGCGTGTGATCAATAATGATCATAATATTGTTCCGTCTTCTACGCCTGTGAAGAGCATAACTATTTTTCAATCCTCGGATCATTCTGGAGTTCATCATGGAGGTTTGAAATTTCACGTATTGTTCTTGTACATTATATATTTTTGTTATCATAAACTGATTTTATGTTGTCTAGTATAAATTTAATATACGTTACACCGATGTAACATTGTATCTTTTATCAGGTTATAGGATCTGAGTAAATGAGCTAAATATAAATATATGAAGGAACAATAAAAATATGTTACACTGAAGTAATATTGTATCGTTGTCAGGTTATAGTTTCTGAGTAAATTGAATTGTTACACTGATGTAATACTGTATTTTCCTCAGGCTATAGTTTCTGAGTAAATTTCATTGTTACACTGTGAAAATGCGTGAGCATCGGATCGTCTACTCGATCTAGCTAATCGGACATCGAAACGTAATTAACCGATTGTTTTATTGATCAAACAAGAACAATTACAATCAGTAAGCACTTAGAAATAGACACAGAGAATACACACTCAGAAACACACACTTAAGAGATCTCGCACGCTCAGAACTACTAAACACAAAGACCAAACAACTATATATATACCCGATCGGCCGAACTCCCTCCGAACCCCAGGTTCGGCCGGTCCGAACTTCAGGTTCGGACCAGTTCGGCCAACCCTATATTGGCTTGAACTTGGTCTTCGTTCGATACTTCACACGACGCACATTTCATGTACCAACACACTGATGTAATACTGTATTGTTGTCAGGTTATAATTTCTGAGTAAATTGCATTGTTACACTGATGTAATACTGTATCTTTCTCAGGTTATAGTTCATAAGTAAATTTCATTCTTACACTGATGTAATATTGTATCATTACGAAGTTATGAATTGATTACACAATGTACACGAGTTTGTTATTTTGTATAATGTTTAATTTGGTTACACATATGTAAAACTATTGTTACACATATTTAACCTCCTATTTTTTCTTAAAAAAAAATACATGAAATTATTGTTACACCTATGTAACAACATTGACGAGAATGATGAACTTATGATAAACATTTTTTTTTTGGTAAAGTATGTTTGAATTTTTTCTATAAGTTGGTCTGTAAATTTAAAATTAAAGGAGAGAGAGAGATAGAGAGGGAGAGAGAAAATGATAGATTTTAAGATATAGGATATTGAAGAGAGAAAAATAATTAAAATATTAATTAATAGAATTATGATTTGTCTATTATGGCCTTCATTAAACTATTACTATTTTGCCCGTTTTTAAACTCAACCATCAAATTTAAATCAATGGTAAGAAAATAGTTTTCCAAGTTTTTCAAAAATGAATGGTTTTCCATGGATCCCTACCCTATATATATATATATAGAGTTAAGTTCAATGGAAAACTAAGTTTCAGTTTGAAAACTGGAAAATCAAAGGATATATGTATTAAATGAAGGTGATTTAGGTAATTTTGGTGCTCCTTTTTTTTTAAATTTTCGTGTCTATCTAACTAATGGCCACCCAACAACCTAAAAAAACGTTATTTTTTTATGTTCGTCCGACTATGTTGCATATACGCAAGATTGTATGTTATTCACGTTGCATATATGCAATAGTATGTTGCATATATGAAACATACAATGTTGCATATATGCAACATAGTATTTTACATATATACAACATATGAAGCATATAATGTTGCATATATGCAATATACTATGTTGTATATATGCAACGTATAGAACATACTCTGTTGCATATATGCAACATAGTCGGATGAAAAAGATGAACAAAATAAACATTTTTTTGTCTTTTTTTTAAATATTTTTTTTGTCTTTTTTTAAATATATATTTTTTTAAAGTTATCATATGGATATATGTGAAATTAGAGAAAAAAAAAAGAATGTCAAATTACCCAAATAACTTTCATTTAATATAGTTTCCTTTGGTTTTCGAGTTTTCCAAATAAAAGTAGTTTTCCAAAGAACCTTACCCTATATATATAGGGATAGGTTCAAATGAGAACTAATTTTTGTGAGAACTTTTGAGAACTAATTCCAACCACTAATTTAATTAACCTAAACATAAGGGGGTTTTTTTAAAATAAGGGGTAAAATTGGAACTGTACAAGAAATTAGAAAAGTACGCGTTTAACACTCTTGACACAAATCGGAGATTCCAAAAGTTCTAGGGTTTTGAGGCGCGATTCATAGAGGCGATTAGCGATTCTCGATTAACAGAGAGCGATTCACGATTCACAGAGGGGCGATTCACAGAGGCGATTCAGAGATTACGTGCAGCGAGTGGCGATTCAGGTTCTAGGGCTTCGAGAAAGCAAATCGGCGACAACGAAATCAGTTATGGTTTCTCAAGACGCAGGGGATTCAAATGTTAAAGAAGAACCGAAGATTACAAAGCCGAAATTAAGAGTTAAATCTGTAAGAGGCAAACAGGTATCGATTAATCATCCATTTATCTAGTTACATTGAATCTATAAACCTTTAGGGTTATGAACTGATAGTTGTTTGCATGATTAACTGATGAACTGATAGTTGTTTACACATGCGTAAATGTTTACAGTGATGAAATGGTAGACTTAGACATGTGTGAGTTATTTGATTATTTACACATATGTAATTGTTATTATTATTGAACTGATAGTTTCTACAAGGTGTAAATCATTGTTTTACACATGTGTAAATATAAATGTGGATATAAATGTTCATATTCATGAAATTCATGTTTCACATAGTTTAATAGTATAATTTACACTTGTGTAAATAGTTCATACTTATGTAATATGTTAAAATGGATGGGTTAATAAACTTTCATAGAGGTTTAAATGTTAAATATACATACACATGGGTAAATGAATCATGCATTTGTAAATTTTGAGATTGTTAAAATCATAGTTGATCCAATGTTTAGGTTTTTTGTTTACACATATGTAAATGATTAGATTAAATGATAGGTTCCCACAATGTTTGTTTTACACATGTATAAATAAATGAATAATTTACACATGTGTAAGTAAATGATTTACACATGTGTAATCCTATAGAAATTATATAAACATGTCAACACTTACACATTTAAAATTAACTAATTATTTTAAAATTTTTGTTTGATTGTAGAACAAGGAGAAAGTTATCAAGCAGGGAGGTATCCGTAAAAGTGGAAGGGTTGCTAAACAACGTGGGCTTAGCAAATTCAAAAATAATGAAAAATGCCCTGTAATTGTTGAAGAAGAATCATCGGTTAATATAGGTAAGTTAATGCAAAAAAATAATTTCCTTTATAAAAGTGAGAAAATTTTATAGACAGTAATGACTTGTGTTTGGGTATGATCAGATTCTGAAAGCTATGGAACTGCACCCAAATCAGATTCTGAAAGCTATGGAACTACTGGAAGCGATTTTAAAATGACATCTAAAACAAATGAAAGTGTTGAAAGTGACTCTGAAAGGATTATAAGTAAACAGAACGAGATAGAAAAAAATGATGAAGCAAAAGGGAAGAAAGGTATGTCTACTAAATATAATATGTGTAAGCTTACTTATTTACGCATGTTAGTTGATCTAAATTAAACATGATTAAATGTTGAACTTGATACTCAGAAAAGTACAAAAAACAATGATTTATAAATTACAAGAATCAGTTTTTATACACAAAAAAATATTGTTTAAAGTTTGATTTAATTTGAACTTAAGAAAACATTTATGTTACACATGTGTAAATAACTAATTTACATATGTTTAAATATTGAATTTCATCAACAGAAAACTGGCAAATTCAAGTCTATTATTTCCACGTTGAGAAAATTATGAATTTCATCAATTTACACATGTGTAAATAATTGATTTACATATGTGTAAATACTAAATTTCATAAACAGTTTCATTGAACAGTAATTTACACATGTGTAAATAAACTTTCTGCACATGTGTGAAATAAACAGTATCATTGAACAGTGATTTACACATATGTAAACATGAGTAAATCATTGATTTACACATGTGTGAAATAAACAGCCTCATTAAACAGTGATTTACACATGTGTAAACATGGGTAAATCATTGATTTACACATGTGTAAAATAAACAGTCTCATTGAACAGTGATTTACACATATGAATTTTATGATATATCTTGTAAACTACTAGAAACAAAAAAGAGAAGAAGGGAAGAAGAGGAAACAAGTAAAGGAAAGAAGAAAGTGAAGAAAAGTGTTGGTAAAGGAAAGAAATTTGATGGCAAGGGGAAGAAGGGTGCTGGTAAAGGAAAGAAAGCTGTTGGGAAAGGGAAAAAAGGCGTTGAGAAAGGGAAGAGTGAACTGGATTTGAAGTTTCCATTGCTAAGAATAAGATCATCACCAAAAAAGTTTTCAGAATTTCTGAATGATTTAACTGAACGGAAAAAGAATATAATAAGAGAAATGGGATTTGGGAGTTTAATTTCAATGAGAGTTAATGGAATTCCGGGTAGGTTGGCCTATTTTGTAGTTGATCATTTAGATCCAAAAGAATTGAAAATTATATTTGACGATAGGGTGATAAATGTTGACAATGATTCGATTCAGCTGTTATTAGGCGTTCCAAATAGTGGCATAGACATAACTTCAAAGAAAGTGAAAAAGAAATGGACACCACTGGGAACAGAATATAGAAAGAGGTACAGGAATACAAATTGTTCATTTAATGATGTTGTCAAAAAGGCGGAAGAAGATGGGGATGACCGTATGTTCAAGCTAGACTTCATCGTGTTGTTTGTCAACGGAATGGTTGATTGTCACAAAAATGGTATATGTAAATTTGGGATTGTTGATCTACAGGATGGTATATCTGATTTCAGTGACATAGATTGGTGTGAGTTTATTGTTTCACGTATCAAAAAATGCAAGGACAAGTCTGATATCAACATGCCCAAGGATTATTTCAGTGGAGCACTAACAATTCTAGTGGTATGATTTCAGCTCTTATAACTACTTAATATTAGTTAATTAATCAAAAAACAGTTACAATTTTACACATGTGTACATTCTGATTTACAAAACAAAATATTTGGGTTTACACATAAGTTTTAGTTTACTATTTTACACATGTGTACATTATGTTTTACACACGAGAAAACTCTATTTTACACATCAGTTGTAACTTTTTCTTACACATCAGTTTCAGTTTTACACATGTGTAGATCATGTTTTAAATTGTATTGTACAAGTAAATAAATTAAACTAATGAAACTTGTTGGTAGTTGCTGTATGTAGACAACATAATTTGTACAGGAATTAATGAAATCCGAGTGACACATCCACTTGAGTTTTGGAGCTACAAAAAGCTCAAAGAAAGAGAAGAAATTGAAATTAAACGAGGAAAATATGGGTTAGGAGATCAGCGGGGATTATATTTTGACTATGCGTACGATAATGTTAAAAGAGATGAAGGAGGAGCTACAAAATCAGATGTGTCAAAAACTACAACTAAGACATTGGAGGTAAAGATTAATATACATGTGTTTATATATTTTTATTATTTATATATCTAATATATGTTGTTTTGCTATCCAAAAATATTAAAACAGGAACACATGAGTAGAATCAAGAGAAGTCATTATTTATTTTTAAGAGAAAAATCCAGATTGGAAAGGTCAATCGCACAGGCAGAAAAAGATTTTCCAGAAAGTCAAGAAATAGTTGACTTTCAAAACCAATATCGGTTGTCTTTGAATGAAACGACACATGAAATTGAAGGTGATGAAAGTTAAGAAGAGAAAGAAGAAGAAGACGAATCTGATGGAGGATCAAAGGTATTAACAAAGCTTTTGGATTAAATTGTCTCAAGTAATAATAAAAATTAAATTTACACATGTGTAAATCTTTATGTTTCAGCAAAATGAATTGGAAAAACAGAGTGAGAAAGAAGAAAGTGAAAGTGAAGAAGAAAAAGGAGAAGATGATGAAGAAGCAGAAAGTCAAACAGAAAAGGAAGATGAGGGCAATGAAGATGCAGAAGAAGATGATGGTGAAGAAATGACAGAAAAAAATGAAAAAGAAGCTGAGGTACTAACTAACTTTAGAAATGAAACTGTTTCACGTTTGAAAACATATATTTACACATGTGTAAATGACTGTATTTTAGCAAGATAAAACAGAAATGGAGGAAAGTAAAGGAGAAGAAGAAGAGAATAAACAAAAAGAGAAAAGTGAAAAACTAACAGAGGTCTTTCGCAACTTTTTAAATAAAATTGTCTCATGTTTACATAAAAACTAATTACACATGTGTAAATGATTATTTTTCAGGTTGATGAAGCCAAAAAAGGAACTGAGGTAACTAGAAGAAGCCTTGAAAAGAGATGAGGAACAAAGAAAAGTTGATATGATTATCAAAAATGTGATCGATGATGGACCAACTTTTGAGCTTAACATAGATTCACCTATTAAGATGTCCAATGAGATGGAAATTAAGGAGGATGACATGGTTCAAAAGAATAAAAGACCTCAAAGGGCAAAGCACACACCTGATGCTCTTGGCTCTCCATATGCAGTTCGGGAAGTAGAATTTTTGCAAAATCTAACAGCAAAAGAAAAAAGAGTCTGGAATTATATATATGATGGTGCAGTGAAAGAGACGAAAAATAAGAATGAGGAGGCTGAAACAGACAAGGAATTTGCTGAAGTGGTGAAAACATTTTCGTAAGTCAATCATTAACTATGCAAATTTATTATTAAATGCCAAAAAGTGTAGAATAGAAATTTACACATGTGTAAAACAGAAGTTGAATATATATATGTTTTTGACAGGGAGGATTTATTTGAGACTCCTTTTGAGAGTTCCACAAAAAGATTTCTACTTACAACTCTGAAAAAAGGGGTCTGGATAGAAAGCAACATAATTGATTGTTTTGCATCAATTCTGAATTATGAAGAAGAAAAAAAGAGTCACCACCCGAAAAGGCTGTTTTTTTACATCGAAACTTTTGTAAGTTTCTATGTAAAACTATCTTTATTATTTTCAGGAACTATAATATATTACACAATGTTAATAGTTGAATTGATTTTAACAGGATAGAACTATCAAACAGAAACAATTGAATGATGATCAAAGGATGGCTATTTTCAATACAAACGTAAATGAGCTGCTATATGGATATGAAAATAGGCATGACATGAAAGTGTATGAGATATTACTGGTGCCAATAATCGATAACAATCACTATTACCTCATTTGTTTCGACTTGAAGCATGAGGTAATAGAAGTCATAGATAATATGAAGGAGGAAACGAGCTTGGTTGGTTTAGAGGACGATCCCGAATACGACCTGAAAGACATAGTATTCAAAGTGGTAAGTTTATGTTTTTCAGATCTAGAAAATTTTTAGATATTTATCATTCACTGATTTACATATATGTAAATCAGTCACTGATCTACACATGTGTAAATTACTGAATGACATGTCCATTTCCTAATTATATGGAAGCTGGTTAGAGAGTTATTTAGGTAACTTTGAAATAGTTTTTGTAAACTAGGTCACTGATCTACACATGTGTAAATAACTGAATGACATGTCTGTTATTGAATTATTTAGATAACTTAGAAATTGTTTTGTTGATACAGAAGGATGTTGTAGTCAAGTATCTGAGATCCGTTGGAAACTGTAAGTGGGTGTCGCTAGATAGAGCACAACCTAAGAAGTTGGTTTTGGATTGGCAAACAACCAAAAACACAAGTGATTGTGGAGTTTATCTAATGCGACACATGGATATGTACCATGGAAGCAAAGTAAAGAAATGGGATTGTGGTTTTAAGAAAGAAAGTGCTCGTGGTTATAAGGCGCAGATAGAGAAATTTAGAATGAAGTTTGCTGTGATGATCGTGCTTTCAGAATCAAATATACACAAAGGGAAGGTGCTGAGAGAGTCATTGAAGTATGAGAAAGAAAACAAGGTGAAGAAGGTTTAGATTGAGATTTTGAATATTGTTTTGTATTGACAGTAAACTATGTTTGAATATGTGCTTAAAACTATGTTTATTTTGTTGATCTATGATTGTTCTACATGTTTGAATCTTTGATGAATGTTTACAGAATTGTTAAATAGGTTGTTTTTTAATCAAGTGTGGTTGGTATATTTGACATAAGTACAAGACAGGTAAAAACATAAGTCTAAATGACAGATTTTCACATGTGCAAATCATTGATATTCAGGGATTTCTTCTAATTGGTTCATAAAATGTAAAATCTAAAATATCTAATTGGTTCATACATGTGTAATATTTAAAGATGGGTAAATCATGTACTTTCACTTGAGAAGAAAATGGGTAAATCAAATATTTACACGTTACACATGTGCAAAAACATTGATATACAGGGATTTCGTCTAATTGCTTCATACATGTAAATCTAATTGATTCATACATGTGTAATATTTACACAAGGGTAACTCATGTACTTTGACTTGAGAAGAAAATGGGCAAATCATATATTTGCACATGTGAAAATTAGATGTATAAATGAAAATTTTACACATGTGTAAATCACTGATTTACATGGATTTCGTCTAATTGGTAATATCATACATGTAGAATCATTGATTTACACATGTGAAATATTGCAACTGTTTAGAAATTAAATAAAAAAATGCAAATTAACAAATGAAACAAAACAAAAAAGTAGATACTATTTAAAAATATTGAAAAGATAGCTCATAAACATATAAAATCTCGACTATTTCAACAATTAAATTCAAACAAAACATAGAAATACGAAAACTTTAATCACCAACATAATCTTCATCACTTTCATCACTTTCATCATCTTCATCATCTTCATCATCTTCATCACTTTCATCTTCTTTGTTTCCTTTGTAAGTACAATTCCTGGAATCATGATATGCTAACTTGCCACATTTCTTGCATATCCTCTTCTTCCTTTTAGCTTTAAGTTTACCCTTCTCTCGAAGCCCAATCAATCGCCGACTTTTACTTGTGCCAGAACCCTTAGTTTTAATGCCAGAGGGAGGTCCAGTAGACACGTGTTCTGGTTCCTTCAGTGAAGTTAAATCCTTAAAAACATCTCCAGCTTTAGAACTTGGTTCACTTGGGAATTCTTCAAAAATTTTACTTTTGATAACTGTCAGTTGCTCTACAAGTTGAGCGAGTTTTTCTGGGTTAGACCTTATCCTATCAGAGCAATCTTGAACAATTTCTAACGCTTCCTTCCTGAGTTTAAAAGATTCTGAATTGTCAAATCGGTATTGAAACTCAAGGCTAAAAACTTTCTTCGGCAATGCATTCTTTTTCCACCTTGGACAAATATATTTCTCTGGAATTAGAGTAATATCTTTCATTCGTAAAACTGCATACATATGCCTACATAATAAACCAATGCAGTTGAAAGCCATACAAGAGCATGTCAAAGAGCAATCAGTAGGATTGTAAATAACCTACACATGTGTAAATAAAAATGTTAGAAGAAAAGTATTGTACAACAAATAAAAAGAAAAAAAGTTATATAAATAAAACAAAAAATCGTACCTTGCATTCAAAATACTTTTTAGAACGTTTGAATTGGGAGACAAGAATATGTTCAACACCATCAACAAGTTGAGGTATGCCAATCATAATATAAGCAACACATAAAGACACCTCTCGTTGAACTTGGTTAAAAATGTTCCTCGTGTAAACCAAAGCAGCATGTTTTTCTAGTTCCAATCTGGTGGTTAAGACAGGAGTTGTAGTGTCTGTTGCAAACTCTAGAACGCGCTGCTCGTGTCGTTGACGATCGATTGCCATATCAAAACATAACATAAATTGAACAAGACTATTAGTTGAAGATGAATTTATCTTAAAGTAGGCATTAGAATTTTCACTTCTTGACGTTGTTCTCATCAACCAAGACATTGGTTTATCCCGGAAAAAGGCAGGAACCCACTCATTCCTAATAGCAAACACTTTACGTAACCATTTATGGTTTTCTAATTTGCAATCGGCCATCAACAAGTTCCATTTTTCTTCAAATCCAGAAGAAGTAATATATTTATTCCACACAAGCTTATGAATGCGTTTCCTCAGATTAGTGTTTTGCAAAATATCACCCTTAATCTGTATATCAGAACAAAATTTACACATGTGTAAAACATAAACTGTTGTTTAAAACAGAAAATAAAGTGTTATGTAACACCCCAAAATTCTATGACCTAAGTTATATATGTGTGCTATATTTATTAAGTAGTTGAAATATATATGATATAAATATATATACGTATAATAGAGAAACGTCACGATTCACGTATAAATATTTGGCACGATGTTCGAGGAAACGTCAAGAGGCAATTTTATAGAATATGGTAGATGACGAAAAATAAAGATCGTAGGCGCAGACGGATCTCTAATCCGAGTTATAACGAAGCGGGAAAACGCAAAATAGTGATTCGGGCCCGGTTTGTAATAAATCGTATTTAAACGAATGCCACTAAAATAACACCGAGGCGAAAACAGAATATCAGGTATTGGTAAATACTTGATTTATAATCGTTATAAAATATAATTGCAATATTCGGCACGAAAAACGGTGGAATCGGTAACCGTTGCTGTTACGCGATAAAAACCTAAATTAATTCGGTTAGCCGTTCGAAATAATTATAACGCCTCGACGAAGTATAAATAATTATTATAATATCTATAAAGAATTTCAGTCGAGAAGACGTATTCGGTCTGTCAAACCGTCGAGACCGCGACAATGATTAGACGCGCTTCTACCGCGTAATAACTGAACGCTCACCGGTTAACATTTTAAGCAGAGAATAAATATAGCGATAAATATTTATTGAACACTCGTAATATTTTAGAGGTTCAGGAACTTTTATATTCTGTTGCGAAGTATTAAATTTAGTAGGTTCAAAATACGTGGTATTATACCTACTTATTAAAAAGTATACCCTATTAAAAAGGAATTGCTTGTTCCTTACTTCTCACTTTGTTACGTGTCAAAAATTTCATATGATTCAGCAGCTCTGAAATTGAACTCTCATTAGCTTACGTGTATTCACCTTATGGATCGAGTTATGCATATAAATATGCATGCATACACGCTTCTAAACTCACACACAAATTCAAAATCACAATTCATACACACATACGACAAAAATGAAAGAAAGAAAGAAAAAGAGAGAAGAGGAGAGAGTGCAGCAGCCCGGCGAAGCCCTTTCCCCCCTCTCCTTCGATTAAACCAGCGATCTCTCCCTCTCCTCTGTTCGAGCTCATCGGCGAACCACCACCAAGCTAACCCGGCAGCCCCTTCCCGTCACACTGCCGGTCTACTGCAACAGTCCCGGCGATGCTCTTCCCATCCCGTTACTTTGAACCGGCAGTAGAACCCAGCTCACTTCGCTCGATTTTCCGGCGAGCCAAGCAACACCGACGACCCAGCAGCCGTCGACGACCCAGCGGCAGCAACAGCACAGGGCCGCTAAACCCGGCGACCCCCCCCCTGCTCTCTCGTTCCTCTTCGTTTTTCCGGCGGGTTACCCAAAACCTCCGCCTATTCAAACATCGGCGATGGCAATGAATCGTCGGACGACAGTAGGTGCTAGTAGCAGCAGGTGGTTGAGTGTAGGTGGCGGTAGATGGTGGTTGTTTAGCGGGGGTTCAAGTGAAACCCGGTAAAAACCGACACCACCGTCCCCTCTTTCGGTTAAGATTCGGTAACATACGTTTGACGTCGGGGGATGGTGGTGATGGCGATCAACCACCGGAACAGCGGTGATGATGGCGGTGGTAGGTGGTGGTGGTACGGCAGTCGTATGTGGTCGTAATTCTAGTTAGAAAATTTGGCGACGAGTTAACTTAACTTAAAAACCCGGTTTACCGTCCTATCTTTCGGATGATTTCCGGCGACGCTCGGTTAACGACGGGTGACAACGACAACAGCGGTGAACACCCGGGATGGCGGAGAATGGTTGCGGTGGTCGACGGTCGTTGAAGGTGGTCCACGGTGGCGGCAAACGGGGTGTAAACTAGTGACGTTAATAAAACCCGTCTATACTTTTGGGCGACATTTCGGTGGCATAACGAGGTCCAAACGACAAACCGACAACGGGGAAATGATCGTGGCGAGAAAATAGTCGGGAAGGACTATTCGTTTGTCAAGAACGGACAACTTTATTATTCGGTTATTTTGGACTCGTTTCACGACCCGTCAAGAGGTAATCACGTTAAATATTTGTTATTATTACAAATATTAAATTTTAAGTTAAGTTTATATCAAATCATCATATAACGAGATAAATGATATAAATATATATTTAAAACGAATAAATATATATAATTATTAATCAGTTTTATTTAAATAAAATTGATTAAAAGAAATGATTTAAATATTAAATATATATATATAAACATATATATTTAATATAAAGATTAACGATAATTATAAAGCAATTATCGGGTTAAAGAATATTTAATATATGAAACATATTTAAAATATCTTAATATATATATGTAAGTGTTGAAATGAGGAATTAGGGTTTTCTAGACACTGTTCTGTAAAACTCGAATAAACGGTAATGAACTAAGCTTTGAAATTTTAAAGCATGTTATAAATTGATATAACGGATAATACCCTAAGTCAGTTTTGAATGAAAATAGATTTTTGATAAAGAAATGAGAAAAACAGGAAATTAGGGTTTCGGAATATGATTGTTTAATATAAAATAATCCGAAGGGTATGGAGACTTGATTTTTGACATGAAACTATGTTTACATATATAATAAGTATATATGAAGTTAAAATGAACAAATGATAAAGTATTTTAAATACCGAGTTAATAAGATATTTAGAAGTTCGCGCGGACCGGAAGGGTAGACGCTTGTACACTGGGATTTCTGGCAAAAGCGAGGGTGTCGCATAAATCCCAACTGGGAAATGGCATCCCTCACTGGGCGATCCCGGAGTGAGCGTTTACTTATAGGAATGCGTGTCTTCATATTATCAACAAAGTAAAAGGATAATGGCCTAAAGGGCATTTTGGTCATTTTGACCTTTAAAAGAAATAAACTGAATAACTAAGTATTATTAAGTTAATAAAGAGTTAAAATAAACATAGGAAATGTTTATTATATTAAACCTTGTGTTAACGCCATACAATACGCGATTAGGTTTAATTGGAAGACATAGCGGAGGTTTTCTCTGAATTAACTGCTTAAGAGAATAATGTGAGTTCTATGAGCCCACTTTTAAATGTTTTAATATTTTCGGGCTGATATACATGCAATGATACATATTCAACTGTTTACGTGGAAAGTATCTGAGATGTCTTTACTTGTTTTGTGTTAATACACATACGTGAAAAAGTTATAATACTTATAACTGTTTTAAAGTGTTATTTCCTGTTATTACTCTTTTCGGGAAGGTTATAATGAACAGGTAATAAAGAAGTTAAAGTTTTGAAGAAAAGTTTTAAAAGAGGAAAATGAGTTTTTAAGGATAAAGGAAATGACCCATGGGGTTATTTTAAAGAAGTTTTAATCTAAGCACAGATTGTCTGGTAAGAGGGGGGTTGTACAATCCAAGCAGTGGAAATGAAGCCACTGGAGTAACGACGGTTACTCAAGAGGTCGGGAGGCGACGACCAACCGAAAGGGACTAAAGTAGTCCCAGAGATAGACAATGCTTAGTAAAAAGAGGTTTTGCTTATAATGTTTCGTATGACTTTATTATACGTAATGATTATTTGCACAGAGGATGGGTCCCGGAGGCCCAAGGTATTTTAGAGTATTAAATGATTTTTAATACTGATGAGTTAAATGTTTTGGTATAATCCTGTTATGCTTTATACCTGTTTAATGTTTATAAAGAAGGGCCGTTAGGCCCAAATGTTTGAGGTATGTTTTAGAGTATTAAATGATTTTTAATACTAAATGTTTAAATGTTTTGGTATAATTCTGTCATGTTTTATACCTATTAAATGTTTATAAAGAAAGGGGCCGTTAGGCCCAAATGTTTAAAGTAGCCTTTCAAGGTAAAGGTAAGAGTTTTAAATACCTAGAACTCACCAGCGTAAGCTGACCTTTAAAAGCATGTATGTCAGGTATCGGTGATGTTTAAAGTAGCAAGGGAAGGGCTCTAGCAAGGGCAGATTAGATGGGCAAGCTATCAGGAATGACTCGGTAGTAAACTGGCATAGCTATAGATAAGATCTAGTCATAGATTATGTTATTATCTTCCTTACTATTGTAACTTGTTATATATATAAATGAAAAGTTTTTAATTTCCGCTGCTTAGTTATCTCTGTTATACCATGTGTTCATGAGTAAATCCGATACGTGACCCCTCCTGGAGCCAAGACTAGGAGTGGGCGTCACAAGTTGGTATCAGAGCCTTGATTTAAGAGATTTAGATTCTAGCACGGTATCTAGACTTAAACTAGGACTCTTGGTAAACAAAGTAAGGTAAGATAGGGAATGTATATGCCAGTCAGGATAGTCATGCCCATAGGAAAAATGTTGCACGAGGAACATAGGAGGTAGGACTTAAGGTATGCAAGTGCGGAGAATACCCGATTGCAATTAGCTACTGCAAATTTGGTATTTTACCCAAACAAACATATCATAGGTTCTAACTGTTGTGTGGCCTAGTGCGGGGTAGGTTAATTGACAGTGAGATACGTGGTCAATAACTTGTAAAGAATGCCTAGAGAAAGGTAGTTTTAAAGGACTGGTTTTAAAATTTCCGGTAAGGAATAAAAGAAATAGTACGAACACCAATGATGATTGTGATGAGAATAACTGGGTTTTGAACGCATCATAATTATATAAGTGCACGTATATAATTATCATGAATTCAAAATTTGGAGACTTCACGTCACATGAGTTCTAAAGTGTCAGACTATTTTGATCCTATGATCAGAAGATTAGAAATCATAGTTATGATAGGAATGCGAATAGAACATCCGATACGAAATCTGATGTCAAACGAGTACCTTCAGCAAAGAAATAAAAGCCATTATGTTAGAAATAGTGGCAGAAGCATTAAAAGTTACGTTGCTATCGATTGTTAATTGATTTCCGAAAGCTTTGACGAGAAGAATGTCCAATAAAGCAACCGCTAGTAGAGCTGGTCCCGAGGAAGCTTTTGGTAGAAATAGATTCCCAATAAAAAGCAGTACGAGGATGTCTTAAAGACAATGACGGTAGATTCCACAAGAAGGCTAAAGGAGCTTCTGAACAAAGATGACCGATATGCCAGATGTGCGAGAAACGTCATCATAGGAATTGCATGTGGAGAACTCAGGAACCGTTGAAGATGAAAAGAGGTGTAGACAAACCTAAATGTCGCCTTAAAGCAAGGAAACTGTAGACGTGATAGACACTGTCACGGTAAAGTAGAAATGAGAATTGCTATGGCGAGAACAGTGGAAACGACGTTCCAAGCTACGTTGCTACCTTCAGAAGACCATCACTATAGGTGATGGGTCGGAAGGCTCGAAGCAGAAATTGTTTAAAGTTAAGAAGAATGACGAAGGTTACCACAAGATGAATACAGAATCCACAAGCTTAGGAGTATGGAGGTCCAGAGTAGACCAAGAAGAACTTACATCCTGGGGATGCTGTTTCTTCTTCAAATAGCAGGATGAAAGCACGCAATGATTGGATGAGCTACACGAAGAAGAATTCCAACATAAGGAGAGGAAAAGCATTGTCAAGGAATCCCGTAGTCAAGCTACCTTAGACAGCTTAGAATTACGTCTTCCTTAGGACAAATGCAAAGACGTCAAGATAAATGACCTCAAGTCAAATGTTGATACACGGACGAGCCTGACGGTTCGATATTAGCAACAATTGTAAAACCATATATGGATCATTTCCAGATCATAGAATGATAGAGACGGAAGTTTTTCATTAATCGATGTCGAATGATTACAAGAACCGAATGGAGTATACATCGATTTGAGCTCTGGAGGAGGTTTGGACAGAACCTCCTCTCTCACACACACTGACACACAGTGAAATGACCAAACTTGGAGATGATCAACATACTAACACCTATTTATAGGTTGGATGGTCAGCGTACCACATAGGCTCCGTATCAACTGATACGGCGGACCACCCAGCGTATCATTTGATACGCTGGTTAGTATGTTGACCCTCTCACCTACAATAAACCATATACATTCAATCTATTCTATTCGTACAGTAACGGCCACACACAGAAACTTGTCCTAACAGATTCCCCCTTGGACGTTACTGTCGAATGTAAATCTTTAACTTCAAGCAATCTTCAGTCAGTCTGCTGCAGACGCCTCTATCTTCAGCAAACTCCCCTTGACCGAAACTTCAGGTATGCAGAAAACAGTTCAGAATCTTGTACAATCACCACAACAAATAAAGTTCCCCCTCGCTTCAAACACTTCCACATCAGGCAAAAGATAACGGTTCACTTCATTAGTCGTTCCCGGCAATTGTTTAAGATTTCTTAAACATCACTACATTTTGACAGAAATCTTCAATCTTCACCGAATTGTAATACATTCTGATCTTGATGAAAACAGACAGGATCAGCATCTTCAATCATAGAAATTCCCCCTCAGAATGAAATTCATCCCAATATATCAACAATCAAAGGCTATAACGTCAACTTCATGACTTAACACTGTATCGGGCATTTGATTAGAGAGTTCCAAAGCATAATCGAAAACTTTGACATATCGGTTTGCACGAACATCAGAATACAGCACCTTTCCATGAAGATCAAAAATCACCATCATCCCCGAATTGATTGCTTTTGAATATTCACTTTTTCAATTATAGAAACTTTGAAATTTTCAAGGGTCTCAATTTCCCCCTAAACAAGTGACATATTCAATTCTCAATTCCAACCCAGCAAGCAATGTATGTTTTTCAAGTAGCTTGCAATGGAATCACATATTTTCTTCAGTTTTGTAAGTAATCATATCCATGTCTCTGAATCTCTGTCCATCATCAGAAACAAGTGCTCATGAATCTCTGTCCATCATCACGAACAATGAATACTCACAAACATCTTTTTCAGAAATTCGACGACTAATTCTTGATAAGCATCGGAATCTAGTAAATCTTCAATCATAATAACCCACAGCTATCAAATCAAGGGTAAACTCGATAACTGATTTAAATCATTGAAATTCTCACGACCTCTCCGCATACCCGAAAACAACCCCCAGATGTTGATTACTGATTAACGGGGGTTCGGGGGCAGCGCCCCCGAGAAGCGGGGTCCAAGGGGCGGCAGCCCCTGGCGGGGTCCAAGGGGCAGAGCCCCTGGCTGGGGCGAAATTTTTTTTTCTGAACAAAATTGCTTCATAAAAAATGCATCCGAAAATCTGCGGCGGACCAGAAGCTTCAGCGGACCAAAATCTTCAACGGATCAATAATCAGCGGATCAACATTGTTGGCGGATCATTTGATACGGCGTACCATTTGATTACTTATCAACAAGTCAACGGACCAGGTGATCCGGCGGACCACCTGATACGGCGTAACCGTCGCGGACCAGAAAATAACTGCTCCGGATCACGTTGAAGATTGTCTTCCTGACCATCTGATCCGGCGGATGAGTCAATTGATCCGGCGGTTGAAGATTGCCTGGCGGATGAGCTGCGGACCATCCGCGGACCAGACCTCAAAAACGCAAAATTCTCAAATTTCACTCCAGATTCAAAATGTTGTCGAATTTCTTCAATCAAACACCACTGTTAGGTGCGAAAATGACTCAGGAAGGTTCGATTCACCAAAAATCGACCAAAAACTCAAGGAGTCTCACCTAATTTGAGTTTTTAACGTCTCCAAAACTTCAAAAACGAAAATGTGATCTGGAAATTGAACCAACGGCTCTGATACCAGTTGTAAAACCATATACGGATCGTTTCCAGATCATAGAATGATAGAGACGGAAGTTTGTCATTAATCGATGTCAAATGATTACAAGAACCGAATGGAGTATACATCGATTTGAGCTCTGGAGGAGGTTTGGACAGAACCTCCTCTCTCACACACACTGACACACAGTGAAATGACCAAACTTGGAGATGATCAACATACTAACACCTATTTATAGGTTGGATGGTCAGCGTACCACATAGGCTCCGTATCAACTGATACGGCGGACCACCCAGCGTATCATTTGATACGCTGGTTAGTATGTTGACCCTCTCACATACAATAAACCCTATACATTCAATCTATTCTATTCGTACAGTAACGGCCACACACAGAAACTTGTCCTAACAACAATTGCAAACTTAAAAGTCTGAATTCCATATTAGGAATTGTCACACAGTGTACTGCACCGATGCAAGTAAATGATCAGTATTTGACAAATGTTCTTCTTAAGATCAATGTCAAGCTAGAGATGACGATGGAAAATTTAGACGCTTAATGAATTGACTCGCGAGATACTACGCGTAACTCATCTGTAACCGGAGGAAGACTTAACTTCATATGCAAGGATCGTAATGGCTTGGCAGTAAAGATTACAAAACGTGTAAGTACATGGGTCAAGAGGTAAGTCATACTCGATGTGTGCCATTGACTCAGAGGCCAAAACCAAGAAACCGAAGAACGTACCAGTGAATCAGATTAGCAACTCGTCAGATCAAGAAATGGGGTTCCATAATCAACTCGACGCTGAAAGCAATGCCAGAAGCACCAACACCAAAAGCAACGTCAAGAGCAACGTTAGAAGCAACAACGCCAGCAACAACAACATTAGAAGCAACAACGCCAGAAGTAGAAACACCGTACCAGTTATCTCCAACAGAAGCAAGAAGATTTCTTTAGACCAAATATATCGCCTTAGGATACTCCAGCAATTTCAAGACGAAAGACGGAAGCCAAGGATATGCATAGACTGCAAGACGATAAAGAAGCTGCCAGTGAGAAGTAGATATCCTTTGTTAAGGATCAACAAACTATTCAAACAACTACAAGGAGCAAGACGATTCCCCAAAGATGATCTGAGATCAGATTAGCACCAGCTAAAGGAGTAAGAATGAAACTGTAAGAGAACGGCTTTTCGGAAGCAAAATAATCATTACAAGTGATTAGTAGTGTTGATTGGAATGACGAACACTCCTTCAATCCCAAAAATCTCGTAACTGAGCATGCTGACAAATGACGTTCTAAAAGTTCTAAAGGATGGTGAAGAATGCATGAAGCATTGGAAGGAAGTGCTGAGGATCAGGAAAAGAGAAAGGCTATGTTAATACATCTAAAGTCGCTAAGACTTTCCAAGGATATAACACCATTAGGTTGACTAAGAAGATGTCAAGTCCTTTTGGAATCCTAATCAGTATAAGGCATGAAATGAAGTAATGAACGAATTAACTTGGGCATCGGTACGATCATTACCGATTAGGCCTAATGGAAAAGGGAAATTGCAGCAAAAGTGTTTACACTCAAGAGATGCAAACAACAAACGAGGTTGTACGCAGAATGTCCAAATTAGTTATTTAAGTAAGTAATAGATAATCATGAATTATACTGATTCTGTTATGGTTAGAATAGCAATATCGCCCTACACCAGACTAGTAATAGTACGCCTCTAGTTGTATCCAGGGTGTGGTGGATACGCCGCTGGTACATCCTATATATATACACCTAAGGTACAACCAGAAGTGGCACTAGAATTAGTTTCGTGTAGGTATATATTACGGGCCACTTTGGAAAACAAATAAGTAGCATTCATGAATACATATCACTTACTGACGAGTAACTAAGGGACTGTTAATGTCCAGAAGAGAAGTTCAAATCTTTTAGCATGCGGATAAATGTTTAACGTACGTAAGAAGTTAAAGCAGAATGACAGAAGCTTCGCGAGAAATTTCAGCTTTAGGAAATTCGACGCATATTCCGGTGGGAATCATAATCAGGCTACTATATGTATAGCTAAAGAGTTATGACACGACCTAGATAGTATGTGATTGATAAAAGGGAGAATTCCTTTATCTTGAGAAACGTATTCTCTCAGATCGTTAGCTAGACTGTTCGTTAGGGATACGTTCCAAAAAGTACTAGCATCAGTTATAGGAATGTAGTTCACAATCTAATTGTGAACAAGATTTCATAAATATAATAGTTAAAGTATTACCTTATAGGTAATAGAGTTAAATGATAGATTATCATAGAAAGTTTATTACGATGTTAAAATCATAGCCCAGGAACCAGATGGTTCATATGATATATGTGCATTAGATGCATAGAAAAGTCCCGGATTAATCCCGGGAAGAAAGGTGAAAAGGTAAAGAACTCATTGTGAGTTAAATCACAGTTTGAGCAAGTTTCGAGGACGAAACCTTTTTAAGGGGGGTAGAGTTGTAACACCCCAAAATTCTATGACCTAAGTTATATATGTGTGCTATATTTATTAAGTAGTTGAAATATATATGATATAAATATATATACGTATAATAGAGAAACGTCACGATTCACGTATAAATATTTGGCACGATGTTCGAGGAAACGTCAAGAGGCGATTTTATAGAATATGGTAGATGACGAAAAATAAAGATCGTATGCGCAGACGGATCTCTAATCCGAGTTATAACGAAGCGGGAAAACGCAAAATAGTGATTTGGGCCCCGTTTGTAATAAACCGTATTTAAGCACGAATGCCACTAAAATAACACCGAGGCGAAAACAGAATATCAGGTATTGGTAAATACTTGATTTATAATCGTTATAAAATATAATTGCAATGTTCGGCACGAAAAACGGTGGAATCGGTAACCGTTGTTGTTACGCGATAAAAACCTAAATTAATTCGGTTAGCCGTTCGAAATAATTATAACGCCTCGACGAAGTATAAATAATTATTATAATATCTATAAAGAATTTCAGTCGAGAAGACGTATTCGGTCTGTCAAACCGTCGAGACCGCGACAATGATTAGACGCGCTTCTACCGCGTAATAACTGAACGCTCACCGGTTAACATTTTAAGCAGAGAATAAATATAGCGATAAATATTTATTGAACACTCGTAATATTTTAGAGGTTCAGGAACTTTTATATTCTGTTGCGAAGTATTAAATTTAGTAGGTTCAAAATACGTGGTATTATACCTACTTATTAAAAAGTATACCCTATTAAAAAGGAATTGCTTGTTCCTTACTTCTCACTTTGTTACGTGTCAAAAATTTCATATGATTCAGCAGCTCTGAAATTGAACTCTCATTAGCTTACGTGTATTCACCTTATGGATCGAGTTATGCATATAAATATGCATGCATACACGCTTCTAAACTCACACACAAATTCAAAATCACAATTCATACACACATACGACAAAAATGAAAGAAAGAAAGAAAAAGAGAGAAGAGGAGAGAGTGCAGCAGCCCGGCGAAGCCCTTTCCCCCCTCTCCTTCGATTAAACCAGCGATCTCTCCCTCTCCTCTGTTCGAGCTCATCGGCGAACCACCACCAAGCTAACCCGGCAGCCCCTTCCCGTCACACTGCCGGTCTACTGCAACAGTCCCGGCGATGCTCTTCCCATCCCGTTACTTTGAACCGGCAGTAGAACCCAGCTCACTTCGCTCGATTTTCCGGCGAGCCAAGCAACACCGACGACCCAGCAGCCGTCGACGACCCAGCGGCAGCAACAGCACAGGGCCGCTAAACCCGGCGACCCCCCCCCTGCTCTCTCGTTCCTCTTCGTTTTTCCGGCGGGTTACCCAAAACCTCCGCCTATTCAAACATCGGCGATGGCAATGAATCGTCGGACGACAGTAGGTGCTAGTAGCAGCAGGTGGTTGAGTGTAGGTGGCGGTAGATGGTGGTTGTTTAGCGGGGGTTCAAGTGAAACCCGGTAAAAACCGACACCACCGTCCCCTCTTTCGGTTAAGATTCGGTAACATACGTTTGACGTCGGGGGATGGTGGTGATGGCGATCAACCACCGGAACAGCGGTGATGATGGCGGTGGTAGGTGGTGGTGGTACGGCAGTCGTATGTGGTCGTAATTCTAGTTAGAAAATTTGGCGACGAGTTAACTTAACTTAAAAACCCGGTTTACCGTCCTATCTTTCGGATGATTTCCGGCGACGCTCGGTTAACGACGGGTGACAACGACAACAGCGGTGAACACCCGGGATGGCGGAGAATGGTTGCGGTGGTCGACGGTCGTTGAAGGTGGTCCACGGTGGCGGCAAACGGGGTGTAAACTAGTGACGTTAATAAAACCCGTCTATACTTTTGGGCGACATTTCGGTGGCATAACGAGGTCCAAACGACAAACCGACAACGGGGAAATGATCGTGGCGAGAAAATAGTCGGGAAGGACTATTCGTTTGTCAAGAACGGACAACTTTATTATTCGGTTATTTTGGACTCGTTTCACGACCCGTCAAGAGGTAATCACGTTAAAGATTTGTTATTATTACAAATATTATATTTTAAGTTAAAATTTATATCAAATCATCATATAACGGGATATATGATATAAATATATATTTAAAACGAATAAATATATATAATTATTAATCAGTTTTATTTAAATAAAATTGATTAAAAGAAATGATTTAAATATTAAATATATATATATATAAACATATATATTTAATATAAAGATTAACGATAATTATAAAGCAATTATCGGGTTAAAGAATATTTAATATATGAAACATATTTAAAATATGTTAATATATATATATGTAAGTGTTGAAATGAGGAATTAGGGTTTTCTAGACACTGTTCTGTAAAACCCGAATAAACGGTAATGAACTAAGCTTTGAAATTTTAAAGCATGTTATAAAATGATATAACGGATAATACCCTAAGTCAGTTTTGAATGAAAATAGATTTTTCATAAAGAAATGAGAAAAACAGGAAATTAGGGTTTCGGAATATGATTGTTTAATATAAAATAATCCGAAGGGTATGGAGACTTGATTTTTGACATGAAACTATGTTTACATATATAATAAGTATATATGAAGTTAAAATGAACAAATGATAAAGTATTTTAAATACCGAGTTAATAAGAAATTTAGAAGTTCGTGCGGACCGGAAGGGTAGACGCCTGTACACTGGGATTTCTGGCAAAAGCGAGGGTGTCGCATAAATCCCAACTGGGAAATGGCATCCCTCACTGGGCGATCCCGGAGTGAGCGTTTACTTATAGGAATGCGTGTCTTCATATTATCAACAAAGGAAAAGGATAATGGCCTAAAGGGCATTTTGGTCATTTTGACCTTTAAAAGAAATAAACTTAATAACTAAGTATTATTAAGTTAATAAAGAGTTAAAATAAACATAGGAAATGTTTATTATATTAAACCTTGTGTTAACGCCATACAATACGCGATTAGGTTTAATTGGAAGACATAGCGGAGGTTTTCTCTGAATTAACTGCTTAAGAGAATAAGGTGAGTTCTATGAGCCCACTTTTAAATGTTTTAAATGTTTTAATGTTTTCGGGCTGATATACATGCAATGATACATATTCAACTGTTTACTTGGAAAGTATCTGAGATGTCTTTACTTGTTTTGTGTTAATACACATACGTGAAAAAGTTATAATACTTATAACTGTTTTAAAGTGTTATTACCTGTTATTACTCTTTTCGGAAAGGTTATAATGAACAGGTAATAAAGAAGTTAAAGTTTTGAAGAAAAGTTTTAAAAGAGGAAAATGAGTTTTTAAGGATAAAGGAAATGACCCTTGGGGTTATTTTAAAGAAGTTTTAATCTAAGCACAGATTGTCTGGTAAGAGGGGGGGTTGTACAATCCAAGCAGTGGAAATGAAGCCACTGGAGTAACGACGGTTACTCAAGAGGTCGGGAGGCGACGGCCAACCGAAAGGGACTAAAGTAGTCCTAGAGATAGACAATGCTTAGTAAAAAGAGGTTTTGCTTATAATGTTTCGTATGACTTTATTATACGTAATGATTATTTGCACAGAGGATGGGTCCCGGAGGCCCAAGGTATTTTAGAGTATTAAATGATTTTTAATACTGATGAGTTAAACGTTTTGGTATAATCCTGTTATGCTTTATACCTGTTTAATGTTTCTAAAGAAGGGGCCGTTAGACCCAAATGTTTGAGGTATGTTTTAGAGTATTAAATGATTTTTAATACTAAATGTTTAAATGTTTTGGTATAATTCTGTCATGTTTTATACCTATTAAATGTTTATAAAGAAAGGGGTCGTTAGGCCCAAATGTTTAAAGTAGCCTTTCAAGGTAAAGGTAAAAGTTTTAAATACCTAGAACTCACCAGCGTAAGCTGACCTTTAAAAGCATGTATGTCAGGTATCGGTGATGTTTAAAGTAGCAAGGGAAGGGCTCTAGCAAGGGCAGATTAGATGGGCAAGCTATCAGGAATGACTCGGTAGTAGACTGGCATAGCTATAGATAAGATCTAGTCATAGATTATGTTATTATCTTCCTTACTATTGTAACTTGTTATATATATAAATGAAAAGTTTTTAATTTCCGCTGCTTAGTTATCTCTGTTATACCATGTGTTCATGAGTAAATCCGACACGTGACCCCTCCTGGAGCCAAGACTAGGAGTGGGCGTCACATGTTAAAATAAAACTGATGTAATACAAGAACTTAAATGTACAACGGAAACTAATGTATAAAAAATTAACTTACCTTATGAGGAAGTTTGTACATGATATGCCACATGCACAAACGGTGCTCAGATTCATTGAAAACCTTAAGAATAGCTTGTCTCATTGCTGGGTCTTGATCAGTTAAAACCAACTTGGGTTGAGTACCGTGAGCTTTCAGAAAACATTCTAACATCCAAGTGAAAGACTCGGTCGTCTCATCATATAGAAGGGCGGAAGCAAAAGTTACACACTTCTTGTGGTGGTCGACACCCGTGAATGGAACAAAAATCATCCCATACCTAAACAATTTAAAATAAATAATGTTAGGAATAATAAAAAAACAAACATGGGGGGAAAAAATCATACACAGAAGATAGTTTACACATGTGTAAAATTGAACCTGTCAAACCATTTGATAAAGAAATAATAATTTACACATGTGTAAAATTGAAACTGTCAAAACATTTAATAAATAAATACTAGTAAAAAACCAATACAGATACAATAAATCAGATGTCTTACATATTCGTGTCGTATGTAGCATCAAATGCTACCACATCTCCAAAAACTTGGTAATTGCACCTTGATACATTATCCGCCCAAAACAAAGACTTTCGCTCTCCATCACTCTCAATACACTCAAAATAAAAATTTTCAAGATTTTTTGATCGCTCCTCCATCATATCTTTAACCATCTGAGCGTCTTTAGGAAGAATAAAAGAATGCAAATCTCTATTAAAATTTTTGAACTCTGTCTTTGTACCTTTTACATTATGGGACCCCCCTTGCAAAGCACTTTGGACTCGATAAGCAACATTAGGCCCAACCCTAGCAAGGCTTAATTTGTGAATGAAATCCTTTGCATGAAAAGACAAGAGTCGTCTCTTTCTCATGAAATCCATGTTGTCAGAGGAAACCAATGGATGATTGTGTGCCTCTCTAAACTCATACAGCTTATAAAGATTACATGTTTTTAAAAGTTTAACCCTGATTCTTGCAGTGCAACCAGTAACCTTGATATTCGTAGAACGAGGTATGTTTGTAATAGATGTAACATCTAAAGGGTCATCTTTTTTACAACTAGGGTTGCCTGCTCTAGTACAAAGAACATACCTATGAGTAATCTTTAAATCTTTTCCAGCCTCTTTTTTCCTTTTATCTTGTTTTTTAACTGTAGACAACCTAGTATCAAATCCAGCAAGCTCAGCATAACTACGATAGAGGTTAACAGCATCATCCAAATTCTCAAATAAAGAACCCAAAACGGGTTTAAATTGGGGTTCAACTTCAGGTATAAAATATTTAGTCCCTTTTGGAGACATAAATGTATTAACGCTAACAACGGCTTCATGAACTTCTTGTTCATCAACTCCCTGTTCATTAACTTCATGTTCATGAACTTCTTCTCCATCAAAAACTATTAACAACATAAAAAAAAACAAGCAAATAAATAAATGCTGAAAGAAATAAGAAATAAAAAGCAGAATTTAAATTAAAACAAACATAACTTACACATGTGTATTACAGACCAGGTGAAAAAGTTTAAAATCTTAACTAATACATATAGAATTAAAAAAAACTAGGTTATTAATAAGTTAAACTAACACACTAAAAAGGACAAGCAGATTAGAGTTCACAAACATCTAGCAAACACATGTGTAAATTACAAAAGAATATCATTTGTTTTTGCTTGGACAAGTTCTAGCATCATGGTAACCCCATTTGCCACAAAGTGTACAAAGACGTTTGCCATCCTCATTAGCAGAAGTGACAGTAGAAAGCAAAAGTGGCATATCAACAGAACGAGCATCATCAGTAGAAGGAGCATCAACAATGACAGAATACGGAACGTTAACACGAGAAACATCGAAAAGAGACGTATCAGAAGAAGGAGCATCAACAATAACAGAATTACTAGCTACTACTGAAGTAGAACTAGTAGGTGACATATTGTTTCTACCCTGAATGGCAAACTTGACATATGATTTTGGATAAACCATATCTGCAATTACACAAAATAAATTCAATTAATACATGAACAGTTAGTAAATAACACGAATTTACACATGTGTAAACGAATTTTTTTGAGAATTTTGGGAAATCTGATCATAAATATGTAAATAAAAAATCCAAACAAAAAACACACTAAATCAAACAGAAACTAAATCAAATCGATTAACCTACAATTCAGAAAACAGAATCGAAATATCTAGTAAACTGAATGACATAATCAAATAGCAGCGTTCAATTTTTCTCATATAACTACAAATTTGAAGAATCACAAGCTAAAATCGAGTAGAATACGAGTAAATCGCCTGGAACGATGATGATCGAGTAAAATCAATTACCTAATTATGATGATCGACTGGAACGATGATGATGTGAGTAGATTGATTCAGAGGAGATGGCAGCAGATCGCGATGATGATGGGGGATCGATTCAGAGGAGATGGCAGCAGATCGCGATCGATTCAGAGGAGATGGCAGCAGATCGCGATGATGATGAGGGAGGATTTTGTTGATCGATCTGAGAGAAGTAGAAGATTACGTGATATATAGATTTTGTGAGAAAAGCCTAAATTACCCTTGTAAGTATAAGAGAAGGAATAAAAAACTTGTGGCTGAGATTAGTTCTTTTTAGTTCTCAAATCAAATTGGTTCTCAAATGATCATCTCCCTATATATATATATATATATATATATATATATATATATATATATATATATATAGGGTTAGATTCAAATGAGAACTTTTTGTTTTCCGTACTTTTGAGAACTAAATCTCAACCACAAATTTCAGGGGGGACCACTACAATTCATGGGAGGAGGGATACATGTAATAAACTTATGGCTCAAATTAGTTCTTTTTAGTTCTCAAACCCAATTGGTTCTCAAATGATCATCTCCCTATATATATATATATAGGGGTGTTCAAAAATATCCGAGTCCGAATCCGTATCCGAATTATCCGAAATTCCGTATCCGAATTATCCGAAAATTTCGGATATCCGGAATTTCGGATATCCGAAACTCGGATATCCGAAAATTCGGACTTGGACTTGGACAGAAATTTACAAAATTTTTGGAAGTTTCGGATACCCGGTATCCGAAAATTTAAATAAATTAAAATAAATTTTTATTAAAGAAATAAGGAATTATTGAAGACTTGGACAATGTTTATTTGTTTTGTCGTTTTTTAGGTCGAACTTATGTTTATTTGTATTTGGAGACTTGGACTATGTTTATTGTTTTGTCGTTTTGTCGTTTTTTTTAGTTAAATTGTGGTTTTTTAAAAAAAAAAGGATTTTCGGATATCCGTTATAACTATCCGAGTCCAGTCCGAAATTTCGGATATCCGAAATTTCGGATATCCGAAATTTCGGACTTGGACTTGGACAGTGAAAATTGATATCCGCAATTTTCGGATACCCGAAATTCGGATATCCGAAATTCCGGGTATCCGGTTTTGAACACCCCTATATATATATATGGCGTGGTTCACTGTAGACACTTTCGCATGTGAAATAGCACACTTTCATATATATTTTCACATGTGAAAGTTTCTGAATAATGAGAATAAAGAAAAAATGGAAAAGGAAATTAATCACAACCATTAGATCAAGAGATCTAATGGTGAAAAAAGGTGTCTACTTGTCTACACTTATAGGGGTGTCTACAATGAACTTTTCACTATATATATATAGGTAAAAGATCCGTGTAGACCCCTTCTTTTTTGTAGACCCCGTAAACCCCAAAATCCACCATTGGATTAAATTAGATCAATGGCCAAGATCAGATTTTAGTTTAATGAGATTTTTAAAGAAAAAACGCGAAGGGGTAGGATCGTCATTTTACTCTATCGTTTATAAACGGTTTTTCGTCACTCTTTTCCCGTCAACGTTACTGTCCTTTGTTAAACCCTAAATCGCGAATCCAGCTTCTCTTGGTCGCGATCCGGACGATTCTTGCCTCCGATTTTAATCCTTTCCTTTGTTAACATTCGATTTGTGCCAGCACCATGGTTGAAATGAAGCAAGAAAGCTGATGAATGAATGTTTAGAGACAGTTGAAGCATTCTCCTCCGCCTCTTTCCGATTAATAGGTTAGCGATTCTAATGTATACAGATTCTTGATGCTTTTTTACTTATGTTTGAGTTTTAGAAGCTTGTTATCATTCTAAATAGAGTAAATTACACAGAAGATCCTTTATGTATTACCTAAATTTCTAATTAGGTCCTTTAACAAAAGTAAGTACACCAGACATCCTTTATATTTTATACTTGTTTCGGAGAAAGTCCTTTATCACTAACGGTGTTAAATTGATCCGTTAAGTCAGGGGCAATTTTGTCATTTCATCATCTCTTTTAATTTAACCCTTAAAAGATAAAAAAAATCCCAATTAAAAACATCATACCGTTCTGTTCTTCTTCTTCTTCCTCGATTAACGTGCAATATAATTTGTTTCTGATGAATTCAAAAGGAAAATTAAAAAAAATTAAAGCAAAATGAAAATTAAATCAAATCGAGCTCATAACTGCATCGGTTAATTGTGATCTTTCTTTTGTTAATGTGCCTTCATATGATATGAAAAAAAAATTGATGCAAGGAATAACAAACCCAGTACTCGTAGTCCTACTACACTCCTACTGAGTTGCCACGACGAGTGCGTGTCGCAGTTTCTGACGAGGCGGAGCCGGTAACCGGCGGCAATGACTCCGACTTCCACCGTCTCGTCAATGGTGTAACTCCTATCTCACATTCAATTCCGAATACCGATTCCTCTTTGATCAATCCTTTCTCATCACTGACTTCACCTCCTCATGACAAGATCATCAACCAAGGCTCCCGCTCCTACGGCTTTCGCTTGACACGGTATCTTCGATCACAATGTACATTAGCACCTCGTGAAATGCATTTCATTAATTCATTATATTTGATTAAATTTGGAGTATCTCATGGTACCTGATTTCACAAGCTAGAAAGCGTTTTTATAGCTTCTAAAAGTCTTCTGGATGTTTAAATTAGGGTTGAATTAGAAAAAAAAAGATGCACGAGGAATAACAGAAAATGTTCTGAGGCTAACACGCAACCTCCACCAGAGAACCCAATCGGCGGTGTTGTTGCGGAAGCCACCGAGCTAACTCCAGACTCTTCAGCACCATCTGATATTAACCCCAGTGCTGAAACCGATTAACCGCTAATCGCTGAAAGAGGAAATCGATGAAGAAGATCGACTGAAGGAGAAAGAACGATCTGATGTTTGATCCCTAATCGCTAATTAGAGGAAGAAGAACAGAACTTCTAATGCTGAAGCCGCCGACAAAAGGCAATTCTTATTTCACATATCCTTTCAATCCGTAGTCAACAATGAAGATTATGATTAGCAATTCTTATTCACATTTCCTTTCAATCCGAGAAAAGACAATTCTTATTTCTAGTTGTAGTCAACAATGACGATTAGTATATGAAACTGTTCTAACAGCAGGAGCTATGAACTATGAGCATCTATTTAATTTAATTTCCATTTTTTTCTCTTCCAGTTTTATTAGTTTTCCTTTTGAATTCATCAGAAAGAAATTATATTGCACGTTAATCAGAGGAAGGAGAAGAACAGAACGATATGATGTTTTTAGTGGGGACTTTTTATTTTTTTAAGGGTTAAATTAAAAGAGATGATGAAATGACCAAATTGCCCTTGACTTAACGAAACAATTTAACACCGTTAGTGATAAAGGACCTTCTCCGAAACAATTATAAAACATAAAGGATGTCTCATGTACTTACTTTTATTAAAGGACATAATCCGAAATTTAGATAATACATAAAGGAGCTTATGTGTAATTTATTCTAATAGATATTGTAAGAGTGTAGATTGGTGTAGTATGTGTATCATGTAATTGTGTGGGCCTTTTTGGCTGCTCCCGGTGTTGTTTGGGGTTGGTAGCTTCTGGCTATTGCCTCTTTTTGGTGTTTATAATTAATTTGCTTTAAAAAAAAAAGAAATTCAATAGAACTGACATAAGGATATATGAACTCCTAGTTTGTAAATAGTATAACGATATTTCATATTTAAATAATATTTTAGTTTTATTAAATCATATTATTGCTGAATTCTTATAAAAAAGGGCTTGGACAGTAGCTAAAATTAAAAAAAAAATAGAATACGTCATTAAAAGATTTAATTATCCTCCTTCCAAATTTATCTCCGTCTCTATAAAAGTAAACTTTCCCTCTAATCATCTATTCTTTTTTCCGTTCCAATACTTTTGGTTTGAATTTCAATGATTAGCCGCCTTGTCCGTTGTCTCATCCTCTCCATAACCTAGTCATTGCCGGACAACCCTTTAAAGATAACTTAAAATGCACTAGTGACGTTCACGATGTCTTGCCATTATCAGGGCCGGCCCCGAAAACCCTCAAAAAAGTCTGGGCCCTAGACAAGAAAAAAGTGGGCCCTTATAATAATATTAGTCCCTTTATTTTAGAAAATAAAAGAACCAGCCATAAAATTATGTTTGCAACATACGAGAATCGAACCTGCAACATGTGGGTTATAACTTCGGAGGTGCAACCAATCCATCAGAAGACTCATTTGTTTATAGTTTGCACAGTTAATTATTAGTATACAAAATTTAATATATATATATATATATAACAAAAAAATCAAAAATTCCGGGCCATCTAAAATCCCGGGCCCTAGGCGGTCGCGTACCTCGCCTATGCCCGGGGCCGGCCCTGGCCATTATCCAACTCAAACTTATTTCGAATTTTATTCCACATATCTTATAAAATACGATGGTCAAAAGTGATTCATATATTTCTTGACTGAATTCTTGATTTACAACCGCCACTAAATAAAGGAACGAACAAGACTCAAAAATAGAAAAGGAGAAAAAATAGGAGATAAATGACTGACTAAAAGGATTTAAAAACAAAAAAGGATTGGATCAAGTGATTAGGTGGAAGGACAAAAAATAAATGGATGTATTTTAGGGAAATTCCAAAATATCTAAATTGAGATACCATAAGTCGATAAGGGTTCGGTTACCCCTATTCCTATCAAAATATATCTATACCAAGCATCATCTTAGTTGTCCCCCATTCTTTCATGCCGAAATCTTCCACTACAAAAGAAATACCATTTAATTAATGACACACGTTCTTAATGACATCTAATTTTCGTAACGCTAATTTACCTTTACAATGACACTTTACATGTTAGATAAAAATTAAATAGTTTTTGTGTCACATTAATAAAATATGCTATTAAAAATTTTAATTTCCCTCCTTTCTTTCTAGCCTACTCAACAGCTAAAATTTTTCTTCAATTCGTCTTTGTGGCTCCATATTTCCGCCCCTAATTTCCCACCCAACCCCTTATCGTTCTCTCACCATGAAACTTTGTCCATTTCTCTTTTAGATAGGGGTGTTGGTGTTTTTCATTGTTACATGTCTAAGCAAATTGAATCTTTATCTAGTCAAGCACTATAATAATGGGCACTAAGAAGCAATCTAAACGCGAGCACCAACTCCAACTTTTCAGGACATTCTCCCATTTATTGAAAGATGAAAATGTCGATCTCTGAATGTGATGATTACTGTAAGTCATGCCCTAACCCTTTCACTTGTAGTTTCGTATTATCCCACATTTAGGTTTTGATAGGTAATCTAGGGTTTTAATTATCTTATATTTTTTTTTTTTTTTTGAACGGCCAAAAAATTTTAATCACCAAGCCCCCCTAGCAAGACGCTAGAGAAAGCAAACACCAAAACAAACCCCAAAGATTACATAATCGTAAAATTGTCCCAATTGATTCTAACACTATGCTTACAACGGTTAGAAAACCACAGATGACTCCAAGCTTTGATCTCCGTAATCACCTTGCTGAGCGAAGGCTGCGACCCTCTAAACACGACGTTGTTTCTTTCCATCCACAAGCACCAACAACAAGTGAAGACCAAACCATGAACCAAATCTTTCTTATTAGCGTCTATGGAACCATGCTTGTGAAGCATTAACAGGTCGTCGATCGAAAAGGCAAAGAATGGATTGATCTTGCACCAAGCGACAAGCCATTGCCATATCGAAGCAGAAAAAAGGCAACCCGTAAAAAGGTGCGAGACCGACTCAACATCGTCATTACACAATCTGCAAGTATCGGAAGGAATAGGAACATTGCGTTTTGAGAGAGCATCCATGGTAGCTATGCGATTCCTTTGAGCCCTCCAAAGAAAAATATTGACTTTTGCCGGAACTAACTTACACCAATCGAGACGAAAACTGTCTTCAGCACTTCCCCTTGACCGAATCAGATTTCTAACAGATTTAGTAGAGAAGGAGTCATGTGACGGGGTGACCCAATTCCAACCCCCGTTAGAGCAAACAAGCCATTCTTCCATGCCGAGGTTCCGCCGGGACAGATCTCTATTGACAGCTACAATTGACTTCCAAACCCCCGTGAGATGAGACTTGCAAGGGATGAAAGGGTCTTGACCATTAACCCCATGAATGCCACAAATAACCTTGTTCCACAGCCTGCCCCCTTCAGTTTTAAGCCTCCATATCCATTTGCAAAGTAAGCTTCGATTGACATCAACAAGTCTGGACAAGCCAAGCCCGCCTTCAGATTTAGGAAGGCAAACATCATCTCTTTTTATCCAGTGTATTTTCTTCGTATCATGCGATCCTCCCCATAAAAAATTAAATCTGATCTTTTCCAACGTATCAATAATACCCTTAGGAGCTTTATATAAGGAAAAAAAATAAGAAGGAAGGGATTCAAGGACACTTTTGATAAGAACCAAGCGACCACCCAACGTCAAGTTCTTTGCCTTCCATCGGGAGAGTCTTCGCTCAAAAACATCCACAACACTTTGCCAGTTTATTTTCCGATTCATATTTGCCCCGACCTTCAAGCCAAGATAAGAAAAAGGGAACTCACCATGAACACAACCCATAACCGCCGCCTTTTCCATAACAATCTCCTCAGGAACATTTATACCAAACAAGGCACATTTCTTAAGGTTAATATCCAGACCAGAAACAAGGTGGAAACACCTGAAAATACGGGTTAAATTATCAATATTCGCATTACTCCAAGCACCCAAGATGATGGCATCATCAGCGTAAAACAGGTGCGATAAAGAAGGACCGCCGTCCGGAATCAGAATGCCCTCGAAAATCCCCGTGTTCTTCGCCCTATCCAGCATCAGGTCAAGGCCAGCCATGGCCACAAGAAAGAGGTACGGAGACAGGGGGTCGCCCTGCCTAACCCCACGAAGACACTGAAACTCGGCAGTGGGAGAACCATTGACAAGGACAGAAGCCCTAGCCGAGGACAGGATTCCCTTGACCCACAACCTCCAGCGCCTCGGAAAGTTCATAGAACCAAGAACACAATCGATAAAGCCCCAGTCAACAGTGTCAAAGGCTTTAAAGAAATCAACCTTAAAGAAAAGCCCCTGACGCTTGGTGTGTTTGAGCCAAGAATATACTTCGTTAACAATTAAAGGCCCGTCAGCAATATTACGACCCGAAACAAAACCCATTTGCGACTCGGGAATAATAGAATCAAGAACTAATTTCATTCGTTCCGCAAGGACTTTGGAGATGACCTTTGAAATACAACCGATGAGGCTTATAGGCCTAAAATCACCAAGGCTTTGAGCGTCCAAAACCTTAGGGACAAGATGAATAAAAGAAGAACTGCACCCCTTAGAAAGGCATCCTGAAGAATGGAAACGAGTCATAACTTGAACGAAGTCATCCTCCAATTGATCCCAAAAAAACTTCAAGAAATCAAAATTAAACCCATCAGGGCCAGGAGCCTTGTCACCCTCACAGAGCCAGACAGCGTTCTTAATCTCCTCTTTCGTGAAAGGCCTAATGAGAAAATCCCCCTGATCCGCGGAAATAGACTTTATCCCATCACAGTTGAGTGAAGGTTTAAGAGAAGTGTCATTGCTATAAATCTTTTTGAAAAAACTCCAAACTTCTGATTTAATTGCCGAAGGATCATCCACCCAGTTACCCCCAACACGAAGACCATTAATTCTCGAGTTAGCCAAATTAGAATTAATGTAACCATGGAAGAAAGACGTATTGTCATCGCCCTCAACGATCCACTTAATACGAGCCTTCTGTCTAAGATCTTGCTGTTTAGACTTTTCCAACTCAACCAATCTTTTCCTCTTAGCAACCCAAACTTCCAAATCTGAATCAATAACCAACCTGGACTCACTTACCTCATCCATGTGGGTGCAGAAAGACTTGAGATCAGCCCACTCTTTATTCGAAGCCTCCTTATGTTTCCGAATCCAAACTTTGACAAGGGCTTTAACATCCCTGAGCTTATTTGAAAGTTTAACGTCTGGCGGACAAGAAGAGTGATCAACAACCATGAGCCTTGACTTAATTAAACCAGTAAGATTATCATGACTCAACCAGGAAGAATAGAACTTGAACGGACAGGGGCCAAAGTCCGAAGACGACAACCGAAGGACCAAAGGGCTGTGGTCGGACCAAAGACGGGGGAGGGCAGTCAGAGCCGCATGGGGCCATTTACGAAAGAAGTTCTCGCATACAAGAACCCGATCAATCTTGCTAAAATTAACCCCAAAGCCATAAGAAAACGTGAATTTCGATCCACCCATTCTGTATTCAAGGAGATTACCTTCAAAAATGAATTGGTTAAAAGCCTCCGCCCCTCGAGGATTGAACTCCGAAAAGCGCCTCTCTTCCGGAAACCGAACTTCATTGAAGTCTCCGAGCAGAACCCAGAGGCCTTCCCTGCAAAGCATGAGATCCAGGATCGCCCTCCAAAGAGAGCGCTTAGCACCTAAATTTTGAGGGGCATAAACATTCACGATGTTGAGATGCTCCTGATGCCCAATGACACGACCAGAGATGAGCATAAAATTGGGGTTTTTTACACAGTGCTCCGCCTGAAAAATGGAGGGATTCCAGAGACAGAAAATGCCTCCCGACCTGCCGTTAGCCGCGACCCCCTCAGATTGAACAATGGAATTGCCCCAAAAATTCCTAACAGGGAATAAGGAAATATCATTAACCTTGGTTTCTTGAAGGCAAATAAAGCTAGCACGGTTCTCCATCTTCAACCTACGGATCCAATCACCTTTCTCCTTATCCATCACCCCCCTAATGTTACAAGAAAGGAAATCCATCAAGAACATCTAGCAGCCCCTTTACCACAAACCGCCTGAACAATCTTATCGTTGAAGCTTCTCAGATCCACACCGATACAATCCCCAACAAGAATAGTGTTATTAACCTCAGGGGATATGGCAGGAGGGTCCCGAGAAGAGACCCCCAACTCCCCGTCACCACTACCAGGCACCTCCATCCCGATCTGATCTTCAGGCGCCGACCCAAAACAATCAGCAACAAGCTCATCCATTTCTGAATCAGAATCAGATGCAGCACCACTCTGGTCTCTAGCGAGATGAACCCCTTTACGATGAGGAAGTTTTCTCCCAATTTTAGAATGCCTGATGAACCTGCTAACTCTGAGGCCCAATGGCGGACTAGAGGAATTGGGCCTAGACCGCTTCCGAGAGCCCACATCAGAGGGAGCAGCCCCATTCTCCAAGGGGGACCCACTAACAGGGGGCACGTGAGGAGCAGAGGGGGAAACAACACGCGCAGCCGCATCTACCTTGGGACCCACATTACTAGCAGATACGATACCAGGGGGAATGTTATCATTAATGTTAACATCATGGGAAGAGGCAGCAGACGCATCATGCGCAGGATTGCTGCTCGAAGGCTGACAAGGACGATCCGAGTTCCCAAGATCCGACTTCTGAACTTCCACCTTTTCCGGCGACTCAGGCCTAGAAACACTCTCGCCGGGCTTACCCAGAAAATCCGGTCTCCAGTCATCACCAAATTCCGAAATAGCACAGCGAAATCTCTTCCCCATCCAAACCACAGTTCGGGAATCATTGATCGGAGTTGCCGAGGAAACTAAAACGCCCATAAAATCCCCTGAAAGATCACCATCCTCCAAAGAGGCCTCCGAAGGATAACAGAGGACACCCACCGACTTGCCAACCTCATCAAAAACCTCACGACGCCATAGCTCAGGAGGCACACCTTGCACTTTGATCCATGCAACTCTTTCATACAAAAATGATTGCCCACGCCATACGTCAAGTTTGGAAAACCAGGGCTCCCACAACGCCGTCACAGCACGAATATCCTCAGCATCATCGGCAGATTCAAAAGTCAATAGAACATGCAACCCACCGATGTATTTAATTTTCCATCCTGTCATAGGAATCTCAGACATCCAGACATGAAGCTCACAGAGACGCTTGAGATCCTTAGCTTTCCCAAGCAATGACCGCCCGGACCAACAATCCAGAGCGGGAGAGGAGGTGTCCTTGACCAGAATGAGCTTATCAGAAGGCACCACCGAGCCCACAACCTTCGCAAAACTTCTGTCACCCGCCACAAACGACTTCACCCCAGAAGTACCAACATCACCATGCCCGACACTTGTAAACCCCCGCCGAGAGGCATCTCCATTGGGAGCATCCTTCCGGTTTACAGGGTTTCCAAACCGATCGAAACGTTCCAAATTGACGGAAAGTTTAAGGAAGTCCATTTTTATATCATTAAGCTTTCTCTCGAGGGCAAATTTGTCCTTGACATTAACGTACTTCACAAAGCCAAATGGGCTGCCGGACTTATCAACTCTGGAGGAGATAAAAACATCGGCAACCACCCCAAATTTTCCAAAGATCTTCCAAATCTCATCAGCCCTCACATCCGAAGGCAAATTAGAGACAAAGAAAGACGTGACATCCTTGGCACCCTGAGCACTCTTCTCCGATCTTCTGAATCGATCCCGTCTTCTCACTTCTTATATGCTATACATTTTTGCTTGTGATTTTCGTTCTCAGTTCCTTGTAGTTTCAACTAATTTCAAGTTCCTACTCGGTAGAAGCATTTATTTTGCTGAAAATGATTATTATCTTCAAACCACAATCATCCAATCACTAAACTGCTTTCTCATTAAATCTAGTTATGGGTATTTTAATAGCATTAAATCTAGTTATGGGTATTTTAATATTGATATGATGTGAATGTAGAGTTACATACTTTGAAAATGAATGTGAATTTTGAAATTGAAAAAACATAGTTGCTTGAAATGTGGAAAGAAATTGAAGGAACCGTTGTAGAAAAAAAGGCAAGCTAGAAGCTATGTAGAAATATTTAAATAATTTTAGTCTTACTTTTATTACAATTTTACTCATGGATACACTATCATAGCTGTGACAATGACATTGACATGCTTAGTCATAAAAGGAGATGCATATGAAGTTGGGACAAAAATGGAGCGTTAAAAAATACCTTAGGGCGACTCAGTTTTGAATAAAAACATAAGTACAAATAGGGACGTCGTAAATGTATTTTTGAAGTTTAAAAAGACATGACATGTTATGGAAAATATTAAATTTGTTATATTTTACCCAATTTGGTTTTAAATAAAGGTTATATCAAAAGTTTAAAAAATAAGCATGTCATTATGTTTTAAAAGTTATAAGAGAAAAATAAAATTTATTTAAAAGTAACTACAATATTAAAATAATAGTAATTTTAATAAGCTACACCCTTATGCTTTAAGAGCTTGTCCTCAGGTTGGTATGGGACGGATTTTATTCCAAGACGTAAATAAAAATAAACAAATGCTGACGTTGTATATGAAATTTTATAAAATATCAAATTTTAGAAGTTATAAGTGAAACAAATTATATTAAAAACTAAGTAATTATAATATTAAAAAAATAGTAGCTTTAAGCTTTGGAGCAATAACACTGGTCCAATCATCCTCATCAATTAAACCAAACCTCCATACACTTGTTAAGCTTTTTCCCACGGTTAGAACCCTTTAGATCATTTTTAGAGTGGCTAGAGTAGCTGGAAACAGAATCTGTGGGACCTTGCATAATGGCGAGTGGGTTGTTGACCCGGGTCGTATCAAATCCCTGGCTTCCCTCTTTTTTAAAGATAAATTTATGGCTTCCAATCAATCAATCATAGGAGACCCAAGCTCCGTTGCTCGGGTATAAACCTATCTCGGATGAGGAGGCGACTGTGATTATTGCCCCCTTCTCTCGGGAGGAGATAAAACATGCGGTGTGAGATTGTGGTGAGGATAAGGCTTCAAGGCCCGATGGTTTTAACTTTGGGTTTATCAAATTGTTTTGGTACATTTTCGAAGAGGATTTTATTGAAGTGTTGAATATGTTCCATGAGGATGGTGTTTTCTCTAAAGGGTGCACATCTTCTTTCTTTTGTCTCATTCCTAAAAAAGTGGATCCTCAAGTGTTCTCGGATTTTAGGCCCATTTGCCTCATGGGGTGTATTGCGCGCTAAATTGGTTTCGAAAGTGTTAGCTAATCGTTTGAAATTGGTGATGGATGGGATCATCTCGGAAAGTCAAATGGATTTTGTGGCTAATAGGAACATTGTGGACGGCCCTTTAATAGTTAATGAGGTTCTCTCTTGGCTTAAAAAGAGTAAGTGTAAAGGTATGTTCTTCAAAATTGATTTCAATAAAGCTTACGATTTGGTGGAATGGGAATTCATTGATTCAATCTTGGAGCAAATGAATTTTCCGGGTTTGTGGAGAAAGTGGATTCAAGGTGTCTTAAAGGCCTCTCGTTCTTCGGTCTTAGTTAATGGCTCCCCCACGGATGGGTTCGATTGTTTAAATGAGTGAGGCAAGGCGACCCCCTCTCACCTTTTCTCTTCATTATTGTCATGGAAGCGTTTCATTGGATTATGACTAAGGCATTGAATATGGGAATTTTTCATGGTATTAAGTTACCTCATGATGGCCCGGTGTTATCCCATCTCTTATTTGCGGATGATGTGATGATCCTTGAGGAGTGGACGCGTTCTAATTTTATCAACCTTAGGAGGTTATTATGGGGTTTTTTCTCGTTTCGGGCTTAAGGGTGAATTTGGAGAAGTGTAGCTTGACCGGCATCAATGTTATGATTAATGAGGTGGAGTCTAAAGCGGGGGTCCTTAGATGTAGAATGGCAGAGTTTCCCTTTGATTATTTGGGTTTAAAAGTGGGTGCGAACATGAATTTAGCTAAAAATTGGTCCAAGGTTATTGAGGCTTTTACTAATCGACTTTCTTCTTGGCAGGCTAATAGGTTGTCGATGGGGGGTCGCTTGGTACTTGTCAAATCGGTGCTTGACTCGCTTCCTACCTATTACTTTTCTCTTTATAGAGCTCCGAAGAGGGTCATTGAGTCTCTTGAGAAGATCCGATTTAGATTCCTATGGGGAGGGGATGATGACAAGTCCAAAATACATTGGGTGTCTCGTAATCAGATTTTGAAGCCTAAGAAAGATGGTGGTTTGGGGCTTACTGCGTTGTCCAGGATCAACATTTGTTTACTGTTTAAATGGGTGTGTCATCTCTGCGATCCACTCACGTCAGTTGCCTCACGGGATCATCCCTGTCCAACCGGCGTCTACTGGGCTTTGGAGGGCGATCCACAAATCGGTGTACGATCTTATCAGTTTGGGGGTTAACGTGCAGGAGTTAATGATTCAACACAATGGGACTTGGAACTGGATGGGGGAGCCGGATGGGAGCTTCTGAGAAGATCTCTCCGGGGGATTCTGAACTCCGATGTGGAGTTTGCTTCGGACGGGGCTTTTGATTGGGCCGCTACTGTCCCAGCGAAAGTCAATATTTGCTTTTGGAGGGCTTTGCTTGGTAGACTTCCGACAAGAGACGGGCTGCTACGTCGGAATATTCAGGTGCCTTCGAATGGTTGTGTTTTATGCGGTGAGGGGGTCCGAAATCGGCGGACCACCTGTTTTCCGGTTGTTCTTTTGCGGGTGTGGTGTGGACCTAGTTGCTCTCTGGTGTAAAATCCCCGACTTATGGTTTTTCTCTGTTAAGGACTTGGCTACATTTCATTTGAACGGCAATTGGAAGAAAGAGTCGGCTAGTATCCTCAAGACGATCATTCTTACGGGCTGTTGGTGCATTTGGCGTGAGAGAAACGGGGTGATTTTCAACAACAAGACCCCGTCGTTTCAACGTGTTTTTTTGGAGCTAAAGTCTTGGAGTTTCTTGTGGTTTAATTATCGTAGTAAGTAATATTAGCTGGGGTAAATCATAAATGAATTAAATCCCCTATGTAACTTGTGTTTTTGCCGGGCTCATCGCCTTGTTGTGGGTCGGTTCTTAATAATATTGTCGTTAAAAAAAAGTAACAATATCCGGTACCGTTCAAAAAAAAAAATTTCGGGTAAGATAAAGCTACAGGAATATGATTCAAAGTGATGCATCAAAAGCAATAATCAAGGTATATGATATTTAATCAGTTAAACATGACTAAAATAGAAACACGCAAAAGGGCAAGATAATTATTGAGGTTATTATGATATAGATGAGGTCTGTTAAATAATAGTTAATGGAGTTAACTTCCATTAACGTGTTGGTTCGGGGGGGGGGGGGGGAGGGGAGGGGAGGGGAGGGGAGGGGGGAATATCCTTGAGTATCACTCTCCGGTGGGTATTGCGGCTACCCCCCCCCCCCCCCCCCCAGCGCCCGGCGGTTAGTTGGCACCGGGTAGTCGGTATATCAAACCGAGGTTAACTGAGACATATGACCGTTGAGCAACGGTCTTTTGACTGTTTTTTTAATCAACTTCACACATTATATAGGACCCCACTTTACACATTTTATACACACCTCCTTATTTCTAATCCCCACTCATCAATATTCCGTATCCTATATAAATTTTATAATATGATCGTTCCAAGATTTTAATCTCACTGGAGTTTCTGACATCATCTAGCAGTTCGAGTGGTTCATATCAGGAGGCGATGGGATTTCTTCAGCAATGTAATAACATCATTTAAGAAGAAGAACTTGAAGATACGACTCGTTCACGAAGGACGAATATTTCTCATGACTGTGTTGAAGCTCATCAACGGTTGGTGGAGTTATATTTTCTGAAATTGTTCGTTACCACGGGGTATTTTCAAAGACGGGGGCAAAACGATATCATCGGTACACATTCGTAATCCTCCAGTAGAGCCGGTTATCGCTAAAATGACTTATTGGAACTGTGGGATAGTGAGACACATTTTAAGCTTAGATTCGATATTACGGAGCACATTGTCGCACACATGGATGTCCAATTAACAGAGCAAGAGCTAAACGCGTTGTTTTTTTATCTAGTATTGTGCTTCAGAAAGTTGTATTAAACTGCGTAGTTTTTTAATCTAGTATTGTGTATTAAATTAGCTGTATTAATTTATTATTTATGTGTTTTACTTTTATGTGGTTTTTGTATTAAAAATATTTTTAATAAATCTTGAACCCTTAGAGTACGTTTCATGATCATACCCCTTGAAAAACTACCATAAGAGCGTCTGGTATACTAGACGTGGTGAGGCCACCACGACGCCATCCAGGCGCGGACACCGCCCCCTCCCCCCCCCCCCAAACGGTGCCATGGATGTGCGCGAACTTGCTGCGTGGAAAAAAACAATGCGCGTGGTGAGGAGGGAAATTCGACTGTTGGGGGTTTTGACCGTTAGAAAAAAATCTATTTTTTTTAATTTAAAACAACTATTTAAACCGTCATATTTCATCAATTTCTCACATCTCTTCTCCATTTCTCTCAAAAAATTCTATACACTCCACCTCTTTCTTTAAAAAAAATGGATATGCTCTCATCAAACAGATCAATGTCCGATTCATCCGACGAAGCCGCAAACAAGTTTATGGAAATGATGGTCCATCGTCACCAGCGGAGGCTTAACTCACGAGCGACTCGAGTAGCAACCGGAGGAGCTCGTCTCATCGTGACCATGAACAAGCCCACCAAAATCTACTAGGTGATTATTTTAATGACGACTGTTTATATCCCACTGTAGCATTCTATCAACGTTTTCGTATGAGTCATGCATTATTTCTACGCATTGTTGACGACTTAGTGAGAGAGTTTCCATGGTTCACTCAGAGGTCCGACGCGAGAGGTAGAATTGGCTTCACTCCTCCGCAAAAATGCATTGCGGCCTTTCGTATGATAGCGTACGATGTTACGAGAGATTTATTTGATGAATACTTGAAGATGTCCGACCATACAACGAGGACATGTTTGCAAAAATTTTGTAAAGGTATTATTTAATTTTACATTTTATTTAACATGCATATTAATATTATTAAATATTTTATGCTAATATTAGGTATCTTCAAATTGTATCAAAGAAAATATTTAAAACAACCTACCCCAAGCGACATTAGACAGCTTTACGAGTTTCATGAAAACAAATGGGGTTTTCGTGGAACGCTCGGTAGCATTGACTGCACACATTGGGAGTGAAAGAACTGTCCAAACGCTTGGAGGGCACAGTATATGCATGGCGGTCACTCTCATCCAACCATCATGCTTGAAGTCGTCGCCTTGTATGACATGTGGATTTGGCATCAATATTTTGGTGTCGCAGGGTCCAACAACGACATCAACGTTTTTGATCGATCATCTATTTAGGATCACATAATTGAGGGACGTGAGCACGACTCATCGTTTAAACTACGAGGTGTCATGCACAAACGGGGATATAATTTGGGGGGACGGGATATATCCCGAATATTCTACGCTTGTCAAAGGGTTTACAGCTCCTGTTGGTGAAAGACGTAAAGCGTATACCAAAGCTCATACCGCTGCTCGGAAAGACATCGAGCGCACTTTCGCCCGTTTGAAAAATAAGTGGCATATCATCCAAAAGCCGACGAGATGTTGGCACGAAGACAAAATGGCTAACATTATGCGAGCTTGTTTGATTCTATACAATATGGTTATTGAGGATGAAGAGCATGTGATTTGCCAGTTCACGAGGAGGAGTTGGATATTACGTATCCAGAAATTGACGAGGATCAAAAGCGGGTCAAACTTCAATAAATACGAGATTGAGATGTGCACAACCAGCTGAAGTCTGATTTGATTGAGGACATCTATGAGTGTTTTTATCAAAATGCCTAGTATCGTATTTTTTCATATTTTGTTTTTTTAGAGTTGTAATTTTTTTCTTAATTTACTCGTATTAATGTTTTATTTGTTTAAAAAAATAATTGTATTTTTATTTTAATGTTTAAAAAAATTAAAAAGAAAAAGAAAAAAATTAATAAAAACTCCACCACACCATATGGAACCATCATATATGTGGTAATGCTATGTGGTCCAGTCAACACTGATGTGGCCACCACACCATCTAGGAGTATACCACACACTCTAAGGGTAGTTTTCTTCTCACTTCCCTCTCTCTCATGTGTCATCCATTAATTGGAAAAAAAAATACTATCCTAAGAATAGTTTTTGTAACCATATCCCATCCGCAATTGATAAATCCATTAGAGTTTAGGTTTCCTCCCCGGGAGGTCTGATAAGTTGTGTGAAATTATACTTATTTTATATTAATTTTCTACTGAATGCACCAGTACAGTTGTCAAATTTGCTAATTTATATTGTTTTTACATTTTAGGGTTATTGGCTTTAAATAATCCTAAATATCACTTCTTGGCCAATAACACTCCCAACTAACAATTTCACTCTGACACTCCCAACTATCAACATATTTTCCTCTACCACTCCCTCCGTTAATTTTCTTTAACTCCGTTATTTAGCTGCCTACGTGGCTATCCTACGTGGCTTATTTTGAATAAAAAAAATAATTAAAATGCCACATGTGTTTGGATCTCTTCCCTAAAATTCCCAACACCACCTCTTGACCTGACCTAGACCCACCATAGCGGCGACTTGAACGCAACACCACCACCGGCGCCTGAACGAAACACTACCTCCGCCGTTGAACGCAACACCAACACTGCCGCCTTAAAGCAACACCACCACCGTCGGTCCGTCATTGCTGAACTCAAAACCACCATGATTCTATTAGATCGCAACCGTCAAGGATACAAAACAGAAAACAGAAAACAATCAAACAAATTCGATTTCGATTTGAAAGGGATACATGCTAAATTCAAGCATTGATAGAAAGAATCCATAGTATCTGCGTGATTTCAGATTTTTAAAATCAAAACAGTGGCTGTCAAATGGAAATGAAGTTAAAAGGGGCCGAGATTCTGAAGCGGAACTAAATGAACGAAACTAACCACTTGAAACCTGCACCTCTGATCGCCATTGAAGAAGAAAGAGTTAGTTGCAGAAAACCCTAGGGTTGAGGGGATTAACACGCCAAGTGAAGCATAATTTCTTGAGTTTGAAATTGAAGGGGGTAAGAAGCAAAATTCAAAAACATCACCGATTGATACATGGAGGGAAGAGGCACACAGTAGTGTGTGAGAGAGAGGGGAAAACGGTGATGTCAATCTGGTTAATTTTTGTTGTTTTTTGCGAATTGATTTTCGGTAACACGAATTCAGGGACGGTGACGGAGTGGGAAGGTGGAGTGTATTGGGCTGATATGCTGGTGGCCGCCGCCGATGGCGAAGAGTTTTAAAGGAGATGAAGGTAGGAGATGAAGGTAATGAGGGACTGACGCAATTGTTTTAGGGTTTCTTTTAGTTTTCTTTTTTAATTTAGGGGAAATAAGCCATGTAGACAGCCACATAGGATAGCCACGTATACAGATAACTAACAGAGTTAAAGAAAATTAACAGAGGGAGTGGTGGAGGAAAATATGTTGATAGTTGAGAGTGTCGGAGGGAAATTCGATAGTTGGGAGTGTTATTGGCCAAAAAGTGACAGTTAAGATTATTTGAAGTCAATAACCCTATATTTTAAAGGTTTTCATTTATCATGACTAAAAACAATAAAAGTCTTATGAAGTAGTTGATAATATGATCAAACACTGATTTAAACTATAATTAACTCAACTCAGTTGACTGATTTAGTGATTGATCAATTATTCTATATTGTTCACAGGAGACCAGATCGTGGCAAAATGATGAATTAATGAAGTATTGAATCATCTATCTTGATACATGAATCAAAGTACCTAAAGCTTCTGATCACAATTCACAAATGAAGTAGAAACAATTAATGTTGGGCTTCAAAAGAAAACTCACGTGGTTGTAATTATATTGAAAGGGGAATTGGGCCTGGGAGCCCAAATTGTAAAGGAACGTAGAAATCAAGAAACTTGGAGGAGTGACGTTCGGAGGAGCTTCGGGCGGCTGGTGAACGGCAGGCGGGGCGGACTATGACTGGTTGTTTGATAGGTGTTGATTGAGTAAGAGCTGACTGGGTTAGAGCTAATTGAGTAAGAGGTTGACTGGGTAAGAAACTCTAACTGAAACATGAGTGTTTGATAGTTAATGACTGAGTAAGAGCTGACTGAGAAAATATAGGAAAATTGGAATTAAATAATCCAAGTTATTGGGTATTGGCGGATAATAATCCAAGTTCCAATATTGGCCTACAATAATCCCAATTATTCGGGTCTTGGAATTCATTGGGCCGCCGTTAATTTTTCACTAACTCCGCTAGTACTTGCTGATGTGGCAGGTGATGTGGCATCATTTTTTCAGACGTGGCAGGTGATGTGGCATCATACTTGCTGACGTGGCATGTGCCACGTCAGCACACAACTAACGGAGTTAGTGAAAAATTAACGGCGGCCCAATGAATTCCAAGACCCAAATAATTGAGATTATTGTAGGCCAATATTAAAACTCGGATTATTATCCGCCAATACCCAATAACTTGGATTATTTAATTCCAATTTTCCGAAAATATATATAGCTATTTGTTCTTAGTGTATTAAAAACATTATTAAACATTCACCGAAAGCATATCAATATAGGTCTAGTTTGAATCGTTTTTCAATTTCGAGTGCAACAGCGTGCTTATTTTCGAGATTCATTCAGTTTCGGAGGAGTTATGCTTGATTAAAAATCATCGATATCGTGTTCATCTCGACTTTTTAAACATTCACCGAAAACATATCAATATACGTCTAGTTTGAATCGCTTTTTAATTTCGCGTGCAACGGTGTGTTTATTTTTAAGATTTATCTAGTTTTAAAAAAGTTATGTTTATTTAAAGTAAGAGAGTTATTTTTTATTTTATTTTTTAAAAAAAGAAATAAGCGTGCTTTAAAGTTTTAAGAAGTAATGTTCTCTTATTCGGTAAGCGTTCTTTTTATCGTGGATTCGGTCTGATGCTTTGGATTCGGTCAGAGCAAATTTACATTTTAATCAAATAGGCTTACCGCTGACCCAGTCCTCAGTAAGCTCTTATTAGACTGGGTAAGTGATTATTAAACATCAGTTATGGGGTTCACCGACACCCATTATTTTTTCTTTTTATTGAGAAATGTATGATCTGATGTAGACCGATCTCCAAGAAATATTAGTGTCAACCCCCAAAAATTTTGAATTAGAGAAGAAATCAAAAGAATAGCCTTTTTCCGGCGATCGACTGTAATAGGAAGGAAAATGATTACGAGAAGAAGAAACAAGGAAGAAGATGACTGAATAATAATATAAAGAAGAACAGTTTGCAACAACACTACAAAAATGTAAGGTATAGTCAAAATAAGGTACGTGTAAGTTGTTACTTACAATGTTTACATTACTTGGGAGTCTCAATTTATTTAGTATAAAAAAAATATTTTTGTTTTATTTATAGGCTTAGGATTTAGACACAAACATTTTTTATTTTGAAACAGGATGCTCACAATCATGGTCTCTCAAATAGGGCTGTAAACGAGCTGAGTCGAGCCGAGCCAGGGTAAGCTAATGCTCGGCTCGTTTATAAACCGACCCTAGCCGAGCCAGCTCGTTTATTTTAACGAGCTAAAATATTGAGCTCAAGCTCGGCTCGTTAAAAGTTGAGCCGAGCCGAGCCAGCTAGTTTTTTTTTTTAAATTACATTATTTACACATATTAATATATAACATGACTAAAAGATAATTTTTGACATACTCGTAATGCAAATTTTAAAATTCGATGTTTATTTATTTATTTTTCAATAAAAACAAATATTTCTTACTGAAAAGTATTATATCAGTTTTATATCTTATTTTAAGCTAATATTTTATTAAGTGAAATTCTATAGAAAACTTAGTAATTAACTTAAAAATTATAATATAAATAGTAAAGTCATAATTTTCGGTTATATATATGTATATATAATAAAAATTGAGCTTAAATTTAACGAGCCAAGCGAGCGAGCTAACTAACGAGCGAGCCACGAGCCGAGCTGACCTTGGCTCGGGATCGGCTCGTTTAGAAACCGAGCCGAACTGGCTCGGCTCGTTTATAATCGAGCTGATTTTCGAGCGAGCTAATTTCGAGTTTTTTTCCGGGCGAGCTTCGAGCGAGCCACGAGCTACGAGTTTTTTGAACAGCCCTACTCTCAAACGACCCAAATTGTATTTTTAAATATTTTTAATTATTTAATTTTATAAACATCAACAAGATTTACTCGCCGTATAATAAAGTACTTAAACGAGTTAAACGAACAAATTAGTGAAAATAAATTTTGAGACTCAGAGTCTATGACGGGACTGTCTCGATGACTTCTCGACAAGTCTTTGTTGATGTTGGGTCCCCGGCTCATGGTTTTTTTATTTTAAATTTTTTTTAACACAAATAAAAAACGTTTGGAAGTTTTTCGGGAAAAAAAAACCATGGGCCGTGGGGACCCAACACCGACAAAGACTCGTCGAGAAATCATCGAAACTGTCCCCGCAAAGATTCTAAGTTTCAAAATTTATTATTTTACATCACTATTGTGTTTGTTTAACTCGTTTAAATACTTTATTATATGATGAGTATATCTTTTTAATGTTTATAAAATTAAATAATTAAAAATATTTTGAAGAAACAAAAAAAAAATGGGTCGTTTAGCCCACGATCAGGGGCATTCTGTTTCAATATAAAAAATGTTTATTGCTCATCATCATTAATGAAATTATCGGATTTTAAATTATACCTATGAAATGTATGAAATGAAAGTGGGTTTTTTTTAACATCCGCCAAACTTCCGAGATCTCCTCCAGATCCTTCGATGTGCAACCCTCCGGAAGGTTTGACACATAATAATAGTAGTCACCCGTGCGTCCTCCCATCTTTCCTTGTTCCTCACTGGTGGCTCCTCTTCTCTTTCTCTCTCCATTTTGTAATATTTAATTCTACACTTAATAATAGTAAGCTATGTATATAGCAGAAGAGAACAAGTATAATTGTCTAAAAAAAAATACCGAGTTGCCATCACAAATATTGTCTCAAAAGATGACCGGGTTCAATAAACGCTTTGAATATGTTTTTTTAAGGAAAATTGGATTTTAATAATACAAGTTTTGTCTTGTTGGCGGATAATAATACGAGTTTTGAAATTTCCTCACAATAATATGAGTTTTGTAGGTATTGGATTCTAATGATACACCGTTAGTTTTTTACTAACGGTGTTAGTCATTTGCTGACGTGGCATCTGTTGAGGGACTGTTTTGTAATTTCTCAAAATGGTGTGGCATATTTGTAATTTCTATTAAATTTGTTATTTATTAAAGTAGGTTTGAAAAAAGAAAATAAAAAAAAAGAAAAACACACTCTCCGGACACATCTCCGTCATCTCTCGTTCTCCACATCACCGTCCCGGTGTGGTCTCCTACGCCGATATCCTCGTCGTCGCTACTCGGAATCTAGTGAAGATGATGGGTGGACCGTTCAACAGCGTGAAATTAGGCCAGAGAGGGGGATTAGATTTGCGAGTGTCACGCGTTGAAGGCAATCTACCGCGACCTTCATTGTCGATGAATGAACTCATCCAGATCTTCACTTCAAGAGGCTTCTCGATCCAGGAAATGGTGGCGTTATCCGGCGCTCACACGATCGGACTCTGTCACTGTACGGCGTGAAGAGTGGCCGGAGAGGAGAAATCTGGCACCGGTGCGATTCGATCCACATCTCCGGCTCCCGTTCTTGATGAAAATATGAGCGAATTCAAACCTGATTAAGGAGGTTTTTTAGGCCCATCTTTCTCCTCGTCTTCAAATTAAAGGTCAAATCTTTGTTTCACCTTTCGTCCTCGAACACATATGTGAAGATGGAGGCTTGATTTTTGCCAAAAAAATTGGTGGGATTGCGAGAGAGGTTGTGTAGCCCGACGGTGGCGGTGGCGGCCGGTAGTGGTGGTGGCCAGTGGTGGTGGTGGCGGCTGGAAGTTTAGGAGGACAAGATAGTTTAGGTTTTTTTTTATAATTTACAGAACTAGTCCCTCTTTTTTGGTAATTTGGTTAAACAAAGCCATATAGATGCCACGTCATCAAGGGACTAACACCGTTAGTAAAAAATTAACGGTGTATCATTAGAATTCAATACCTACAAAACTCATATTATTGTGAGGAAATTTCAAAACTCGTATTATTATCCGCCAACAAGAGAAAACTTGTATTATTAAAATCCAATTTTCCTTTTTTTAACAGCAATTTTGGATCCCTGACGGTTACTAGTAGGGGTGTTAATCGGGTTAACCCGTTCGGGTTTCAGGTTGTTAGGGTCGGGTTAGTAGGGTTTTTATAAAAAAAACTTCTCACTCGCAACCCGACCCTATTAAAGTTCAGGTTAGTCGGGTTCGGGTTAGTCGGGTTTCGGGTTAGAAGGGTCGGGCTAGTCGGGTCAGTTAGGTTCTAAATACAATCCGCTGATATACTAGAAGCACGTAGGAAAATACTAAGAAAAATGCAAATCCTCCCACTTATATGCAAAAAAAAAACTAGATCAAAGCAATATAAGCGGTGAAGCATCTTATTAAATAAATTAAGCAATTAACTCCTCCATTGCATCATTTTAATTGATCTTGTACAAACAAAGTGAACTGAAATAAAATCAACCTCTGAATGAGTTTGTAAACAAATAGTCAAATACGCTTCATAAACTAAAGTGAGACTAAAAATCAAAAGCAAATAAGTTTTATCTATTAATAATAAAGCAAAAGAAAAACAACATATCAATTTTCGATACCGTGACTATCTTACTCTATGCCTTCATGGCACCATTAGATCACATATATGGGTGATGGGTGCAAAAGCTTCATGTAATCGGTAGATCACATAGAGTTAAAAATTTAAATTTTGTATTACAAAACAATAGTAAACTTGGTTATAATGTTTAGGTCTATATTAACCTTATTTATAAAATACGCAAACCTTATAATTATTCGGGTTATTCGGGTTAACCCGGAATTTTTTTAAAAAAGTAACCCGAGACCCGACCCTAACAACAGTTTGGGTTTGTCGGATTAACCCGATTAACCCAATTAACCTTTCTAGACCCTATTAGACCCGACCCTAATTAACTTATTAGGATTCGGGTTGGGTCGGGTTAATCGGGTTCGGGTATTTTCGACACCCTTAGTTACTAGTCCACTTGATCATCTCCATTCATCAAGTACAAGATCCGAAGACTACCCTTAGAAGAGAATACATCATAGCCGAGAAAACCCCATGATTCAAACTGATATCCCTAATTTTGGTCACATGTAAGCCTTAAAGCTAAGAGCTTTCATTTTAATATCTTTGGGTGTCTCACATTACCTCAACAAGTTAGGCAATGATCATTGACATAAACACTTTGAATAAAAAATAAGAGAAAAAGTAAAATTATCTCAACGTGGTCAACTAGTATAATTTAGTGTTGTAAAAATCGGTCTAGGCGGTCAACTAGGCGGCGACTACTCGGACCTTGAAGGCTTGCCGAGGCTCATTTAAGCAAATCGCCTGAGCAAGTTGGACTGTATCGGTCCAACTCGGAGCAACTCACGAAAATCGGTCAAACTCGAAAAAAATCAATTTTTTTAAAAGATATATTATAAACGAATTTTCGAAGTTTATTAGATTTAAATAAATTAAATAAAGCTTTGTCAAAGAGTTAATTACGATTTGCGTCCTTGTGGTTTGTTATTTTTTGTCACCTGAGTCCAAAAAGTTCAGAATTTTCCATCTCACACCCTGTGGTTTGCATTTCTTTACGATTTGAGTCCTTGTGACTAACTGCCGTTAGAAAAATCTGTTAAGTAGCTATTAATTTACCATAATACCCTTTTTAAAAGAAAATTAGGGTTAAAAGAATTGATGTGACGTCATAAATACTTATGAAAGAGAAACTCCTTCTTCTTCGTTACGTTATGAAACTCAAAAGAACCAGAAAGTTTAATCAGTCGTATCTTCTTCAATCTAGATCCAAATTCAAAATTAAAACCACTGTTATGTGCGAAATCTCAAACAGAGTCTATAGAGATGTGGATTGACATGTTTTGTTATGGTTTAAAAAACTCAATGTTGAGCAGGGTATGAACGCATCGCTACTACCGTGTTTCCACCATGTAACCTTTCGTACCTTCAAACCGCATCGCTCCGCTGCTCGATCTCGTCAATTTCTTCGTCGGAGAGGATTCCGGCGAGATAACGCAATGATCTCGTCTCCGCCTCTCAAAAGCCTTTTGCTTGATAACCATCTCGCCGCACAACTTCGCCGTGCCGAAGTGACAGATCTGATCATTGAACGACGGTTCCATAACAAATAAGCTACTGGATTTCATATATTTATGTACTAAATTGATTTATAAACCGGCATTGTTATGGATATAATCCAATCCGGAAGCTAGATGAAGAAGCAGAGGTATATCATCGCCTTCTCCGTCAGATTCGAAGTGGGGGTGGTAGTGGGTGACGGGTGTTGGTGTGGGTGTGGCTGGAGGTGGCGATGGAGTAGCAGAGGGTGGGGCAAGGGTGGATGGCAGCAGGGAAGGAGGAAGTGGTGAGGGTGGACTGTGGAGATTGTGTGGTGGTATGGGGAGAGGGTCTGGTGCTACGGGAAACCCTAACATCCACCGTAGCCGTGACTATCAGCTGGGTGGTCTTCGGAATCGCGGTCGGAGATCGGCGGGAGTGGCAGTACCTGTGTACTGTACGTACAATGAGAGAAGTTAGGGTTTGTTTTTATTTAAAGGTAATTACACAATTAGTCCTCATGGTTTTAAACATAATATAATTAGTTCCTAATGGGTAAATTGACTGAAATACCCCTTCACAACAGAAAATTTTAACACCGTTAGACAAAAGGACTCAAATCGTAAAGAAATGCAAACCATAGGGTGTGAGATTGAAATTTTTGAACTTTTGGACTCGGGTGATAAAAGATAGCAAACCACAGGGACGCAACCCGTAATTAACTATTTGTCAAACTTTGAGAAATATCAATCAACATTGTCCGGAAATTGACTAGTGAGTGTTTTTTTAACCCTTTTAATCGTTTAGTCATTTTACTCATGCGTTTTGGACATGTGTTTTATTGATATATATGTATTTGGTTATGAATAATAAAAAAATATGATATTTGACATATATATAATTTCTCAAATATTATTTTCATTATAATTTATCATATTCAAAGACTCACCAAGTATTCCCCGCTTAGGCTGAGTACTCATAATTTCATAGTCGACCAATTTGATAGCGGCTTACGACTTTTGAAACATTGGTATAAATAGAAGTCTTTTAATTATCAAAGAAATTAATGTAGTCATAATCATAAAAAGATCTGATACAATAAAATGATATATGTTACTCTAAAGATTTTTGGCTCTCTGTTTAATTATTCTTATTTCCATTGTTTGTTCACTACTTACTTACTAAGGGGGCGTGGAGGGTGACCACATCATGGAACACCCCCCCCCCTGGGCGTTTTAACTTCGCGTGGAGCATTCTCGTGGAGAAGACCACGACGTTTTGGTTTTGCTTGGTGTGGGTAATGGGCAGAACTAGATATTTTTTTAAGTGGTAACACAAAATATATTGATGGAGATTCGGAGGTAGTGCCCCCAAGAGTGTTGGAACCCATTTTGTTGTTGGCAACACAAACCGTTCACCGTTAACTATTGCTGGTGAAGACCTTTTGATGACTTATCTAGAATTGATACTTTGCTTTTGTAATAGATTTTGAGTTTGTACTTAGTAAAATTATGTCTCTGGGTTATCGAACTTGTTTTTATACTTAGCGAACTTCTGGACTTGAACTTAGCCGACTTGTTTTACATTTAGCGTAATTGTTGATTTTATGTCTTAGCAAACTTAATTTGTTTCTAGATGACTTGTTTACTTAGCAGATATGTTCTTGATCTTAGCAAACTTGATTTGTTCTTAGCGAACTTGTTAGCAGACTTGTTTGTGTTTAGCGAACTTGTTAGCGAACTTGTTAGCGAACTAGTTACTGCTTAGCGAACTTGTTAGCGAACTAGTTACTGTTTAGCGAACTTGTTACTGCTTAGCGAACTTGTTAGCGAACTAGTTACTGCTTAGCGAACTTGTTAGAGAACTTGTTACTGCTTAGCGAACTTGTTAGCGAACTTGTTAATTCCTAGCGAACTTGAACTAATGCTTAGCGAACTTGTCTCTCTGATGGAATATTTATTGCTGAATTCTATGTAATGATTGTTGTGTCAAACATTCCTTTTGTCCTATGCTCTCTATTAGTATAAATACAGTTGAGAAAACCCTATTGGGATACGCCACTCCTGGATTATTCTACAGAGAGCATTTTGTGTGTGTGTGTTCTTGAGCTTTAGAACTCATCAATAGGTAAGCATTGATGCAAGATTCAACCGAAATCGACCATCACACATGATTTCCGCACTTGTGTGATGAATCATATGAGAACATTGTGCTCAAATCTGGTCTTGACAATTGGTATCAGAGCAAGGTTCTTCATTTTTGAGGTTTTTTTTTCTCAAAATAAAGAAAATCTCATATGAGTTGTCGATTTTAGTTGGTTTGGCTTGTTGTTTGAGTTGATTCTTGGTAGAAATCACTCAAGGAACACAATGCAATACTCAGATTTCTATAAATTTCATGATATTTAGTCGATTTCTAGGATTTAGCCAAGAACAGTCGTCGTTTCTTCAAGGTCCTGTACTTGAGATTTTTTTTTCAAATTCGTTTTTGTGTTGATTCTTTGTTGAAATTGAAGGATTGCGAGGTTATTACACCTAAAACCGAACTTGTAGGCACTGATTTCTCTCAAAAACATCAAGTATTGAATATTTTAGAAGCTAAAAGTTCTGGTTCTTGGTGTTTTTCACATAATCTTACTATTCCATCAAATTAGGTCATTTAGAGTGATTTTTGGAGTTTGTGTCAGTTGAATAAAATGTTCCTACATGAATTTCGAAACTATTGATGATCTTAAACACTGATTTTGTCAACATTGATTTTTGAAGTTTGAAATTCCTCAAGAACAAGCTGTTCAAAATTTGGCTAAGTCTGAAAATTTGACTTTTCAAAATTTTTTTCTGAAATTTCACATACTATTGACTAATTATGTTTTTTATTGTTTGTGAATGTAGGATTTGTGTGAATTCAAGCGTTCTACAAGCAATCGAGCATTTTAAACCAAGTGTTCAATCCGTCTGAACCGTTAGTCAATTTAGCAAGTTTGTGCTAAATTTTTGTGTTTCTCACTTCCAATGGCTGAAGGCACCCAGTTTGCTCCTGTCATGCAAGGCAACAACCGTCCACCAAAACTAATGGGCGCGAGTGACTTCGATGATCGGAAGGGAAAATTTGTGTTATCTCTAGAGTATGTCAACTATGATCTATTGACTTCAATCGTTAAAGGTCCGGCTGTATATGAAATTGAAGAAGCTATTACTGTTGGAACGACTTTCACCGTTGCTGACCCACCCATACCCAAGAAGATGATTCCAAAACCGTTGGATAAGTTAACTCCTGCTAAAAAGGCACAAAGGAAGATTGATATGCGTGCATTGGGTTGCATCAAGATGGCACTCAATGATGATCTGCTACACCAGTTTCGTGAAGCCACCTTAGGTCATGAGATATGGGTTGGTTTAGAGAAAAAGTATGAAGGCAATCCGGCTACCAAGGAGAGAAGACTTGAAAAGTTGAAGTTGGCATTCAACACTTTCGCTCACAGAACTGGAGAGTCATTTGAAACTCATGTCAACCGCTTCTGCATAATCATTACTGAAATGACTACCAAGAAAATTCGTCCTGATTCTGGAGATATCATCAGGAAAGTCTTGCATTCTTTTCCTCAATAATTTGCATCATATGTCACTTATCTGATTGAAAGCACTGATTTGACCAAGGCTGACTATCTGGATATGATTGAGAAGGTTCGAGACTATGAAGTTAAAGCAGTTGAACGTAGCGGTAAGTCACTCATGGGCACTGTGACTTCAAAGAGCTCATCTACTTCAGCTCCCAATGCTGCTTTTGCTGCTTCTGCTTATGAGGAGAATTATCAGTTTTCCAACTCTTCTAGCTCAACACTGCCTGCAATTGCTCCATCCTCTGCACCAACTCCTGTTCAAACTGATGTGTTTATGTCACACGCTACTCATCAGCCTTCCAATGTGGCTTATGTTCAACAGCCACTATCTGGGTACATGGTTCAACAGTCAGCACCAATTTCAACCAACAACACTAGCTTGGATTAAAATTTGTGCAATGCTTTCTTAGATTGCATGAACTCTCAAATGTCAGGAAACATTGAGACAATGACTGTATGTCAAGAAGATCTTGACCAAATATCTGCTGATGATCTGGAAAAGATCGACATTAAGTGGCAAATGGGTATGATTGCTGCCAGAACAAGGAAATTCTTTAGAAGGACTGGGAGGAAGCTGTTTCAACCTCCTTCAAGTGCCAATATAGGATTTGATAAGTCCAAGCCTCAATGCTACAATTGCCATGAGCTCGGACACTTTGCGCGTGAATGTCCAAAACCAAGAACGTGGAATGTTCCTGTAAGTCCAAGCCTCAATGCTACAATTGCCATGAGTCTGTCGTATTTGACCCTCTTTTTCCAACTGACTTCTGTCTGATGGCTGGAGTTGATGAGATTCTTGAAGAATCTTCTTCTGCTATCGGAAACGCTACTGCTGTGAGCCCATCTGAGGTCGAAATGGAAGCTAGCAAGCGTCTTCTTGAACTACAGAGAGAAACAATTCCAGATGAGGTAAAATTATCTTTGTGTTTTGAAAAATGTCTTGAAACCGTCGCTCGCTATCGCACATACAACCTAGAGTTGCATGCTAAGGCGGCAGAGAGCGAGAGTCAAGTTGAGCTTCTTCAAGCTATTGAAAAAGAATTTTTGGTCAAAATTAAATCACTTCAGGATGACATTGAGATCATGAAGCACACTGAATCAAACTTAAAAATCCAAATTGCTGATCTTTTAAGCAAACTGACTTCTCTGAGAAACAGCTATGCTGAAGCTCGAGAAACAATTGATTTGATAAAACTGAATCCTGAAACTTTGGGTAGTGCGTTTGCAAAGGACATAATGTCGCGTCTTAGAACTGGTTTAGGCATAACACGGGAGATACTAGAGAGTGCTGCTGAGCATCCTCTCAATCATAACTATCGCTGTGTCCCTGAATTAACCAAAATCAATCCAAAGAGCCGCATTAAGTTCATTGACCCCAGTTTGATTCCGAGTACTTCTGAAATCAAATCGATGGAAGACCAGTTGGTTAACGCCAAAACTGGTTCTGGTCTCCCACCGATTGATGAAACACTTAAATTTAGTGATTTCGATGCGATTTCTTTGAATTCTGTCAATACTAGTATCTCTGAAGCATATGTGCAAAAGGCTGCTGAAACCGAGTTTCTCAATTTGTGTACACAAAACAAATCAGATGGTCAATCGTTTTTGTTTAATGAAAACTATGATGTTTTTAACACAAATGAAATTCCAAAAAGGACTAAAACCGTTCGAAGGCGTAAGCCAAAGAAGAAGGTTGCCAATGAGAAACTTGTGGTTCAGCAGGTCATCAATGATGATGAGTTTAGTCGTGCTTTTGCCGAAATGACCTTAAAACATGGTAAGACTGTTATGCACACACAAGCTGGCCTTACAATCACCAATGGTAAGGTGGTCACTGTTCCTGTTGCACAACTGAACGCTCCAACTATGTCTGCTCAAGAAACTTCTGCATCCGTGTTTGTCAAGCCAAGTGAAGCATCTGTTAGCACAGCTCCCAATGAGGCTGAAAATCCACAATGGTTCTATTCAAGACAAGTAATCCTAAGAAAAAGAGACCTGAAAATGAACCTGTTTTGACTGGTCAACCAAGTGTTGAAGATCAGCCTACTGTGGTCGAGCTAGATGCTACAACCGTTGGTGCTCCTGAAACTGAGAACACCCCCAAGAAAAAGAAACAAACTATGAGGAGAAAGAAGAAGACGGTCACTGAAACTGATAAGGCCGAAAGTGCAACATCCAATGAGCCACAACCGACGGCTCCCCAAGTTGTGGAACTACCTCTTGTGGTTAATCCTAGTGGAACAGTTGAGACTTTGGGATGTTTAGTTTGCGGGAATCCACACGATGATGCAAGGGTGTGTGCATACAACACGGGTTATTCTGCATACAACAATGCTCCAATAACCTCCTGTACACTTCTACCAGCAACAGCAAGTGGTACCACAAGGAAATCAATTGCCCCCAATGTATTATAGGAATTATGGTGAGGACTACATGGATCAACAGTGTGACACCATGTTTCAACAATCTTACCCGAATCAACCCTACATTCCTAATCAAGCCTAGTAAGTCCCTCATGGTTTGGGAAGGAATGTAAATGCTTTGAGGCCACTAGTTCAACAACCAGTGAGAATGCCTACACCAAATCTTATTCCTATAAGATCTTGGACGCCTCGATGTTGATACCTGATATGTGCGTCGTGTGAAGTATCAAGCATTTTACAAGATCAAGTCAAATTAGGTCTGGCCGAACCTGGTCCGAACCTGAAGTTCGGACTGGCCGAACCTGGGGTTCGGACAGAGATCGGCCAACTGGGTATAAATAGATGTTTGGTCTTTGTAATATTTAGTTCTGAGCATACGAGATTATGGTTAAGTGTGTGTTTCTGAGTGTGTTTCTCTGAGTCTGTTTCTAAGTGTTTACTGATTGTAATTGTTCTTCGTTGATCAATAAATCAATCGGTTAATTACGTTTTGATGTCCGATTAACTAGATCGAGTAGACGATCCGATGCTCACGCATTTTCAAGTGGTATCAGAGCTATCTGGTTCACTCTACTGATCTGTGGTTGCGTTTTCGGATTTTTGAAGCGTTTTTGGTTTTTCTCAAGTTTGTTTACGTATTTTGGTAAATTCTGTCGTGTTTTTGGTGTCAAATCTGCTTCTAAATCACTTCATATCGGTTTTTCTGATCTTTAGTTTCAAGTTTTGTCAAAATCTGTCGATTTTCACAAGTTTTTGAAAAATGAGTTCGAAGTTCGGAGTTTTCTGATCAGGTTCGGAGTAACTGCTCCGAACTTGAAGTTCAGACCAAGCTCGGTGAGTCTTTGGTGAGAGTTCGGTCTATCTCTGTCAAAGTTCGGAGTTGATCTAAGTTCGGTCAAGGTTCGGAGTTCGTTCGGTGACAGATCGGAGTTATTTCGAAGTTCGGACTTTTGATTGTTATTCGGAGGTAGTTCGGATAGAGTTCGGACGTTTGAATTAGGTTCGGACAAGGTTCGGTGGAAGTTCGGAGGACAGTTTAGGTTCGGAGCAAGTTCGGCCACCAGATTTTAATCCTTTCAAACGATGTCGGAATTTCAAGCTTTTGCCGCAATGCAAAGCGCGATGCAAACCATGCTAAATTTTGATAACGAAATCGGAACAAGTCAGAAAGTTCCTAAATTGTTGAAGTTGGAAGATTATCACAATTGGAAACAACGTTTTTCAGCTTACATCAGCACAAATAATGTGGATTTATGGATTCCGATTCGTAAACTTTACATGCATCCACAAGCAGATGGAGATTTTAAAAGAATTCAAGATTTTGATGGTGATGAAAGAAAACTCTATGAGCTTGAAGAAAAAGCCTATGGTTATCTAACATTGGCTCTGCCCACTGAGTTGTTACATCAATTTAGTACTTGCAAAAAGTCAAAACAACTGTGGGATGCATTCTCTGCTAGATGCGAAGGAAATGATCAATACAAGAAAAGTAGAAGAAAAGTGCTGAACAAAGAATTTGAGAATTTTCAACATTATGATAAAGAAACTATTCCGGCACTTGTATCCAGATTTTCACATTTGATTAGTGAAATGAAGGTGGTGAACATTGAAAAGACCGAGGAGGAATTGAAAGAGAAATTAATGGAAGCATTACCAGAAAAGTGGGAAAATTATGTTTTGTTACTTACTCATGACAAAGATTATCCTGCATTATCATTTCATGATTTAACTGGAAAGCTTCATGCTAGAGAGATGGAGATTGTGACTTCAAACAAGGCTAGTGCTACTTTGCAAAATCCTGAATTGTATCATGGTGAGAATACGGCAAGCATGAATGCTAGAGCTAAACCAAGCTTGAGTTCTGCACCAAGTACAGCTTTCTTGACTGGAATTTCTGATAATTCTGATAGCATGTCTTCTCGGGGTTGTAGCTTTACAATTCCAAATTATTCAAGTCAGAATGCTTTTTTCTGCTGAATCAACAGATGATTGAGCTAAAATGATTTCTGCATTGATTTCATCATCTTTTGAGTTGATTATCATGAATGTTGCTGATGCAAAGTTAACCAGCGATGATCTTGATGCACTTGATGATGATCAACTAACTGAATTGGATATATCTTGGCAATATGCTATGTTATGTCAAAGATCGAAGAGGTTCTTCAAGAAACATGGAAGAAATCTTTCTGGTGATAAACTGGGTTTTGACAAGTCAAAATTAAAATGTTATAAATGTTCGCAGCTTGGACATTTTGCTAAAGACTGTCAACAAGCACATGCAAGCAAGCCTGGTTTTACTCAATCACCCAAGCCTGGTTTTACTCAACCATCTACTAGCAACACAAGCAAGACAACAACTTTGACAGCTCAACATGATGGTGTTTATGATTGGGGTCAACAGTTTGGGTATGATTCATCTGCCTTGATAGTTACTCATGATCAACAAGAGGATTTCTGTTCAGACACTAGTTCCGATACTAGTTCAAATCCAAGTTCTTATGAATCTGCTGAAAACTTGAAGAGTTTGTTGAAAGAAAATTCATCTTTCTTGAATAAACTTCAAAAGCTTTCTGAGGAAGTTACTTTGATTAATTCAGAATTGAAGATTTCTAAAGAACATGAGAAGGAATTGGTTATGAAGAATGAAAGTTTGATTACTGAGATCAACATGTTGAATGAAGTTTTAGAAATTTCTAAACAAGATAAAAGGAATGTTGATGCTGCAAAGGCAAAGGTATGTGAAGAAAGGGATGAGTTGGTGAAAGAAGTCAAGAAATGGAAAGATGAAGCAGAAGATACAGCTAGTGATTTTCAGAATTTGTTTGATAAATCCAAAGTCAAGCTTGATTTACTTACAAAGACTGGTGAAGAATCTGCTGCTAAGATTGAAGCATATCAGGTTGATATGAAAATACTGTTGGATGAAAAGCGAGAGTTGTTTAGTTTTACTAAAGTTCAAAAGGCCAATTTGGAAATTCAAAAACGCAACGAGGATAAATTGAAGAAGGAGTTACATGAAGGACTTGACAATCTTCGGATGCAAAAATATGAAACTCATAAAGTTGCAAAGCGTTTAATAGCTACTGAGAAGGAGTTAGCTGATGCTCAACTAGAAAATTTCTGATCTCAAAATTCAAGTCATCGATGCAAATCGCTTGCTGAATAATGTCTCTAATTCTCAAGTGTTTACAAGTTTTCTTACTAAAGATGAGAATTTTGAAAAGATCTTTGATAAAACAGCTTCACCTCCTGCTCAGATCAAGGAAGTCTTCAAAGACGTGAAGGAACAAGTTGATGAGTTTGATTATTCAAAATTATCATCATCTACTGATAAGGAAAAAAAGGTTGTGAATAAAAAGAAGAACAAGAAAAACACAAAGAAGAAGGAAAAGAAATCTGAGTTTCCTCCAGCACCACAATTTGTTTCTGGTTCATTGTCTGCTGACAATGAGAAATCAGCGACTTCAAGTGACAAGATGGAGTTTGATGAGAAAATTTTCTACGATCAAAAGAATGTGACTGAAATCAAAGCAGAATTTTCTCGATTGGCAAAGCATGGGCATTTTACATCTGGGGAGAAGATTTCTGGAAAGCAAGTTGGTCTGGGTTTTTATGAGAAGAAAGATAAAACTGAGGAGGTTTCTGCATCTGCACCACAAAACTTGAAGAATCTTAAGATGAAGCAAGTGAAGAAGGAAGTGTTCAAAGAAGATAAAGTTCTACCTGAGAGATTCTACAAGCTCAAAGGTTCTGATCAGCTTTTCTGGGACAAAGAGTTTCCTCTTCATTGTATTGATGTTTGGAAGATTTCTGAAGTTTTTGTGAAAGCTCAAATTTCTTCTGCAAGTTCTCAATCTCGAAGCCCAACATCAAAATGGGTACATGATCACATGCATCAGGTATATGATTCTCATTCTGATCATGTTCGAGATGTTCATGTGTGTTCTTCGCAGGTAATTTAAAGGTGAGACAAAATAAAACGAATCTGTTATATTAGCCGCCGAACATGGCATATGGCAAAATATTGTTCATTACCCGCTGATTCCACCCAAAGATTTCACAAGAAATCGGTTTTTGGTAAATCTGCCACAACAAAGTTCTTCGATGAACAAGGAAGAGTTTTTGATAAAGTTGCGCCTACATTCTTTCATAAACAAAGACGTTTTGTTCCAATGTTTCCTAAAGCTCAAAATGTAGGTTCCCCATCACAGTCACCTGTGATTGTTTCATCAAAAGCTGACTTACTAAACCAATAGCAATGGAAACCTAAGGTGGTTTCTCAAGCAAAACAAGGACACTGGTCGACCAGAAGCGATTCGCTTCGGGTCATTTTTGGACTAATTAGTTTGACCAGTGTGTAGGTACTTCTAGAAGACCTATCTACGATTGCAAAGTTGTTGATGGAGGAGTATTCTGCTTAAACTTAACTTTTATGATAAATCTTTCTAACCTGCAAATTTTTCTGAAATTCTAAAACTGCAAACTATCCATGTTGATTGATCATTTTTCTTTGCTTACAAATTTTTCTCAAAAACCCAAAAATAGAGTTTTGTTTTGCGTAAAATGAAAATCCAAAAATAGAGTTTTCATTTTAAGGGGGAGAATTGTAAGTAAGGGGGAGTAATTGAGAAAATGCATGTTATGGGGAGAAGGTGAATACATGCCAAATATATAATGAAGGAAAGTGAATACATGCATAATATTAAAATTGTGAGAAATTGATCATTGGAAAATGATGGTACATTGGCTTACGTATCTGACTCATGGATAGAGTAGATGAAAGGGCCATAAGATCATTGTGTGATATGCTTGGTAGGCTCGGCGAATCAGAAAGTATTCATATGTGATATACACTAAATACTAATGCTTGACCATGTGGATAACATCATGATGCATATTTCATGACACAAAAAGAAAAATAAGTGTGAAATTCAAAATGAGAAGTCACTGTGTATACATGTGTTCATTTTGCAAAGATTTAAACTTGTTTGATTTTCTTTATTTTGTCAAACGATCGGACTTTCTCTGCGTATCGAAAGATCGACCTGATAGTTGTTCGTTTGACGTTCTGCTTTATTTTCTTTGGTGTTTCGTATAACTCACCGGACTTTCTCTGCGTGTACGGAAGTACCGACCTGATTGTTGTTGGGTTATACAATTTCAACTTGTTTTATTATCTTATTTTGTTAAATCCGAGGCCTTATCTGCGTATCGAAAGATCGACCTTAAGGTAGACGATTTAACGTTCTTATTTCTTTTTGCATGGAACCCAGTTGACAATATCATGAAAATATTATGCGTTGTGAAAAATCACAAGTGCTGTCCCACAAAAGGAAAAAGAAAGAAAAACAGAAAATGTCTGATTATGTCTGATAGTGTGGGATACACTGGTCAAAGCAAATCTAATCAATACCTAAACTTATCCAAATGTTATGAGTATGATTCTGCCTGAGTTTAAGCTGGACAAATTATACCAGCAATCAGCATGACTTATGTGCTTTGATTAATTGAAATTGAAGTGCAGTTCAGTGCGTTATGTTCAATATGATCCCATATAGTGATCTTTCTTATACCAAAAATAGTGATTCTGTTTTGTAATTTCATTTCTTTTACGATAAACCAAAAAGATTTTTGGTGTGTTTTAGCATAAACTTTAAAAAATCAAAAGGATTTTGTTTCTATTTTATTTTCGATCTGATCAACACGTGATACAAATCATTTTTCAAAATCATATCTTGGAGTCTCAAAGAGATGTTTTGCGCCAAGATTATTTAAATGTTTGAGCAGGTTGCTATGTGCAAGATATCACAACTTCAAGTCTTCTGAAGATGTTGATGAAAGACTAGAGATACACTAAAATGTCATCAAGTATTCAAGATCAAGTTACGATTGAGTTGAGGAGGAGTTTGTTTGAAGAGTCATTTCATTGAACGAACGGATTCTATACTTGAGGGGGAGCTTGATTGAAGTTACAAAGTTGATGATGTTGAAGAGATACTGCACACGACGAGGGGGAGTTTGTTGATACCTGATATGTGCGTCGTGTGAAGTATCAAGCATTTTACAAGATCAAGTGAAATTAGGTCTGGCCGAACCTGGTCCGAACCTGAAGTTCGGACTGGCCGAACCTGGGGTTCGGACAGAGATCGGCCAGCTGGGTATAAATAGATGTTTGGTCTTTGTAATATTCAGTTCTGAGCGTGCAATATTACGGTTAAGTGTATGTTTCTGAGTGTGTTTCTCTGAGTCTGTTTCTAAGTGTTTACTAATTGTAATTGTTCTTCGTTGATCAATAAATCAATCGGTGTCACACCCCAACCGACGGCGGAAAATGTCGGGGCACGATGATTGTCCAGATGCATATGACAACTAAATTAAGTTGTAATACTTAAACATGCTCTTTTTCATTAATCAACTAAAGATATTGTACAATAAAGTTAAACATACAAATACATATTAACTGATTTAGAGTCTTTAATCTAGGTCCAGCAATCCTAGCGTGATCACAACATAGCTCATGTATAGGTTCCTGCAACATGTATAAGATAATGTGTCAACTACAAAAGTAGTTGGTGAGTAAACACATGTTTAAATAATATAAGTATACTTTCAATAACAGCGATATATGTCTAACCAGATATTTTCATATGTATAGTCAAACAAGCAATGAGTTAAAGCCAATGAATGAGCGCATCAAACCCTAGACAACTAGGCTTCCAATCACTTGACGCCTCCAAGAAAGCCAAGTGGGCTGTCAAACCAATAGATCTATTACTGTAACCCCGGCTCAGTGTGTTAATGAGTACGCTTCGAGATAGAATTAGTAACCGTGCTAGATCAAACCAATCACAATAATCCACACATATTTAACATACATAGAACGTATCAAATCAGCAAATAATCGCGTTTGTGTTTTAGAGAAACGATTTTGAATAAAGATACATGTTACACCCCAACATGTTTAAAATAGGAGGTTTGTGAATACTCACTACTCAAATTATCATTTAAAGGAATCACCCTTCTAATGATAACATGAGTTGATATTGCATCACATCCCATAATATTAAAAGAGGGGGTTTAGTGGATACTCACAACGCGGATTATCATTCTAATGGATCACCATTTGAATGATAATACGAGTTGATCATTTAGGCACAATCCCTAATATTTAAAGAGGGGGTTTAGTGAATACTCACCTGATAAGTAGATCGGAAACGAGCGATAGAATCAATTGCGAGAGATAACAATCTGAATATTATCCTAATGAAACGAACATGCTAAATGAATATAGGGAATGATAATGATTATAGTTCTAACGACACGAGGAACTTAAGGAGTGTTAGGTCAAAAGACCATTTTACCATTTTTTTTTGGTAAATTAGGGTTTTGGTAATTTATTCAATAATTAATTCATTTATCACTTTTGAACTCATATACACTTATTATATATAAATATATTCTAAGACAAAAATCAAGTTTCAATACTTTCCAGTTTGCTTAATATTTAATAATCATATTCAAAACCCTAATTTTGAAATAATTATCAAATAAATAGTAAAATATTTTATAAAATTAAGTAAAATTAGGGCTTTTACTTAAAATATTATTTTATAATATATTGTAAAAGATTAGCCCTAGATTTAACCTGTTTGTTTAATTTTGGCAAAGCAACGTCTAGAAAACCCTAATTTTAATATATTTAAATAAATAAATATCAAAACAATTTATAAAATTGTAAAAACTTAGGGTTTTATTCATTATAGTATTTTATAATAGTCCTCAAAACAGTAAACCCTAATTCAACATCGTTTATTCAATTTAGGCAGAACAATGACATGAAAACCCTAATTTCGACCGATTGTTAGATAAAATACCAAACATTTCCAAAACTTGAAATTAACTTAGGGCTTTCTTAAAACACATTATTTTAGGATTACCTACAAAAATTCAGACCCTAATTCCAACCCGATCACCCGATTTTAGCAAAACAAGCTCAAGAACCCTAGTTTTTATATATTTTTAGAACTCGATCAAAACAACGATATTAACAGAAATTGATAGAGGGCTTTTGTAGATCATACCCAATAACGTGTAACTGCAGGAGATCGGCTTCTAACACCCTCTGGATTGCTCGAATTTTGCAGAAGAACGATCGTGGATGTGGTTTAGGGGTTTTGGAGATAAATCTCGTGAATTGGCGAGGATTTAAGGTTGATCCGATGCTTCTTTTATATCAGTCGAGGTCGCAGGGGGTGTGGGCACATAGCTAATCGATCGGATTGACACGATATGGGGCTCAAACGTAGGCTGCAAGTCGAGCCATTTCGTTTTCTGCGACTGAGCCGGCTCGCGTATCGCGAGGGACAAGGGGAGGGGCTGCGCGTATCGCGGCCCAACTATGGGATAATGATAGTTTTAGTCCCTGTACTTTATATTTATATATGAGCCCCTGAACTTTGGTTTTTGTGCGATTTTAACCCCTAAACTTTGTGAAACTTAATATTTTATGTTCAAAAATAGTTTAGAATAATTTCTCATGGTTTTCTAAGTCTCGGGATACGTATAACGAGGTATAAAAATGTGTATTTAATATATATTTATTTTCTTTTTAACCGTTCGTTCTTGTTTTAACTCGTTAACCTTTAAAATTTTACGAGTGACTTATATTGACCTTATAAAACATTAAGGAACACCAAAATATGATTTTTGAAATTTACGTGACCCTTGGTTATTAACGGGTTTGCACGAAAAATGGTAATTTCATTTATTTGTGTTTTAATTAACAAAATTGATCTATAATTTAACCAATTGGTTTTTAATGTTATAAAATGAGTTTAGAATATTCCAAGTTATATATTTTGAGTTAAAGACCCCGAGATTCTCGGTAAACGATAAATCGAATACCGAAATCACATAAAAACCAAAAATCGCTTTAATTTTGTTTTAATCAAATTGTTTAACCTAAAACCTGGTAAATTTATTATTTTGTTTTGAAAAATGATTATGGAATATCCCGAACATGATTTAATTGTATATCTTAGACAAATTCTTCCGGTAATTATTAATTCAACACTCGAGTTGCGTGACAAGTTCAAATTCAGGTCGGGTTTTGTAATTGGGTCGGACACAAGTGTTACAATCGGTTAATTACGTTTCAATGTCCGATTAGCTAGATCGAGTAGACGATCCGATGCTCACGCATTTTCACTCGACCAAGGCTTGCTTTTGTGCCAAGGCCTGTTATGGTTCAACAACCTGCCTGGGATCCTCGACCAAATGTTACAGCTTCACCAACTCATCCTGCTGTAGTTTTAACACCAATTGCTCCGCCGACGAAAAAGGCACCCAAGAAGAAGGTCCCAGGTCAATCTGGCACTGGTCCATCTCAAAACTAATCACTTTCTTTTTCATGTGCAGGGACTGGCCCAGAGTGCAGCCAACATGTGGTACCTAGATAGTGGCTGTTCCAGACACATGACGGGGAACAAGGACCTGCTGTTTGATGTCAGAACAATATCGCACGGTGGTCCTGTTGCCTTTGGAGGTGATGTTCAGGGTGGAAGAATAATCGGAAACGGTCTCTTGACCAATTGAGAAATTTCATATTACAAGGTTAATTTGGTGTCCAATATGAAATTCAACCTGCTAAGTGTATCACAAATCTGTGACAACAAGATGCCAATGTTGATGACCGTGAATGTTACATTCTGAAGCCTGGGTTCAAGATTCCCGAAGATTAGATTCTCTTTCGTGCAAAACGGAAAGGGAATATGTATGCTCTGGATATGTCTGCTGCAAGGCCGACTGGTTTTGTAGCATGCTTCTTAGCAAAGGCATCAGAAGATGACTCTACTTTATGGCATAGGCGGATGGGGCATGTGAACTTTCGGAACATGAACCGCCTTGTTAAGGGGAAACATATTGACTGTGTGCCGGAGAAAGAGTTCATCCACATCGACAATTGTATAGCGTGTCTGAAAGGTAAATAACATAAGACGTCCCACAAACCAAAGCCATCGGGTAGAACGACAACAATACTTCAACAACTCCATCTTCACCTCTCGGGCCAGTAAGCATCAAGAGTTTAGGGGGAAAGTCATGCTGCTTGGTTATCACAGACGATTACTCCAGATACTCATGGGTGTTTTTCCTGAAAGAGAAGTCTGAGACAGCTGAGATTTTGAAGAATTTTGTCACACGAATCGAGAACATATGCAGAGAGCGGGTTAGAAACATCAGATCAGACAACGGGTCTGAATTCAAGAATCAGACATTTGACGCATTTTGTAATGAAAAAGGCATAACTCGACAGTTCAGTTCACCGTATACACCGCAACAAAATGGAGTGTTCAAACGGAAGAATATAACTATCATCGAGGCTGCCAGGACAATGCTTGCTGATTCTAACTTAAAATTGTCTTTTTGGGCAGAAGCTGTCAATACAGCCTGCTATGTTCTGAACAGAACACTCTTGGTCAAACATGCTAACAAGATGCCATTCGAACTGTTTTCCAAAGTAAAACCGAACTTAAAACGATTAAAACCGTTCGGATGCGCTTGTACTGTTTTAATTCAGTCGTATCAGTTAACCAAATTTGCTCCTCGGGCGGATGATGGTTATTTTATTGGATAATCGATGACCTCAGTTGCCTATCGAGTGTTTAACAGAAGAACTCAAGTTGTTATTGAGTCGTGCAACGTTACTTGTAATGAGCACACTCCGAACACTAGAAATCCTGCTCCGGATAGTATGTATGACCTTGAGTCATTCTCTTCTATTTTTAATATGTTCCAATCTGATTATGCTGGTACTTCATCTGTTGTTGTTGATCAAGGATATGAAGCCGCCAATCCTGTTGTTGATATGATTGCTCCTATTACTTCATCGATCCTGAATACCATCTATTCGGTCGATCCTCCGGAGTTATTAAGGGGAAATCAATCAACACCATCTAGTGATGTCAATGGCACTTCAACTTCTACTCCAGCACTTGAACAACCAACCATTCAGATTAATAAACCTGTAATTGTGGAAACAACACCAGCACAAACAACAACTGAGGCAGACAACACTGTAGAAATTGATGCTGTCACGCATGATTATGACTCAGATGACGTAACAGAGATTGATACCGGAGAAACTCCTGGCGATGATCTACAGATTGGTAATTTGGACTCGTCTATTCCAGCATCTGTTGTAGAAGAGACTCGAATTCACAAGATACATCCTACCAGTCAGATTATCGGTCCAGTTGACAAACGCCTCACCCCGGAGTCAATCAAAGGATTTGCATACGTGTTTATTCTCGTGCTTTATTTCACAAGAAGAGCCTACTTATGTTGCTGCTGCCCTATTAGATGATAACTGGATTGAAGCCATGCAAACAGAACTACTTCAATTCAAGATGCTCAATGTCTAGCGATTGGTAGATCCTCCAGAAGGTGTTGAACCTATACCTGTGAAATGGATTTTCAAAAACAAGAGAGATGACCGTTTAGTTGTGAAAGGATACATGCAAGTTGACGGCATTGATTACGAAGATGTCTACGCGCCTGTCGCTCGTCTGGAGGCAATACGGATCTTTCTGGCATATGCCGTGATATGTTCGGAACGACACTAAAAATACTATTAAAACCTAGACGTAAGCTAGACCTAGACACACCTAAATTTTACCGAAACTACCTAAACTAAACCGAACCCTAAGGCAAGTGTACCTGTCGGATTGTAGCTAAGCTAAGGTAAGACCGGATATCGAACCCTAGAGACACTAGAATACAAGACACAACCTAGGACCTAATGAAAGGAATTTTGAGTTTTTGGTTAAAAATAGATATAGAATTAAATTAACTAAAATGACACTAAAACTACCAACCGACAATAGAGAACTTAGGAGAATTCAGAGTGAGAAAGGTACCACCTAGACCTAGAATCCTAATTAATATTAACGACCTCACTCGGCTATGACAATTCTGGTGGAACCGGGATCTTAACACACAACCTATAGAAACTCTACGAGCCCCCGAATCACTCTCCGGATGTTACTGATAGAATCCCTAAAGACTGGAATACGCTTACCGGTTTGATTAGTTCACCTTTTGAGTTCTTCCTAATTGATTACTCTAACGCTCGGACAAGTGGTTCACCTTTTGAGTCTTTCCCACTTCAACTACCCTAGACCACCCCCGAAACAATCTAAGGCACACTAGACTAGCCGGAGCTACCTCTAATTCCTACAACTGACACGACTAGCAAACTAGCTAAATTCCTAGGGCATTTCCTTTTGAGACAATGTTACCCTAGTTCATTAACTAACCCGACTAACCGACAACTATCATCCTTTTAAGCTTATTTAGATAGGCAGAATATTGAGTTCAAAGCAACAAGTAACAATCAATCCTATGATCAACTACGTATAGCTGATCACATTAATTTGCAAACACACAGTCACACGAATTAATTACCCAACCCAAATCGGAAGACATCCGCAGATTAAGCAAGTCTTGATTGTTAATTGGAACTCTAAATTCAATAAGTATATGCACCAATTGTAGTAAATTATGGGAGTTTAATAGAGCATCAACCCATCACAAAATTGTCACACACCGAGTAAGTCATTAACACTAAAAATTCATTGTTAATCTAGATGGTACTTGAAAGTTTAGCCTACTACCATGTCTCTAACATAAATCATAATAAAAATAATAATATTGTTCAAGAACATAGTCTTAGAACAACAATCAATTAAGAAAACAAATAAATAAAAGAACCCGAATTGATGATGTTAGTCGAATGGTTGAATCGGGTTGATCTATCTTGTTTCTTGACCCTCCTCAGCTCGAAAATCACCCTCCAAGTCTTTTAGGATCGACTAAAAAAAATAGTCTTGGAGTTCTCTGTTTCTGCCGTCCAAAAGAATTATGCCGTCCTCTCCCCCTTAATTCCTTCCAAAAGCCCCCTAATAAATCCCGTAGCTTCCGAATTTATATCAAACAAATGGGCTTGCGGGTTTTATATAAAACTAGCTAATCGCTAGTTGCTTAATTTCCGCAAACAGCACGCCTGGAAACTATAAACCGACAAAATAGTCGGTTGAATCTTGATTCCACCGCCTCAACATTTATTTGACCGGATCTATATTTTCACATGTAGCCAGGGAGTATGCAAGCCATATGTATGCATGATTAATTTTCATATATTACAATTTCATCCCTCTCGCTTTGTAATTCACTCTTTTAGCCCTCCATCTTTGGTGTAATTTCATACCATTCCCCTTACACCAAAATAAAAGACTCAAGCTTACATCAAAATATAGAAAAATGACTCAATACACAATTAAGACTCAAACACTATAAAATAGATAAAAACCAAATAAAATGACTCAAATTCGACTCAAATAATATACAAAAATACTCGAAAAATATAGATGTGTTTGCAACACATCAAACATTCCCACACTTACTCTTTTTTCGTCCTCAAAAAATACTGCAATGGAATCATAACCAGGACTTAACCTCTAACTTATTATTTCTCATTAATTTATTATTTCTATTATGTAACATTTCGGGTGTCCGATTTGTCAAACTCGACCCGATTTCCTGTAATAAACCCCGTGATCGATAATCCAATGAAGAGTTATGTTTTCTATGATGTTTTATACCTCGTTTGATGTGATTTGGTTCGTTATATTAGTTATTGTATTGATTTGCCCTTATTTTGGATTTTACGCGGACACATCGCTAATTACGTTCTAACCGGGGATTTGATCAATCTAAACATGTATAACACTTGGGTGTGATACTAGTTAAGCATACAAGTGAATACAAGTGAAGTTTGGTGTGAATTCAAGGTCTAGAACGAAAATGGTGAAAGTCCGGTAAATCCCGCGCGATTTCGATTTCTAACCGGGAGATCACATTTTGAGTTCGTATATCAATTTTATCATGTTTAGGAGTCATATGATCATTTACCATGTCATGAGTCATCACACACTTGATCGGATCGCAAAACGTTGGTGAATTGCTTAAAAACGAGAAAAACGACAAAACCGACCAAAAATGCACTTTTGAAGATATCTTATCAACCGTCAATCATTACGGGACATATTTTATATTCATTTTGAGTGGATTTAATGTTTTAAGCATGTTGGGAAGGTTAAATGGGAAATTTGAAAAAAAATGAGGCCCGAAAACGCTTAAAAACGAAGAAACTATCGCGAAAACGGTGGACCGTCAAGAGGGAGCACGGTCAGGAGGGTATGAGGACCGCACGCCTGACCATGCTCACCTCTCGCGGTCCTCATGTGGTCCTGACGGGCCAAAACCCTAAAATTCGAGTATTTAAGCCCTCTAAACCCCTCTAGCCTCCATAACTCTCATCCTTAGCCACCATAAAACCCTAGAACGGCTGTAGCAAGGCTAGATCAAGATTCTTGAAGCTTTTGAGGCCAAGTTTGGTGATTTCAAGCATTAAATCAAGTCGGTTTTTCACCAAAAAGGTTAGATTCATCAAACCAAACCTCCGTCTTCATGAACCTTTCATCCTCCATCATCAAGATTCAATTTTTATACCTTTCTAAACCTAGATCTTGCATTTCAAAGCTAGATCTAGTGATTTTTAACAAAAAGGATGGATTTTTATTGATTTTTATAGATTTTTATAACACCTTTTGTTGGAAACTTGCTAGATCTTTAAAGATCTTAATAGATCTAAGTTGGGCTGGAAAAGATTACATTTTTATACATGTTTTGCCATGGATAAACACCATAACTAATGGATCTAGTGTTTTGGGTTATAAAAACTTGATTTTTATGCTAAAAGTCCATCTTTTCTCATTCTTTTTCTTTGGATCTTCATAGATCTAGTTTCCTTTCATATTAACCTTGTTGAATCTTGATATGGATGATGTCTCAAAGATAGATCTAGAGTTTGGTATGGAGAAATCATCACCATGAATATAGATCTAGGGCTTCATGAAGAAAAATGATCATTTTATGTATTTTTCCTAGTTTATCATGTCTAGATCTTAATAAAACCTTGATTAGATGATGTACCATTAAGTTGAAATGTTAGATCTAGGGTTTTTGCCATGGAAATATGACCTTGGACTTAGATCTAGGGTTATGCTTGACAAAAATGAAATCTTGGTTGTTTACTTAATTAAATTAACTAGTATAAAAATAATTAATTTTGGGTAAATGGTTTGGTTAACGTTTGAATCAAGACTTGAAATTTTATATGGCCCATCTATGTGTTTAGATCAGCCCCTAATTAATTTTTGGGGTCTTATTATGGCTTGAATGATTTTATAGAAAATAATCAAGTTTGAGACGTCGTAAAGTTTTTAGTCGAATAAATAATTATTTTATCAAATATTTAACCTAGATTTAGGTTTGACCACTTGAAGTTTTATATTCATACATTATTATTTAATTAATTCACCAACAAGTCACGGATCCGATCATACCCTTTGTGTCGTTCTGAGTCGCTTGTTTTATATAATTGATTACTTATTTATTTATTATTGATTTGTCGGTGTTACACTACCACGTTCGATCGTTAAGGTGATCTCCGGGTTTGATTTCGCGCCGCTATCTCAGTTTCTCATTTCGTCTGCTTCACCATCAGGTGAGTTTCATAGCCCCATTTTTATTTATTTATTTTGGGGTGCAACATGTACCAATGATCAAACTCTAGAACGATTTTTCTCTAAAGCTACATGCGTATTCTATGAACTATTATGTGTTAATCTTGCATGATAACTCTATGTGCTCGATGTGTTATGATTGTGAACGACCTCTAGAACGACCTCGTGTGACATTAACTGTAAAAAGCCGGGTTAACGGTAATAGATCTATTGGCTTGACAAGCCCACTTGGCCTGCCTCGCGTGTGGCGCCTCGTGATTGAAAACCTTATGGTCAGGTTTGGATCATACACCCATATATGCTCAATTTCATGATGTTATTATACTCGATTTGCACTTAGTCTCGTAGAACGCATGTTTTATATTATGACATTATTAAACCTATGATTACTCACCAACTCTTGTAGTTGACCTTTGTTTTTCACATGTTGCAGGTGTTGATGCTTGATTATGATATCGTCACTTAGGAACGCATGGGACTTAGTAGACCTACTTAAATAAAATTAGAACTCGTATGCTATGTTTGAACTTTGTTTAATCTGGATGTTGTATGGATTTATGTTTTATCGTTGATTTGAAATATGGCATGATTTAAAATATCAACCTTTAATTAGTGTTGTGAGCATCTGGACAATCTTAGCGCCCCGACGTGAATTCCGCCGTCGGTTGGGGTGTTACAGATTGGTATCAGAGCCACGGCTATAGGGATCTAGGTTATTAGAAATGGTTTGACCTAGACTATTGCCTTAGGCGTCCTGCATGAGAACCTCATGCCTTGCATGCTTAGTTAAAAATTATTTGTCCATTGTGTGCTCTTAATTGTGCCTATTTCAATCAATGTCTCGAATCTCGTTGGTCACACACACATACACCAATCACTAAGGCTTCCTAGCCTCTTCTTTAGAAAATGGTGCCTTACGTACCATTTAGGAAAAATGTGTATTCTCGATTTTCAATTCTCGTCGAAATTAGGGTTCTAGTGGTAAACATGTAGTAACTGGAAGGGTGGATACGCCGGTAGTTGGGGTCTCTGTCGAGAAAAGCGTTGCATATAAGCCCTATCAACCGTTGGGCCCGGACGCTCACCTGGGACGCCCCGATGAGAGTGTTGAAACCTATTAGGCCAAAGCATGTTTTACCATTAGGGCCCGAAACCGATTAGTCACGGTTGTAGCCTCCCAATCGAGAGGTGAGAACCACTCCGATACGATTTATCTCAAATACTCGATTTTGTGATTTTGGCGCGATTTTATTTAAAATGATTTTTGGAACTATGTTGATCCGAGTAACACGACACAAATCACTAACACGCACACATACACATACGTATATACATATATTTGTGTTCAAAACAACATGAGCTCTAAATTTGTTTATCGATCACATCACCATCTAATCCCTAATCCTTGTTTCCTTTCCTTCTCAGAATGTCGATTCATTTCAAAGGGCGTCGTAAGGGCGATAGCGGCCGGAAAATGGCCTCGGTTATCGCGAAACAAATGGCCGAGGTCCTCCCCAACATCGTGGTTCAGATTCAGCAGGGCCTAAATGCCAACCCTGCCCATACTGCTGCTGCTTCAGCTTGTACCTTCAAGCACTTCAACTCGTGTAACCCTCCTAAATTCAAAGGCACCGAGGGTCCTATTGGGCTACTTCAATGGTTTGAGGGAATGGAGAACACTTTTATCAACAGTGACTGTCCTGATGAGCTGAAAGTCACTCGTGCCACCAGCACCCTGATTGAAAAAGCCCTTACTTGGTGGAATGGGGAGAAAAGAATCCGTGGGTCGGATGAAGCCCTAACTTTATCTTGGGATGAACTTAAGGAAATCATGAGGGAAAAATACTGTCCCCGCAGCGAATTAAAGAAACTTGAGGATGAATTTCGGGCACTGAAGTAATACAGCGGGGAAAATCAGGAGTATACCGACCGTTTCTACGAACTGAAAATCTTGGTGCCTGAAATCGTTGAGCCTGAGATTCGGGCTATTGAAGCTTATGCTGGTGGGTTGCCTGAGGAGATACAGGATTCTATCTTGGCCAGCAACCCTACGACTCTTGACAGCGTTGTCCGTCTCGCTGCCCGTCTGACTGATAATCATGTCAAGGCGGGTAGGCTAAAAAGGAGGAATTCAAAGAAGGAGTTGAGCACTGAAAAGACCGAGCCCGCGGTCGAGAAAGAATTTAAAACCGAGTCCTCTGCTGCAAAATTTAACAAGAAGAAGCGTAAGGGCCGAAACTTTGCTGTTACCGCCACTCCTGCAGCACCGCCTGCACCTGCTATTCCTGCTCCTCCTGCCAAGAAGCCGTATACCGGGACTCATCCGCTTTGTGCTCGGTGCACCCGCCATCACCCTACTCACGTCCCTTGCTGGCAATGTACTAACTGTGGTAGGTTTGGTCACCTCACTCATGCTTGTCGCCTACCTATACGAGCCCAGTCATTGGCCCAGTATCCTGCTCAGCCCATGATAGCCCAAGCCCCAAATGTTCAGGTTCAGGTTCAGGTTAGGGCTTGCTACAATTGTGGGTCCACTACTCATCTTCGTAATGCATGCCCCGCCCTCGCTGTGGTAAATCAGCCTGCTGCTAATGCTGCCCGTGGTGCCCCTGCTCGTGCCTTCAACATCAATGCAAATCAGGTTCGAAATTGATTTATCCATTTTATCTTATTAATCTTCATCATTTATCACCGTTGACACTAACCTGGTTGGTCAATACTATCAGGCACAGGCAAACCAGGAGGTGGTCAATGGTACGTTCCTTATCAATAATCGTTATGCATCTGTATTATTTGATTCTGGAGCCGATCGTAGCTTTGTATCATTAGAGTTTGAGCCTTTACTTGCTTCTCCCCGTATTATGCTTGATTCGCCCCTATCTGTTGAAATTGCGGACGGCAAACCAATTGATCTTGATTCGGTGATTCGTGACTGCAAGTTGGACTTCAAGGGTCATATTTTCTCTATCGATCTCATTCCCATGTCTCTCGGGAGTTTCGATGTCATCATTGGTATGGATTGGTTGTCTCAAAATCGTGCCGAGCTCGTTTGCTTCGATAAAATCATTCGCATTCCTCGTCCGGATGGTCAGTTTTTGTTGATCCATGGCGATAAACCATCTGGTGGGCTTAAGCTAATGTCATGTACTAAAGCCCGTAAGTACTTACGCAAGGATTATCCGGCATTCCTGGCTCATATTATGGAAGTTCGAGATAAAGAAAAGGGAATCGAAGACATCCCGGTCGTACGAGACTTTCCTGAAGTATTTCCCGATGATATAGCGGGTCTTCCTCCCGTTCGCCAAGTGGACTTCCGTATTGACCTCATTCCAGGAGCCACTCCTGTTGCGAAGTCGCCTTATCGCCTCGCACCCTCGGAAATGCAAGAGTTGGCTAAACAACTCCAAGAGCTTTCTGATAAAGGATTCATTCGTCCGAGTTCTTCTCCTTGGGGAGCGCCTATTTTGTTTGTTAAGAAAAAGGATGGCTCCCTTCGCATGTGCATTGATTATCGTGAGCTCAATAAACTTACGATCAAGAATCGCTATCCTCTGCCTCGTATTGATGATCTTTTCGATCAGCTTCAGGGTGCCACTTGTTTTTCAAAAATCGATCTTCGTTCCGGTTATCATCAGCTTCGAGTCGCGGAGGAGGATGTTCACAAAACCGCCTTTCGCACTCGTTATGGCCACTATGAGTTTACCGTTATGCCTTTCGGGTTGACAAACGCTCCTGCTATATTCATGGACCTCATGAATCGCGTTTGTAAACCCTACCTCGATAAGTTTGTCATCGTCTTCATTGATGATATTTTGATCTACTCGAAGTCCAAAGTCGAGCATGAGACGCACCTACGCCTTGTACTTGAACTCCTAAAGAAAGAACAACTTTACGCCAAATTCTCCAAATGTGAATTTTGGCTTAAGGAGGTACAATTTTTGGGACACATCGTCAACGACAAGGGTATTCATGTCGATCCTGCCAAGATCGAAGCCGTTAAGAGTTGGTGTACCCCGACTACACCTACCGAAGTCCGCTCGTTCCTTGGTTTAGCGGGCTATTATCGGCGCTTTATCGCTAATTTCTCTCGCATAGCTGTGCCTCTTACTGCCTTGACTCAGAAAAGTCAACCTTTCGAGTGGGGTCCTGCTCAGGAAAGCGCTTTTCAGAAACTTAAGCAGATGTTGTGTGAGGCTCCTATTCTCACACTCCCTGATGGGACAGATGATTTTGTGGTATATTGCGACGCATCCCATCAAGGCCTTGGTTGTGTCCTCATGCAACGAGGAAAGGTAATCGCATACGGATCACGTCAGCTTAAGAAACATGAAAAGAATTACACTACGCACGATCTTGAGCTTGGTGCGGTCGTGTTTGCTCTAAAAATCTGGAGGCATTACCTTTACGGTACCGAGTGTGTGGTTTATACCGACCACAAAAGCCTCCAACATATCTTCGATCAGAGGGATCTCAACATGCGCCAGCGTCGATGGATCGAGCTCTTAAATGACTACGACTGCGAGATTCGTTATCATCCTGGGAAGGCGAATGTCGTGGCCGATGCTCTAAGTCGAAAAGAGCATCTCAAGCTAGTTCTATTTCAGAGTTCTCATCATATGACCGATCTCAAAGCTCGCATTCTGACAGCTCAGCGTGCATCTGTTAATGAGGGCAATTTGCATAATGAATTATCTTGTGGTGCTGAGCTTCAATTTGAGACCAAGTCTGATGGTCTTCTTTACTTCTTGAATCGTCTTTGGATTCCCGATCGAGACGATCTTCGGGCCATTATCATGAACGAGGCGCATAAGTCTCGTTATTCCATTCATCCTGGATCCGATAAGATGTATCTTGATTTGCGTAAGCTCTATTGGTGGCCTGGCATGAAGAAAGACATAGCACTTTACGTGGCAAAGTGCCTAACTTGTTCCAAAGTCAAAGCCGAGCACCAGCGACCTGCCGGTCTACTTGTGCAGCCTTTGATTCCCGTTTGGAAGTGGGAGAATATCGCAATGGACTTCATTACAAAACTTCCGCGAACTTCTAAGGGGTGTGATACTATATGGGTTATCGTTGATCGTTTAACCAAATCTGCTCACTTCCTCCCGATTATGGAAACCGATGGAGCCCCGATATTGGCTCAAATCTTCCTTAAAGAGATTGTGTGCCGCCATGGCACTCCTTTGAGTATTATCTCTGATCGTGATACTCGTTTTATGTCGCATTTCTGACAGTCCCTCCATGCTTCTTTAGGGACTCAGCTAGATTACAGCACTGCTTACCATCCTCAGACTGATGGTCAATCTGAGCGCACCATTCAGACTCTTGAGGACATGCTTCGAGCATGTGTCATTGATTATGGTGGGAGTTGGAGTTCATTTTTGCCCTTGATCGAGTTCTCCTATAACAATAGTTACCATTCTAGCATCGGAATGGCTCCATTCGAGGCTCTTTATGGTCGCAAATGTCGTTCCCCTATTTGTTGGTCCGAGGTTGGTGAATCTCAAATCACCGGTCCTGAGTTGATTCAGGAAACGACTGATAAAATCTCCCAGATTCGTAATCATCTCCTTGCTGCTAGAAGTCGTCAGAAAAGTTATGCTGATAAACGACGTAGACCCCTTGAGTTTGAAGAGGGCGACCTTGTCCTCCTAAAGGTATCTCCTTGGAAAGGCGTCTTCCGATTTGGTAAAAAGGGGAAACTAGCACCTCGCTTTGTCGGTCCGTTCAAAATTCTTGAGAAAGTCGGTAAGATGGCCTATGTACTTGATCTTCCTCCTGAGCTGGCAAATGTTCACCCTACATTCCATGTTTCGAACCTTCGCAAATGTTTGGCTGATGAGAATCTTCAAGTTCCACTTGAGGATATCCGGATTGACGAGTCCTTGCATTTTGTTGAGAGACCCGTTGAAATCATGGACCGAGAAGTCAAGAAACTCAAGCGTAGCCGCATCCCGATTGTTAAGGTTCGTTGGGAGTCCAAGCGTGGACTGGAGTTCACTTGGGAGCGTGAGGATCAGATGAAAGCTAAATACCCGCAGCTGTTCGCCTAGTTTGTTTCTCTTATGTTGTTTCTTAATTTCGGGACGAAATTTCCAAAAGTAGGGGAGACTGTAACATTTCGGGTGTCCGATTTGTCAAACTCGATCCGATTTCCTGTAATAAACCCCGTGATCGATAATCCAATGAAGAGTTATGTTTTCTATGATGTTTTATACCTCGTTTGATGTGATTTGGTTCGTTATATTAGTTATTGTATTGATTTGCCCTTATTTTGGATTTTACGCGGACACGTCGCTAATTACGTTCTAACCGGGGATTTGATCAATCTAAACATGTATAACACTTGGGTGTGATACTAGTTAAGCATACAAGTGAATACAAGTGAAGTTTGGTGTGAATTCAAGGTCTAGAACGAAAATGGTGAAAGTCCGGTAAATCCCGCGCGATTTCGATTTCTAACCGGGAGATCACATTTTGAGTTCGTATATCAATTTTATCATGTTTAGGAGTCATATGATCATTTACCATGTCATGAGTCATCACACACTTGATCGGATCGCAAAACGTTGGTGAATTGCTTAAAAACGAGAAAAACGACAAAACCGACCAAAAATGCACTTTTGAAGATATATTATCAACCGTCAATCATTACGGGACATATTTTATATTCATTTTGAGTGGATTTAATGTTTTAAGCATGTTGGGAAGGTTAAATGGGAAATTTGAAAAAAAACGAGGCCCGAAAACGCTTAAAAACGAAGAAACTATCGCGAAAACGGTGGACCGTCAAGAGGGAGCACGGTCAGGAGGGTATGAGGACCGCACGCCTGACCATGCTCACCTCTCGCGGTCCTCATGTGGTCCTGACGGGCCAAAACCCTAAAATTCGAGTATTTAAGCCCTCTAAACCCCTCTAGCCTCCATAACTCTCATCCTTAGCCACCATAAAACCCTAGAACGGCTGTAGCAAGGCTAGATCAAGATTCTTGAAGCTTTTGAGGCCAAGTTTGGTGATTTCAAGCATTAAATCAAGTCGGTTTTTCACCAAAAAGGTTAGATTCATCAAACCAAACCTCCGTCTTCATGAACCTTTCATCCTCCATCATCAAGATTCAATTTTTATACCTTTCTAAACCTAGATCTTGCATTTCAAAGCTAGATCTAGTGATTTTTAACAAAAAGGATGGATTTTTATTGATTTTTATAGATTTTTATAACACCTTTTGTTGGAAACTTGCTAGATCTTTAAAGATCTTAATAGATCTAAGTTGGGCTGGAAAAGATTACATTTTTATACATGTTTTGCCATGGATAAACACTATAACTAATGGATCTAGTGTTTTGGGTTATAAAAACTTGATTTTTATGCTAAAAGTCCATCTTTTCTCATTCTTTTTCTTTGGATCTTCATAGATCTAGTTTCCTTTCATATTAACCTTGTTGAATCTTGATATGGATGATGTCTCAAAGATAGATCTAGAGTTTGGTATGGAGAAATCATCACCATGAATATAGATCTAGGGCTTCATGAAGAAAAATGATCATTTTATGTATTTTTCCTAGTTTATCATGTCTAGATCTTAATAAAACCTTGATTAGATGATGTACCATTAAGTTGAAATGTTAGATCTAGGGTTTTTGCCATGGAAATATGACCTTGGACTTAGATCTAGGGTTATGCTTGACAAAAATGAAATCTTGGTTGTTTACTTAATTAAATTAACTAGTATAAAAATAATTAATTTTGGGTAAATGGTTTGGTTAACGTTTGAATCAAGACTTGAAATTTTATATGGCCCATCTATGTGTTTAGATCAGCCCCTAATTAATTTTTGGGGTCTTATTATGGCTTGAATGATTTTATAGAAAATAATCAAGTTTGAGACGTCGTAAAGTTTTTAGTCGAATAAATAATTATTTTATCAAATATTTAACCTAGATTTAGGTTTGACCACTTGAAGTTTTATATTCATACATTATTATTTAATTAATTCACCAACAAGTCACGGATCCGATCATACCCTTTGTGTCGTTCTGAGTCGCTTGTTTTATATAATTGATTACTTATTTATTTATTATTGATTTGTCGGTGTTACACTACCACGTTCGATCGTTAAGGTGATCTCCGGGTTTGATTTCGCGCCGCTATCTCAGTTTCTCATTTCGTCTGCTTCACCATCAGGTGAGTTTCATAGCCCCATTTTTATTTATTTATTTTGGGGTGCAACATGTACCAATGATCAAACTCTAGAACGATTTTTCTCTAAAGCTACATGCGTATTCTATGAACTATTATGTGTTAATCTTGCATGATAACTCTATGTGCTCGATGTGTTATGATTGTGAACGACCTCTAGAACGACCTCGTGTGACATTAACTGTAAAAAGCCGGGTTAACGGTAATAGATCTATTGGCTTGACAAGCCCACTTGGCCTGCCTCGCGTGTGGCGCCTCGTGATTGAAAACCTTATGGTCAGGTTTGGATCATACACCCATATATGCTCAATTTCATGATGTTATTATACTCGATTTGCACTTAGTCTCGTAGAACGCATGTTTTATATTATGACATTATTAAACCTATGATTACTCACCAACTCTTGTAGTTGACCTTTGTTTTTCACATGTTGCAGGTGTTGATGCTTGATTATGATATCGTCACTTAGGAACGCATGGGACTTAGTAGACCTACTTAAATAAAATTAGAACTCGTATGCTATGTTTGAACTTTGTTTAATCTGGATGTTGTATGGATTTATGTTTGATCGTTGATTTGAAATATGGCATGATTTAAAATATCAACCTTTAATTAGTGTTGTGAGCATCTGGACAATCTTAGCGCCCCGACGTGAATTCCGCCGTCGGTTGGGGTGTTACATATTAGCATCCTTACATCCCGGTAGCAATTATCGATATTTCGATCCGATTAAACCCAACACCAACTTTTGAGCCCCCAAGATGTTTATAATTAACCGAATATAGTTCAGTCATGCCTATGTGTCCCACTCTAGAAAGATCAAGTTCAACTTAATCCCAAATCATATTCAGTCCAAGTAAAGGTTAATAAAGATTTAACTTTTAGATTTTCACCACTTCCTTTAAGTTAGATACAAAGATGTCTAAAGAATGATAGAATTGGATGGAATGTTATTATATATATATACATATATATATTTTTACCTTTTTTTTTCTTTTTTTTAATTGGTCAATTTTAATTAAGATTACCAACGAGCATCATCAGAGGCATTCTTTGCGAGATACTATCCCCAAAATCATACGTGAGTATTTTGCCCGCGAGATCCAAGACATCATCAGAGGCATTCACCACGGGATACTATCATTAGTTTGTACATGAGTATTTTGTCCCTTCACTCTAAAAATATTAACCAAATTATTACCGAATATGCCCATGATGGAAAAATGGGGCGCCATCGCATTGGTGTTCCAGGTTATTCTAAAGACATAGAAGTATCTAGCCTAAAGTGGTCTCTTTCCTCCTAATCATCAGTTTCAGTATTCCTATCACTCCTAAAATGGGAATCCACTAAGAGACTGATTAATTACATATTTATACAACAAAAAAAAACATAATGGGATATTTAATCTTTACTAAGTCAGCTGGGCCTACCAATACATCACTAACCGGAAATGTTTTCAACTTTTATTTATATTTATATTTAGCATTTAAGCACAAAATTAGAAAACCAAATCCTGATTGTACTATCATTTCCCATTTATTTGCAGCCAGATTCTCAGACACTTTTGAACAATTTTTCAATTTTTTTTTTGATTTTTGAAAATTTTAAAATAAATTAAAACACACTAAAATAAAAATAAGATGCAAGGCTTCCCATCCCCACACTTGAATCACACATTGTCCCCAATGTGGAATGAGAATAAAAATTAAGCAGAACTAAAAATAAACACACGACAAATAAAATAAAAAAAAATTGCAACACAAATGAAAACAATAAATATAAATAAATCGGAACGGACTCCCCTGATTAATTATTTGGATGAATGGCAAGCGAGCTCGTATCCGCAGGTCCTCTATTGAAATCTTAATGAGTATTCCAAAGCGCGAATATCATCGAACCTGTAAACCGACAAAACAAAAACAAACACTCGAGTAAAAACAAAAATTAATCACGAAAAATAAAAATAACTAAGAATGAAAAAAAAAGAAAAAAAATTTAAGTTGAGACGTGATTACCTTGAACCTCAGAGATTAGATAAGTGAATAGCAAAAGGCTCGGAACAGTGCCTACCAATTATTCAAGTACATACCTAGAATACGTTTGATGCACAATTTCACTTCTCAAACTCCTTGATTTCCTGCAAACACCAAAAAACACAAATCGAGAACCGAAAAACACAAAAACACGAAAATGCAAAATCAAACCAAAGATACAAACTTTACAACTCGGGCACACATTTAGCTAAAAAGAAACACTAACCAACCTCCAAATGGACTATCAGGAGGTTTGGATTTCACATCCTTCAGCACTAATTTACCGGTAATTACCCGGTTTCTACACTTAAGCTCCAATCCTTTAACTTTCCAATGCTTAAATCGACCCGACCGAAACCTAATTAGTCTTAAGAAGCTCAATTTAGGGTCGTTTACACAAGCAACTAACATCAACCTCCCCACACTTGGGCCAAACTTTACATCCTCACTAACCTCAATTAGATCCCCAAGTGTGGCTCTCCTACTCTCAGTCTCAACCACTAAAATTTTTCTATCACACTCAACCACTTCACCGGGTTCTCCTAATGGGTCAAAAATGGTAACTGTATCAACTAAAGCAACTAACCCCCCGGAATTCTCCCCACACATATTTTTTCTACATCTTCACCCTCTGAACCTGTGTTAACCACTAAATCTGCTCCACACACATAACTAACACATTGATCTACACAAGATATAAAAGAATCAAAAAATTTCATAGCAGAAAAAGGTTCAGATGGTTCTTAGTAGTGGGTATGTGGCATAACCAAAAGAAAAATAAAAAATAAAAACAACTAAAAAAAGTAACACCTACAATTCTAGACTCAAAATAAAATAAAATACAATACCTAATACTCTAGACACAAAAACCTAGAAAAAAAAAATTTTAAAAATAAAAAACTAGGAAAAATTAAAAAAAAAAACTAAAATTTAGACTCGAGAAAAGAAATCCTAAGACTCTAGACACGGAAAAACCTAAAAAGACTCAAAATTTCCTAATAACGACCTAGTTAATCTTGCTATCGCCAAGTGTCCCCGGCAACGGCGCCAAAAACTTGATGTGTTCGGAACGACACTAAAAATACTATTAAAACCTAGACCTAAGCTAGACCTAGACACACCTAAATTTTACCGAAACTACCTAAACTAAACCGAACCCTAAGGCAAGTGTACATGTCGGTTGTAACTAAGCTAAGGTAAGACCGAATATCGAACCCTAGAGACACTAGAATACAAGACACAACCTAGGACCTAATGAAAGGAATTTTGACTTTTTTGTTAAAAATAGATATAGAATTAAATTAACTAAAATGACACTAAAACTACCAACCGAAAATAGAGAACTTAGGAGAATTCAGAGTGAGAAAGGTACCACCTAGACCTAGAATCCTAATTAATATTAACGACCTCACTCGGCTATGACAATTCTGGTGGAACCGGGATCTTAACACACAACCTATAGAAACTCTACGAGCCCCCGAATCACTCTCCGGATGTTACTGATAGAATCCCTAAAGACTGGAATACGCTTACCGGTTTGATTAGTTCACCTTTTGAGTTCTTCCTAATTGATTACTTTAACGCTCGGACAAGTGTTTCACCTTTTGAGTCTTTCCCACTTCAACTACCCTAGACCACCCCCGAAACAATCTAAGGCACCCTAGACTAGCCGGAGCTACCTCTAATTCCTACAACTGACACGACTAGCAAACTAGCTAAATTCCTAGGGCATTTCCTTTTGAGACAATGTTATCCTAGTTCATTAACTAACCCGACTAACCGAAAACTATCATCCTTTTGAGCTTATTTAGATAGGCAGAATATTGAGTTCAAAGCAACAAGTAACAATCAATCCTATGATCAACTAGGTATAGCTAATCACATTAATTTGCAAACACACAGTCACACGAATTAATTACCCAACCCAAATCGGAAGACATCCGCAGATTAAGCAAGTCTTGATTGTTAATTGGAACTCTAAATTCAATATGCATATGCACCAATTGTAGTAAATTATGGGAGTTTAATAGAGCATCAACCCATCACAAAATTGTCACACACCGAGCAAGTCATTAACACTAAAAATTCATCGTTAATCTAGATGGTACTTGAAAGTTTAGCCTACTACCATGTCTTTAACATAAAACTTAATAAAAATAATAATATTGTTCAAGAACATAGTCTTAGACTAAAAATCAATTAAGAAAACAAATAAATAAAAGAACCCGAATTGATGATGTTAATCGAATGGTTGAATCGGGTTGATCTATCTTGTTTCTTGACCCTCCTCTGCTCGAAAATCACCCTCCAAGTCTTTCAGGATCGGCTAAAAAAAATAGTCTTGGAGTTCTCTGTTTCTGCCGTCCAAAAGAATTATGCCATCCTCTCCCCCTTAATTCCTTCCAAAAGCCCCCTAATAAATCCCGTAGCTTCTGAATTTATATCAAACAAATGGGCTTGCGGGTTTTATATAAAACTAGCGTATCGCTAGTTGCTTAATTTCCGCAAACGGCACGCCTGGAAACTATAAACTGATAAAATAGTCGGTTGAATCTTGATTCCACCGCCTCAACATTTATTTGACCGGATCTATATTTTCACATGTAGCCAGAGAGTATGCAAGCCATATGTATGCATGATTAATTTTCATATATTACAATTTCATCCCTCTCGCTTTGTAATTCACTCTTTTAGCCTTCCATCTTTGGTGTAATTTCATACCATTCCCCTTACACCAAAATAAAAGACTCAAACTTACACCAAAATATAGAAAAATGACTCAATACACAATTAAGACTCAAACACTATAAAATATAATAAAAACCAAATAAAATGACTCAAATTCGACTCAAATAATATACAAAAATACACGGAAAATATAGATGTGTTTGCAACACATCATGCCGCATCAATGAATATTACTGTTTATCAACTTGATTTAAAGACCGCGTTCCTCTACGGAGAGCTGGACGAAGATGTGTATATATAACAACCTCTGGGGTTTGTCAACAAGTCCTTTCCGAAGAAATGTTACAAGCTGGATAAGGCCCTTTATGGTCTACACCAAGCCCCAAGGAAGTGGTACGAGACGTTATCGACATATCTGCTATCAAATGGTTACAAGAGAAGGGTTAATAGATCAGACACTATTCATTCGACATGTTAGTGAAGATATGTTGTTAGTGAAAGTATATGTCGACGACATCATCTTTGGTTCAACCAACGTCGACTTATGTCATGCATCTAAGGAACTAATGAAGAAGAAATTTGAGATGAGTGCAATGGGAGAATTGACATTTTTCCTTGGAATTCAAGTGAAACAGAAGCCTGATGGCATTTTAATCAGCCAAGGAAAATATGTGAAAGAGATCCTGAAGAAGTTTGGGTTTCAAGATATTAAAGGTTTCTTTACGCCCGTGATCACTCGTCACAAGATGAATCAGGATCCGGAAGGTGTTTGTGTAGATGAGCACCTCTACAGGTCCATGATTGGCTCTCTTATGTATTTGACAGCAAGTCTTCCCGCCATCATGTTTGGAGTCTGCCAATGTTCCCGTTTCCAGAGTAAGCCGAAAGAATCGCACTTAGTGGCCGTGAAGAGGATTTTTCGATATTTGAAGTCAAATCTGAAAAGAGGACTTTGTTATCCTAAAGATCCGCTCTTTGACCTTCGAGACTTCTTAGATAGTGACTACGCCGGTTGTGAACTCTATCGTAAGTCTACGACGGGAGGAGCTCAGTTCTTAGGGAACCGTCTGGTCTCATGGCAATGCAAGAAGCAGACAACAGTGTCAATCTCAACGGCTGAAGTGGAATACATTGTTGCTGCCTCCTGCTGCTCTCAAGTGCTTTGGATTCAGAATCCGCTGCTAGATTACGGTTTGAATTTCATGGGTACCCCTATTCATATAGATAATACTGCTGCTGTTTCTATTGTTAAAAATCCTATTCAGCATTCTAAGACTAAGCATATTGAAATTAGATACCATTTCAGTAGGGATTGTGCCGAGAAGAAACTAGTCACTTTAGTCCATGTTAGTTCAGATGATCAGTTAGCAGACCTATTCACTAAGCCATTTGATATGTCTAGGTTTAACTTTCTGATTAGTGCTGTAGGCATGATCAATTATGACTAAGTTTTCTCCTTTCCCTAGTAAGTTAGTATCTTGAACTCATAGGCCTAGTAACTTTGGAGTGTTATCTGTTTTCCTTTATGCTTATTTATTTATTTATTTTCTTATGTTTTATTCAAAGAAAATTTCAAATCGTTTTTATTTGTTTGACCGTGATTTGACTAAAACAACTTTGTTTGTGGTTGTCATGTGTCAAATTTCATTTGAAAAGACCAAAAAAAAATTTCTTGTCTGTTTCTGTTATTTGTGTCTGTCTGTCGTGCCTGCAATATGGAAGATAAACCAAAAACATTGAAAAATTGACAAAAATAACAAAAATAGAGTTTATTTTGTGTTATAAGTGTTTTTAAACACATGTCAAAAACAAAGAAAAATAAAAAATCTTTGGTCTGTGGTCGGACAAAATGTAAAGAACATGATATGATTCTGGTCTTGTAGATCTAACCATAGGATATGATCCGATCGACTGGTAATTCTATCATTTGATGTGTCGGTAGGCTCAACATAGTTAGAAGTAGACTGTTTCTGTGATTACACATTAATTTGCTTGAAAATGTGAACCTTTAAGTCTACCAATGCAAAATTCTTTAAATTTGCCTAAGTCTGAGCTAAGTACGATATGCCAACACACACGAATATTTCTTTAGCATTAAGTCCCAGATTTCACTTATCAGCACACCATTTGTTTTGCTTACGCAAAGACCTAGGTGTTGCTTTATCCATCAATAAATCCATGGCACATCTGCTTTCCGAAAGCAATGACCTTGTGACCCTGCGATCCCATCATCACTTTCATCCATTTATCCGTGACATATTTGCTTTGCAAAAGCAATGACCTTGTGTTCACGCGATCCATCATAATATCCATTCATGAAATCAGCTACTTAACACTAAAGATAATAGGGGGAAATAATAAAAGTTGTCATATGTTGAAGAAATTCCATATATTCCAATTTTAAAAATTCTTATGTGTGTGGGCTGTATCCGAAGTGCAAAAATGGCCCATGGTAGAATTCTGGTGACTTATGTTGTACATAAGGTTAATCACATCTTTCATTAATCGGACAAAACATGATAAATACGTCACAGAAACAGGTTGAAAATTACCTTGTCTGAGTTTAAGTGGATAAACAATACCGACAATCTGACTTAGGGTACCGGATCCGAAAGGTATTTTGAATTGTTAGTGTTATTGATCACGTAATTGACCGGTATTATTCTAAACATGTCTGACCACGACCATACAAAAATAGGTGAAGATTCAAAGTCAAAGTGCTTAAATTTTCAAGTTTGGTGTACAATTGACCAACTTGTGCTATAATCAATCTTGGTATTGGTTTGAAATTAACCAACTTGAAAGAAAATGAATTCATGAGTACGGGTGAAAAATTGACCTAACTCGGATGAAATTGAAAATTTTGAGTTTGGGTGGAATTTTTGACCAATCAAAGTCAAATTTAGGTACTAGATGTGTCATTGTCAAATTTATAGAAATTAACAAGTGCTTGGCTTATTAATACAAAATTTATCTTCCTGGTAGGTTACTGGTAGCAGACATGCATTTCTGTCTTTAGTTTTATGGGTAAGTTGCAATTTTTAAATTTTGGATAAACTTTTAGACTTAGAATTTTTTCCTTATATTTTATAATTCTGGTCTTAGCGGACTTGTTATTTGCCTTAGCGAACTTCAGCTTGAGGCAAGTCCGCTAAGAACCTTTAACAAGTTTAATAACTTGTTTGCATTTAGCGAACTTGTTTTTGAACTTGTAAAATTTTTCTATGTTTCATTTCATGAAGTCCGCTAAGTTGACTTTGGTCCTTAGCGAATTTCTCCTTTTCTGTTAAATTCTTTTAACTTTAAAACTTGTCTAAGCTTTGAGAATTCCGCTAAACACTTGTTGTTAGCGAACTTCTCTTATACACTTAGAATATTTTCATGGGATATGAAGTCCGCTAAGTAGAATTTGTCCTTAGCGAACTTCTCCTGTGTTTTCTTTTTATTCAAGTGTTTGGGAAGTCCGCTAAGAAGGTTTTTTCCTTAGCAAACTTCTCCACTTGTCTAAAAGTCTACTGAGGTTAAACTAGTTTTTAGCGAAGTTGTTTACACCTTAGCGGACTTCTTTTCACTTAGAAAATATTGTATTCACAAGTTTCAGTTTGGCCTTAGCGTACTTGTTTCAAGCCTTAGCGAACTTCTTTTAGGCTTAGCTTACTTCTTTCAGGCCTTAGCGAACTTGTTTAAAATAATAGATATTTCTAAGTTCGCTAAACCTAATACTATATAAAGAGAGACTTAATCTTTTTCCGATTCACTCGTTCAAACTCACAAACAACCGCTCCTCTCCTCTCGAACCGACGAAGAAAGAAAAACCAAAATCTCACTGTTCGATCGAATTCCTTCCATTCTCTCTCGAATCTGTCACTTTAGTTGCATCTAGGGTTGATTCGCTCACTCTTCTTGCATCTACAGGTTCGATTTTACTTTATATTTAGGTTAGTTTCGGTTTTGGTGATGTGCGAGAACCGTAGGTGCAATTGAAACCTTTTTAGGGTTCTAAGTTGTAATTTGTTGATTGAACAAATTCCTATCAATTTTTCTTGTTCCTATTCCCATTGTGATCAAGATTAAGGTATGTGAATCTCACCTCACAAATGTTACACTTTGAATCCGAGAATGTTATGTACAGTGGTTCGGATGAATGTGTTTGAGCTTTAAAATTTCTTTAAATTTTAAAATAGATTGGTTAAGATTGTTTTAGTTATTGTTTTGAATGGTGTAAATTGCTACATTGTTTGAATCAAGGCCATAAACTATGACCTCTGTTCTTTATAGGTAATTGGAAATTTTCTTTATGTTCTTACAATTATGGAATTTGATTGATCATTAGGATCCATAGTGTTGCTACTGTTAACCTACTTTACTTTACAAAATGTGGTTAAGTGGATGTGCACATGAATCCTATATTAATCTCTATGAGTTATCCATGATTTTTTACTTTGATGTTTGATTGACTTTGAGAACTTCACATTGATATATCTCACCTTGTCTCAAACCATAGTCACTTATTCCTGCTTATCATTGACTAATTGATGAATTGAGAACTACAAACTGGTAACAAACCCTTGTTTAGTTGAATCAATACTAAAATTGATGGTTTGGTTCACTTTTCTCAATTATGCCTTTAACTCAATTTGTTTAAGTGTTTGCCCATATTTTCTGTGTTTGTCTATCTCTTGAAATCAAACATAGCTTGTCTGATCCCATAACAGATTTTCTTACTGTTGTGAGAGTGATCAAGAGCATTGCATCTCCTTCTAGTGATCTTAGCAAATTTTAGATCATCAAAGAGGTATGTTGTTCTAACAAATGGCAATTTGAGTTAAGACTCAAACTTAGCTACACAGGGGCAAATCTTTATTTTAATTGTTACAATTGAAGCTTATCTGATTTCTAATATAAATTGCTTGATCCCAACAGATTATTCACTGAGTAAATTGAGAACTCTCTACATCTTAGTTTAGATCTTAGTCACCCATAGATCTTCACAAAGGTATGTGTTTCTCAATACAAGCTTTTAGATTATTAATCAGGTAGAACTTCATCTTTTCATTATTACTTGAATAAATGTTTTTCCTTGTGTTAGTAGACATCCAATTGAGCCTAGCACTGGTGGTTTAGTCTGGTTAGGATCCACATGGGTCTGGAACTAGTCAATAACTCAGGTGAAAGGATCTTGAACTTATTTGACACAAAGTTAAAATTATTTTACTATTTTGACATGTCTAAGTTAATTTGATCATCTTTCTGATCAATTGTGAGCATAACTACAAAGGATGTGATCTATGACACCTCTAAGATTCATATGAACTATCTTAGGTAATAAAGCTCTGTTTGAACACTTACTTGGTCATTTTTAGTTTGATAAGTCAAATTTTGCATAAAGAGGACTTTATGAGACTTATGTGACTATTTTGCTTGAATGTGAATTTGGTGACTTAGTTGTGTGCTTCTTGATCCATATGTGCATAAATTTGTGTGTTAGGATTGAATTTAACATGGAAAAGACACCACCTAATCTGTTAAGCATAAATTACCACATTCTGTCCTTTAAATGTTCAAAATTGAACTTTTTAACCCATTAGGACATCTGGCATGTTCATATGTGTTAACCTAACTCTGTTGCTTTTAAACAATCTCAGTTGATATTGAAATGTGATTTATACACTTCATAGTAAACTCTAAGTGTTGTAAATCTGCATGAGAAATCCTGCCGATCTTAGTGGACTTGATTCAGTCCTTAGCGGACTTCAAACCTGCTTAGCGAACTTGTTTTGTTCCTAGCGGACTTATTCTCTGCTTAACGAACTTGATCTGTTCCTAGCGGACTTGTTCTCTGCTTAGCGAACTTGATGAGTTCTAGCGGACTTGTTTTTTGCTTAGCGAACCTGAGTCAATTCTTCAAACCATTAGATCAGTATTTGAATTTCCGATATACTAGGATTGTTCTGGTAGTTTGACAAGCCAGTGTTACACTTATTGCATGCATCAAATTGGCCTTTAAAATAGGATAGACCTGTTATATCCTAACTTCCCTGTCCTATACCTAAAAGTGCTGATTTTGACTGAGTTTTTCCTTGTCTTAATCGTAAGACACCAAATTAAGGGATTCACAAGCTCGGGTGGAACCAAGTCCCAAAGTGACTTTCCCTGAACTGACTTGACAAACTGGGATCATAAAACCTCATTTTATGCCAATTAAACTTAAAGTCTTTTGGTTTTTGATCCCAGATTGTCAAAACTTTCTAGATTTGATGTTTCTGACTGTTGTTGAGACTAAGTAGTAGACTTTTCCATAAATTTCTCCTTGACTCAACAACAAGTCAAAATTTGGTTGACTCAGACTAAGTTTTTGGGTCATTTGTAGTTCTCATGCAAAACTATCAATTAAGTCAAAATTTTTGGAGATTTAGATCTGGCTCCTTATTTTCCAGATTTTAATTTATCACACACAACATCTATTATTTTTTTAAGATACTTACTGTTGTTAATCATGACATTTCGGTTGCTTATGATCATTTTGGAGTATATGCACTATGTGATTTGGTTTATGTCATTGATACCTATATGAAAAGCTCTGTCACTATCACGAGTCTAGCGTGACATGACATTCATCTATTGTCAACTCAGATATAATCTTGTAATTCTATATGTGCAGATGCCTCCCAGACAAGCTGTTGAAGCTTTGGAGTATGGTCGCTTGCACAACGGAAGGTGCGTTTTTAACAAAAACTAGGAAGGTGCTGATGAGTAAGCCAGGGACCTGTTGCAACAATCAACATGGGTAACAGCAATGCAGATTAACCCTGTCATCTACAAGGGTATCATTGAAGCTTTCTGGAACAATGCTCAATCTACAGAGCTTGATGATGATACAAGCGTAATAAGGTCCAGGATCCAGAACACTGATGTTGAAATTACTGAGGAGAAGATCAGAACGGTCCTGAACTTGCAAGACGCTGGCATGCCCAAGACTTTCACAAAGACTCAGTGGCAATCAACAATCACAAGGATGGGATATTCTGGTGTCTTTCTCCCAGATGTTAGCAACAAGATTCAAAAGACCTTATTTCCGATCAACTGGAGGTTCATAATTAGCTTCTTCATTGCCGCCTTTGGACACAGAAAGACATCTCCAGATGATTTCGTTGAAGAAACCGCATGTTCTTTACATGGGTTTATCACTGGTGAGGGTTTCAATCTATCACACCAATTTCTCAAGTGGGTGATTGCTAACCTACACCCTACTGGAAGAGCAAAGAAGTTTCTGATGTACCCTCGATTTATTCGGATCATTATTACCCAAACTTGATCAAGCAAGGAGAGACCTTCTTCACAAGCTCAATGAACACTGGCTCATACACTAAGTACCATAAAGGTAAATATCAAGGGATTGTTGTACCTTTCTTTCCCGAGATGATTGCTCGGATTGCTCCTACTGGTGCTGAAGGAGATGTCCAAATGGGTGAAGCAGCTGTTGAAGTACAAGTAGAACATGCTGAAGCTGCTCAAGTCCACCCTGAGTTGGATTTGAATACGCCTGCTGCTTCTGATGCTGCTAAAGACCTTGGGAATCTCTAGGGTACAAGTGCCGAAGCTTCTAAGCATATTGAACATAACTCAAGTCCTGTACTAGTAGACTTGTCTGAAGAAGACGAAGGAGATGACGGTGATAATGATGAAGAGTCCGATCCTCAGACTCTGATGACAGTCCTGCACAACCTGAGGGCATTCATCCTCGGAAAAGACAGAGGACTGGAGATTATTCCAGGGCCTCTACTGTTCAAACACAATAATCATCCTCTGATGAAAGCTAAAGTCCGTCACAGGATGAACAAGATGATGATGAGACTTCAGTGTCTCTCGATCAAGTCGATCTTACTCATGATCTTGATGATGAGCCTGACAGTCCTCCTCAGTTTCCTCCTAAGACAAGTTTTGAAAATCTAACAAGAACTGCTGAAGACAGAGATAAATCCTCTAAGTTTATCATGATCAGAGCTGAAAGAAGCAAGTCATGTATAGAAAAACTCAAAGTCAGGAAAAGCCCGGTTCACTAAATGATTATAAAGTTGTGAGTTCATCTGGCACTCAATTTGATACAACCCTAGCTACAACAACTGTCTCTCCATCTCCTGCTGAACAAATTGAAAGGATTGATATGGATTTGAGACCACTGGAGAAGCTAGTTGAAGCTGCTGTTACCACCACTAACACAGTTGGCGTTGTTGCTACCAGCCCAACCGTTTCTGAATCTGAAAAAGTAATGGAACTTCAAGCTGAAATTGTTCATTTTCAGAGTCAGAATGATCACCTCAACTATTTTCTACAAGTGGCAAATCAAAAGATAAATGATCAGTCACAAGTAATTGCTGAACAAGTAGCAGAAATTCTGAGACTCAAAGATTTGTTAGCCAACTCAAATGAAGACAAACAATCAAGCGACGAACCAGATGATGATACTGGTGATCAAGAGACTGAGATACCAGAAAAACAACCTCAATCTGATCAAAGAAGTGAAGGAGGGAATTCTCAAGATCATATATCTTCTACAACTGTTCCTGCTGGCAAAGACTCATCTGGTGTTCAAGATACTTCAAGTCCTTTGAATGACAACGATTTTGAGGTTGATGCTGATACCGTCATTAAAGGAGATGAGCTAAACTTCTTGGATGACGAAGAATATTTCGTCAACAGCCTCCTTTATGACGAACCTGTTGATGAAACATTGGACTCAATCAAGAAGCTTGCCCCGGTACCTGAAAATCTGAAACTTCCAAGATTTGCACAGGCATCTAAAGCTCTTGCTATTGAGGGATCCACAAGTGCAGAGTCTGAAGCTGAACCTAACAACTCTCTTCAACTATCCATTGTTCCCACCGTTCATGCTGAAATCTCTACCTCTTCTGCCATAGTTCCCGTGACTGAAGTTGTCCGTCATATCACGTCGACTCAACCTTCTTAGACTTTGAAATGTCAAATTTCCGGGAATACTATGCGGAGAAAATCTACTCAAGAAGGAAATCCTGTGGAATTCTCACTGAGAATCTTGATGATGGTGATGAAACAACATATGAAGAACATCCATACTTTGTAGACTTTGGAGACGGAGATGACATAAATGAGCTAGGTGAGAGAATGAATGTGCTCGTGAATGAAGCTAATCCATTAAACTACATTGATCTGGATACAATAGATAGTGAAGATGATGATGAAGAGGAACCTCATTTTCCTGCTCCAATCCAAGTAAAGATAGAAGTAGACAATCAATATGTGAGTGTGTCTCTTTCAACTGTCATGTCTACATGAGATACTCTTTCCTTGGACATAAACCCACATGTTCCAGGTTTTATCCCAACAGACGCTGAATTCATCAATCTTGAAACAAGTGCTGGTCAAGAATCTCAAAGTCCAACTGATCCTGCAGTATCTGCTGAGCAAGACCTTCATGAACAGATCTTTGAAGCCTCTTTTATGCATTTCTCCTCTGACTCTGAAAAGGAGGAAGTTGATGCCAATTTGATGGCAACTCAAGAACCTGCTGTCATAGAGCAACTCGAACCCTCTGATAAGGATAAGGGAAAGAGAAAACTGACTCCTGAGGAAATAACAGAGGAGCAGCTGAGAAGGGAAGCTGAAAAAGATAGGTCTCGTAGAGCACTCATTGCAGAAACACACAGTGACTAGAACCGAATGATTGAAGAAAAAGCTAATGCACTAAATAGGTATGAAACAGGACATCCTCCTGCTGTCATATATGGAAAGGGCTCAAGTACTTTGCCGGATCGTTCCGAGTCAGCAAGAACAGATGAACCAAGGATCCGCATCGTCACTAACTTAGAGGGCACCGATGTAGATGAAGAAGATACATCTGAAACAGCTCACATGGTGAGATCTCTAATGAGTGACAACTTCACATTGGAGTATCTGATGAGTCTTACCGATACTGAGTTAACCAAGCTGTACATTGACGAGGAAAGATTGAATTAACACCTTCCTCAAAATCATAATGTTGAAGTTGAAGCTGATCCCCTGGTAGATATCTTTGCTGACACCAACAAAACGGTCTAATTTATTCCTATCCGCGACCATCTTTCTGATCTTGTACTCGACATTGGCAACACATATCTTCCTCCTCCTAAAAATCCATCTGATGAGGTTCCTGATACTGAAGAATATATCAAATCCACTACCAACAGGATGACTTTCGATGACCCCCGCAACTACTGTAGATTCAAAAATATGGATAAAAAGGCTTACAACCAGAAGAAACTCAAGGGTCTACGAGAGTTTGTGTGTGAGTACCGAAAGACAGAATGTTTGGCGAAGTTGGAACAGATTAGAATCAAAGAACAGGAACGAGCTGAGGCTCTTAGAAGGAAAGACAATCCTCCTATCTATGACGAATGGGAAAAGATGGCTCCAAATCTGAAGGCTATGCAACAGTTCGCTGCCAAAAACCTAAGAAAGATGCCAAACAACCCAAATGTCAATCATGGGATGAAAATACTTGGATGGAAGTATGATGAAGCCTTTGACGCATTTCTGGTGAAGAGGCGGAACAGATATGTTCAAATCTTCAGAGACTTCAGAGCTCTCCGCAGCCTATTCTCTTGGGAGCTCAAGCAGCTGAAGTACCTGGATCTGGTGAACCACACCAACCATGAAAAGGGTGTGAGAGCTGCCTCACTAATCAATGATGCTTATGAGCACAAGAAGAACAAACAAACTCCTGAAGAAGAGAAGAAAGCTCAAATACTTGCATAGAAAAGGCGTCTCCGTGCCCCTCATCGCGGAATGTTCAAGGATATTGGGAAATAGGTGAAAGTGAAGACAATACCAGGGAATCAGAAAAATGCTCCAACAATCAGCTGGTACTATAACGGAAAGACGCATGAATTGGTGATTGAGAGAGTTGGTGTTGAGTCTATCAGAATTTTTACAGCAATTGAACTCAGACTTCTCTCTAGATCCTATCTGAAACAGATCTACTATGAGAAGATGCAGACTATTCCTACTCAACTGAGACCATATGAATGCTATGACGCCAATTACTTTTTAATGTTTCTAAATTGGTGGTGTACTAGACTTGCAGGTATGGATAAACTTACAATTGACGCGGAAGTCATAAGAACAACAAACTGCTGGTTGATAGAAGATAATGGATCAAGAGTCATCCTTGATAAGGCAAAGAGATTGGTAGAGCTGAATAACTACAATGACCTGAAGAAGCTTGTCTGGCAAGATCTCTGGAGGCTGTACGATCTTGGAATTTTACTGTATTTTCTGAAAATGAAAAGGAAGCCGCAAGAGAAAACTAGAGATTTCTGCTCAAGCTACTCGGTCAGGTGGCTTAAAGCTCAAGGTGTTTGCATTGCCAACAAGAGTGGAAATTCTTGGAACCCATTTTGTTGTTGGCAACACAAACCGTTCACCGTTGAGTATTTCTGGTGAAGACCTTTTGATGACTTATCTAGAATTGATACTTTGCTTTTGTAATAGATTTTGAGTTTGTACTTGGTAAAATTAATGTCTATGTGTTATCGAACTTGTTTTTATACTTAGCGAACTTCTGGACTTGAACTTAGCGGACTTGTTTTACATTTAGCGTACTTGTTGATTTTATGTCTTAGCGAACTTAATTTGTTCCTAGAGGACTTGTTTACTTAGCATATATGTTCTTGATCTTAGCTAACTTGATTTGTTCTTAGCGATCTTGTTAGCAGACTTGTTTGTGTTTAGCGAACTTGTTAGCGAACTTGTTACTGCTTAGCGAACTCGTTAGTGAACTAGTTACTGTTTAGCGAACTTGTTAGCGAACTAGTTACTGCTTAGCAAACTTGTTACTGCTTAGCGAACTTGTTAGCGAACTTGTTAATTCCTAGCGAACTTGAACTAATGCTTAGCGAACTTGTCTGTTTGATGGAATATTTATTGTTGAATTCTATGTATTGATTGTTATGTCAAACATTACTTTTGTCCTATGCTCTCTAGTAGTATAAATACAGTTGAGAAAACCCTATTGGGATACGCCACTCCTAGATTATTCTAATGAGAGCATTTTGTGTGTGTGTTCTTGGTGTAGTGTGTGTTCTTGAGCTTTAGAAATCATCAATGGGTGAGCATTGATGCAAGATTCAACCAAAATCTACCATCACACATGATTTTCGCACTTGTGTGATGAATCATATGAGAACATTGTGCTCAAATCTGGTCCTGATAGAGAGAGTGGAGTCCAAGGGGCGGCAACTCCTAGCGGGGTTCTAGGGGCAGAGCCCTTGGCTTGAATCGAGCTATGATTGCTTAACGAAAACACATCAAAAACTAGTTTTGTCAACTGCGATATCGCAGGTCCAAAAATATAATTAATTACTTTGTTTTCACACGATAACCACATGGTAGGAAAATAATCGTGTGGTCTGTTCTCTTATAACTGATAACAACTTTGAAAACAAACAAATGAACAGATTAACAAAAAATATTAGGATGTTAACCCATGTGAGATGAAGAGAAGTAACAAATTTAAATCATTCAAAACAATTATTACTTGAGATTATGCTCATAAAAACCCAAAAATCAAACATTTTTCTACTTTGCTTAGGAGTTTAAGGGATAGCACGCGCTACCCCTGAACCTAAGATAGGTCCACCCCTGGTGTGGGTTTCCTCCAATCAAATAAGGACATGTATTTTTTTTGTTTAAACTAATAAAAAACAACTCAAACACCACACACCACACACCACACACCACACACCACACACCACACACCACACACCACACCACATCGTGTATACCACACTTCGTGTTATGAAATGGTGTTATCCCTGAGTTGTCACCTGGCATGATAACACCACCCATAACACCATGTATACCACATGCCCTAAGATGAGTTATCCGTTTCTCTCTTAATACCTCCCCACAACTCTTTATTCAAATGTGTAGAAATCAAAGTCTATCTGGTTGGACAAATCGGATCGGGGTCTTAATATCTTCTTTAGACTACTGATGTCTGATGTTGATCGGATTCTTGAGATGAGGCTAGAGCCACGAACTATGGAATTAACCTGCACACGTAACATCGTGTTAAGCAACTAGAGAGAGAAAATAGTCTTTGTAACGGCTCACCAGATTGAGAATCAGTAACTCGAATGAGTGTATATGATAATGGTTTGAGAGAGAGAGAGAGAGAGAGAGAGAGAGAGAGAGTAGCTTAGAGGGAAAAAAGGGTATCCCAATACGTCAATATTTATAGTTGTGAGAAGTAGGGTTTGCCCCGTCAGCACATGTGATGTAACCTTATTAATAGGAAACATTTCTAATTCGAATGGGAGTGTGATTGACTGATCCATCCATGCAATCCGGACGTTGGTTACAAGGGACAGTGACTTTACTAGGATCCCCCTAATTGCACAGGTTCGGATCTGACCCGCCGAAGGGACGGAGTGTGGGTCTTATCCTGCCCGCAAGAGATATTGTGAGGGTTTTTACTCTTAGATCCATTATTGAGATAACTAGAATTCCGAAAAAAGAACTTTGTAGTTATCTATCCTCTTCAAAATGTAACAAAGACTTAGAAACCTCTTTTGTATGCTAAAAAAATTATTCGGTACTTGGTAGTCTAACTGTTATTGACTTTGACTAACCAACCAGACTATATAGAACCAAGCTGATTTATATTTAACATTTGTTGCTTAATTGTTGTAATAAAAATATCGAATAAGACAAGTTGTTTATATATTCATCACATGGTTAGAAATGTTGTAAATGTCAAATATGGTGTTAGTGGATAGAAATTCTAGCGACTTGTCATTTATCCCAAGGGTCATGGACATTCTTGGTGGTATTGGAACATCTTCAGGTTTCCACTTCTTTTTCTCTTTAATATCCTTTCTTTTGTATAATTTATAGGAATCATAGGTGGTCCCAGTCAAAAAATGACATGTCTTAGAAACAAATTAGTAGGTTTTAGTGCAATCTAGTAATACAAGACATTTTTTAAAATTTTAAAATACAAAGAAGAAATCATCACGATCACGAATACGGTCAAGAGTCCCTTTTTACTTTAATCGTGACATGTATAGTCTTTTAGTTTTATCTTATATTTAAAAAAGATATACCATTATAAGTCCTCTCAGAATAAAATCTTACTAATTGTTTGTGTTCAGGGTCGGCCCTAGGCATGGGTCAGATGGGCTACAGCCCCGAGCATCAAATTGGAAGGGGGCATCAATTGCGAACAGCGATCTTACTATTTTTCGAAGAGAACAAAACATCACATCAGTCATCACTCATCAGGTGATATTGTTCTATTTATTCTACTTTTAAATATATTTTTGTCATTGATATCATGCCCCTCGTGTACAATCATCTGGTGCCCAAAATAGAAAAAGGAAAAAATAACAAGAAAACTTACTCAATCTTTACAAGGATCTTTAAAAGTTATTTTAGACATGAAAGTAATACTAGTGGAGAAAATGTTGATGAAAAGAATGTGAAAGACAATAATATTAGTGAAAATAATGTTGATGAATGTAAGGGTAACGAGAATAATGTTGATGATAATAATGTTGAAGACTATAGTGTTGAGGAAAATAATGTTGATGAAAATGAAAACGAATTTGATAGAATGTTTGAAGATAATGAAAATCATTTTAGATGAGTTATATGTTGTAATTTAACTGTAAGTTTGAAACTTTTTATTTAGTTAATAAAATAGGTGTGGAGATGAGTCGCTTAGCTTGACTAGGTTCCATTGTACTATTTAAAGTTTTTAACAGGGGGCAAATTTTCGACTCGCGCCCTGAGCATCCAAATTCTCAGGACCGGCCCTGGTTGTGTTAGGTTAAAAGTAACGAGTGAACCGCATATAACTACTTCACCACTCGTGCATCCTTCACTGCACCACCATGATGATTTCCGTGCACCACAGCACAACTTTACGTAACCTTCACCTCTACATTCTTCCTTCTTTCATCTTCTTTTACTTCTTGTTGCAGGAATTTTGCTTGCACCTACGCTTCTTCCTAGCCTTAATTTGATTGCACTCTTGCCATATGTCATCAACACATCACCAACGCTCACGGCCGCTCTTGAGAATTTGGATCAAGGCACGAGTCGAAAATTTGTCCCTGGTAAGAACTTTAAATAGTACAACACAAAGTTTCAAGGGTTTGGAACCTAGTCAAGCTAGGCGGCTCATCCTCACGCCGATTTTATTAACTAAATAAAAAGTTTCAAACTTACAGTTAAATTACAACATATAAATCATATAAAATGATGTCTACGTGCATTTTTTGATGCAAAAACCTCAATTAGTTTGTCATAATCAACATTAGCTAAACACTACTTTCAATACTTAAAATTTCTAACCCATTTAACCGCTCTTGAGTCATGGTACTCCACAATAAGTCTTCAATAACTTTAATTTTGAAAAACTCCGCTCTGCCGATGCAACCGTGACTTAACAAAATCTTGTATGCAAGTAAATCATTTGGAAACATATCCATCTTCTTTGCAAACTCCATAATTTTAATAGAGGTCCACGGTCTTTCTCCCACATACGCTACACGCGACAACATGCCCTGCAAAATTTCTAACTCTATAAACAAGTCATTTCCATCAATATCAGAATCCCTATCATGTGTCAAAGCAAGTTCAAGATTCAAACAACTTGTTTTTAAGAGGTCATCATCTAAATAATATAACTTTGATGCATCAAACATCAAACCAAAAATAGATTCAAAATGTTTCATTTGTTCAAATCTAGTAGTTATTTGTGAAAGAGCCATATCAACTAAAACAAGAAAGTAATCAATTCTAAAATTTTCTTTAGCAAGTTGTTGTTTTCTTTCGGTATTTGGAATCTCATCAAATTGGTTTTTTCTACAAGAAGCAGTGGCGAACCTAGAAATTTTTTTCATGGGGGTCGGAATTTTTAAGTGTGCATTGTTCATCGCTAAATATTAAAAAATTTCGGATCGATACGAGTCGGGTTGGATCAAATAACAAAAGGATAAAATCAATTTAAAAAATAAAGTAAACAACGATTCGATTATTATTTATATATGTATATGATTGTATTATATAAAATTAATACTTACGGGTCAAATATGAGACGAATAATCAGTGGTGGTTTTAGGATTTTTTTTAGTGGAGACAAAAGGTAGAACATTCAAAATGGATCAAATATATATGAAATGGAGCGAACAAAATAATAATAAATTTTTAGGCTGATTATGCTAAATTGAATTTTTTTTCTCTACCGGCTCTTGTTTTTTCTATAGCTGTGAGGGAAGTTCCATCAACGACGGTGGTGTAGTCGTGTAGATGAAGGATAGTAGAAGCACTAGCCTCAGCCCACCTATCCCGCCTTAAACTTTATATTTCACATTGCAATAAAGCGGTACAAACAACTTTACAATTACGAATAAACAAAAAAGAATGCAAAACCTCAAGGAAATAAATTCAACTTCAAATCTAACCATAAGTAATTTGTGATAAAGTAGTTATTGTTAAAAACATATATACTATTATTATTTGAAGAAAACGAATTAAAAATTGATTAAAGATAGCAATATAAAAAATTTAAAACCTTAATAAAATTTGTAACGTGCATAAAATACGGAAAAGGGTTATGGAAAAGAAAATAAAAATGATAAATAAATTTAAATAGTATGCATGGTCTTGTCACTTGTGACGCCCACTCCTAGACTTGGCTCCAGGAGAGGTCACGTGTCGGATTTACTCATGAACGCAAGGTATAACAGAGATAGCTAAAGCAGCGGAAATACAAACTTTTATTTATTTATAATGCCAAGTACAAGTAAGATCAAATTTCTACAACGGTTAACGATAAATATAAAAGACAACGATTAATAGATATGCATCTATCTATATTACTTAAGCCAGCATGCCCGTATAGCCTTCTCCTAATAGCTTGCCCATCCACTCTCCTCAAACATGAGCCTTTCCCTTGATGCTTGGATCTTTAACCTCACCTGATATACATGCTTTAAAGGTCAGCTTACGCTGGTGAGTTCTAAGTATTAAAACTTTACCTTAACCTCGAAAGGTTACTTCAAACATTTGGGCCTAACGGTCCCTTCTTTATAAACGTTTAATGGATATAAGACATAACAGAATTATACCAAACATAACATTTAAACCTTTAGTATTAAAAATTATTTAATACTCTAAATCATCTTCCCTGCTAATAATCATTTTGCATAAAGAAAGTCATACAAAACATTATAAGCAAAACCTCTTCTACTAAGCATTGTCTAGTGGGACTAAGCTTAGTCCATTCGGTTGGCCGTCGCCTCCCGACCTCCTGAGTAACCGTCGCTACTCCAGTGGCTTCAATTCCACTGCTTGAATTGTACAATTCCCCTCAACCCTCCTTAAGACAATCTTTGCTTAGATTAAAACCTTCTTTAAAACTTCGTCAAAACCTTTAAAAAGATTTATCTTTATAATAATCATTTATTATAACCTTTCTGAAAACAGTTTGATTCTTCAAAACTTATTTTCCTCTTTTCTAAACTTATTTCAAAAGTTTAACTTCTTTATTACCCATTCATTAATACCTTCCCGAAAAGAGTTTATAACAAGTAATAACACTTTAAGGTATTAAAACATTCCACGTATGTGTATTAACACAAAACACGTAAAAGCATTTAACTCAAATACTTTTCAAGTAAACAGTTGAATATATATTATTGCATGTATATCAGCCCGAAAACATTAAAATATTAAAAACATTTAAAAGTGGGCTCATAGAACTCACCTTATGCTCTTAGGTAGTATTTTCAGACAGAACCTCCGTTATCCCTTCCGATTAAACCTAACTGCGTATTGTATGTCATTAACGCAATGTTTTATTTATTTACTTAATAATATATATTATTAAGTTTATTCACTTTTAAGGGTCAAAATGACCAAAATGCCCCTGGAGGCATATTATCTTATTTTATTGATAATTATGAAGACGCGCATTCCTATAAGTAGACACTCACTCCGGGATCGCCCAGTGTTGGGATGCCATTGCCCAGATGGGATGGCGACACCCCCGCTATTGCCAGAAACCCCAGTGTACAGGTGTCTACCCTTCCGGTCCGCTCGAACCTCTAATATCCGATTAACTCGGTATTTTAAATACTTAATTATATAGACAATTTAATTTTATATATTCTTATATTATATGAAAACATGTTAGCATACCAAAATTCAAGCCCTTATACCCTTTGGATTATTTTATATTAAATAACCATATTTAGAAACCCTAATTTCATGAATTCCTCGTTTTATTATCAAAACTAATTTTTAATTCAAACCAACTTAGGGTATTATCCATTATAACATTTTATAATATCCTTTAAAAGATCAAAGCTTAATTCAACATCGTTTAGTCAAATTTGGGCAGAGTAACGTTATGAAAACCATAATTTTGACCCTTTAACAAAACCTTCACCAAACCTTTTCCAATTGTGAAATAAACTTAGGGCTTTCTTAAAACACATTAAATTAGGATTACCTACAAAAATTCAGACCCTAATTCCCACCCGATCACCCAATTTTGACAAAACAAGCTCAAGAACCCTAATTTTAGCATAGTTTTAGAAATCATACTTAGAAAATGATTTAGCCAACAAAACTGAAAGATTTTATTTTAAACCTTACCTAATAGTGCTTGACTGCAGAAATTCAACTCCTAACTTTTCACCGTTTGCTCGCAATCGATCGACGAAGTTGCTGGTTCGTTTCGGGGGTTTTCGGGTTGTAATTCGTAAATTGGCGAGTTGTTATGGCTGATTACAGCCTCTATTTATACCCAATGAGTTCGTCCTAAATCCCTACACGTATACCAGTGAGTAATCGAAGAAATTTGACGCGTAGGTATCCCAAACGTGCACTCCAAGTCGAAAATTGTGCTGCTGTCACGATTCTGGTCGTTTTTGGGTCGCGGTACGCGCCAACTCTCCTTGTGGGCTTCGCGATACGCGATGTGTCTTTGGCAGTTTGGCAGTTTTAGTCCCTGGACTTCTATTTTACATTTTAAGCCCCTGAACTTCTACGAACTGTTATTTTATGCTATGAAACACTTAAGGGTATATTTATAAAAGTTTCTAAGGCTCGGGACGTGCTCGATGATATACGTATACATACGTTTTATATCTTTCAATTATTGACACTTTGAGCCCCTTAACTTTTGTTTTAGGCTTATTACCCTTATATCTTTTCGTGTAGTTATCATTTTAGGTTCTAAAACCTTATTAAACATAATTCTAACATTCTCGAGGGTTCGGGTTATGTATATTATTATATATATACATATATATACATATTTATACATATATTTATACTTTCTATCCTTCTAACTTTGCAATATTCATCATTTTATGTCCCGAATCATGTTAGGACACATTCTTACTATATTTTAAGCCTTAAAACACTTACGGGAATTATAGACACATATAATATTCGTATGGTATCTTTACCAAATTTACGCTTTTGGCCCTTTTACTTTTCCGTTAGTTATTATCATGCATTTCTATACGTGTTTTTCTATCAATGGTCTATGCTATTCACATAAGCATGTATTCATGATTTAAACGCGTACACGAGATGTAATCATCCATGTTTTATCATTTCTAACACGTATTTATAATAAAGCACATAGGTAAACATATTAAGTGATACGTAATTACCTAGACGGAAATATCGGGGTGTTACATCACTGTAAGTCTAATCTAGATAAAAGTAATATTTATAATATTATATGAAAGAAAAGCTGCTAAAACCTGAAATAAATATAAAAAAATAGGAATGGTCATCTTCTTCAACAGTCCATCTTCTTCAACATTTCTCCGATCAAATGTTGCAACCTTCATGTCATTTCTTCACGTATTCTTTGCACCCTATGGGTCATTCTCAAGATTTCATGGGGTTCGTTAATAAAATTTCTTGGGGGTCGGTCAAGATGAGATCACATATACAACAATAAAAATGAAAAATTCATGGGTGTCGCCCAAACCCCTTAAGCTCAATGTAGGTCCGCCACTGACAATAAGCACGTTTAACAGTAAACTCAGGTTCAATATCAATGGCTTCAGCAATTTTTTTAGCTTCAATAATATCTCTATCAAGTCCATTGTTCCTATAATAATAATAAAAAAGTAACTAATCCATTCAAATTTCTAATCGCAACATCAAGCAACATATCTTTTGATTATAAATTTTTACTAACTAAATTGATCTTAGATAAAATATTATACCAAATAACCAAACTTAGAATAAATTCAAAACTTGAAAATTCACCATTTATCATTGACTCGGCATCTCTAACCACTTTTTCATCTTCACTTACTTTAGCTAAGTGTATTAAAGCTTTTTTTATTTGGGGAACTTGAGTTATTATAGCCTTAACACTTTCTATACGACTTTCCCATCTTGTAGCACACAATGATTTCAAAGTCAAATCATCAACATAATCTAGTAATACACTCCACCGTTGTGTGGAACTAGAAAACACATTATATATCGTTTGATAAGTTCCAAAGAAAGTTTTAGCTTTATGAAAAGAATTTGCCATATCACACAATACTAAATTTAGACAATGACAACCACATGGAACATAAAAAGCTCTAGGATTTATATCAATTAATCTTTTTTATATACATTGGTGTTTTCCCTTCACATTAGATCCATTATCATACCCTTTTCCTCTCACATTTTTGATATCTAAATCAAGAGATTTTAACACTTCTTGTAACACATTAAAAAGACCTAAAACCCGATGTATCATCTACGACTAAAAACTATAAAAAATACTCTTCTACTTCTATAGGTGCACTAGATATATCAACACATCTTATAATTAATGTCATTTGTTCTTTGTGGCTTACATCGGGGGTGCAATGGAGAATTACCAAAAAATATTTTGCCTCTTTGATTTTTTTAATTATTGCATTTTTTACCTCGGATGCTAACATTTCAATCAATTCATTTTGAATTTTGTGACTAAGATAATGGTAATGAATTTCTTTGTTTTCAATTCTAAGAAAATGTTTTTTCATTATGGGATCAAACTTAGCAATCATTTGAAGTAGTCCTAAAAAGTTTCCATTAGAATTTTCATGAAGCTTTTCATTTGTACCACGAAACGACATATTATATGTTGCTAGACATTCAACAACATCAATTATTCTAACTAAAACTTCTTTCCAATGTCCGGTATCCTTTCTAATAAGTTCTTGTAACTCTTTATCAATTGTTTGATTCGTATTTAACCTTAAACGCAATTCAGACCAAGTTCTTAAATTAATCATATGTTCTGAACTATTTTCATGATACTTTAAAATATCACCAAGATGTTTCCAATAATTTATTCCTTCACTTCCTAATTGACTTCTAGAAATGCCTGTTTTAAATAACTTACAACAAAAACAAAATACTTTATCAACCTCTTTTGAGTATGCCAACCATTTTCGATCAATAATATCACCATTTCGTATCGTACGTATATAGTATGAGCAAGAGAAATGTCTACCTAATTTATCTTTTGGATAACTTAAATTAGTTTCTCTAACCGGCCACTTAATTGCGAGTAAATCTTTCATTTTTCAATCTAAACCATCCCAACTCTCACATCAAAAATATTGCAATTAGCTCCATTATCACAAGAATTTTTATGACTTTCATTATTTTCTTCAATAGGGTTTTTATTTTCATTATCATCAAACATTCTATCAAATTCGTTTTCATTTTCATCAACATTATTTTTCTCAACATTATTGTCTTTACCATTATTATCATCAACATTATTCTCACTACCATTACTTTTGTCAACATTATTTTCACTAATTTTATTGTCTTCCACATTCTTTTCATCAACATTTTTTCCACTAGTATTACCTTCATGTCTAAAATATTTTTTAAAGATCCTTGTAAAGATTGAGTAAGTTTTTCTTGTTGCTTTTTCCTTTTTCTATTTTGGGCACCAGATGGTTATACACGAGAGGGCATGATGTCAATGAAAAAATATATTTAAAAGTAGAATAAATGGAACAATATCATCTGATGATTGATGACTAATGTTGTGTTCTCTTTGAAATGGAAATAGAGATGATCGACAAACTGCAAGCAGAGATGAGATCGCCATTTGGAATTGGACGTTTGGAATCGCCTGAGTAGAGATGAGAGATCGCCGTTCGAAAATTGCTGATCGACTGGAGTCTAGAGATCATGGAGTCTGGAGATCGATCGTCGTTTGGTTTTCCAACGACGTAAGTCACGTAATTACATATTTTTTTGATCGGCCACTATTGCCCTAATAACTAACCCATAACTTATTGGGCTTAAAACCCTGCTGTCCCCTTCCAATTTGATGCTCAGGGCTGTAGCCCAGCTGGCCCAGGACCTGGGCCGGCCCTGCCAACGCTATATTTGTGGCTTAACATGTTAGGTTCAGGTTTAGTGGAGGCAAAAACATACACACAAACGAGCATAAAATATAGACAACACAAGGTTTCAACTTGGTTCGATCGGTGTGACATATATCCACGGGCTGCAACTAAGGTTTCTCTTCATTAGCTCATATTGTCCAAGATTACAATTACATGAGTAGGAATATATAATAACAAGATTAGGACAACTAACTTAGGGAGCAAGACGGGCCGTAAATAACAAAATCGGCCCAAAGGCCTTCGCACATAACAATCTCCCACTTGAAGGTATTGCGATAAACTCCAGCCCACCATGTGTAACATTCCAAATTTTTAATGACTTAAATCCCGTTAGCGTCTAATTAAATTAAATTTCGTTTCCATGTTTACCCCTAAAGTAGTAAAAATTATTCTTATGGGAAATATGGGGTTAAATGTGTAAAATGATATTATGGTTAATTTAAAACAAAAGGGTAAAAGTCTAGGGGCCATAATTGCAATTACTAAAACTTGGTTAGTCAAAATAGAGAAGGAAAGGAGGGGAGGTCGAAGTCATAACCTGGTGAACGACCTCCACCCTCTCCCCACCCTCTTCATCCAAAATTATGCTCAATTGAGGCCCCTAGTTGCGAATTCAAGCTCTTAAACTTGGAATTTATTGTGCTTAAACATTAACAATCATCATTTGGGTGTCGATAAGTAAATCCCTAAACCCTTGCATGTGTAGGCCACAAAATTTAAGGCTTCAAATATGAAATTTGTTGATGTTTAGATTATCTAGTGATGTTAGGAGCATCACGCGTTGCTTAAATTTCTAATTTGATAGTCAATTGGTGAAGTAGTCACCAAATTCTCACATTTGAACCTCCATGTTAGTGACCACCTAAGAAAATGGTGAAATTGGTTACATTAGTTAATTTCATGCTTGAATATGGTATTATATGATGATTTGATGATTAGTTGGTGATGGATTTCACCAACAATATGTTAAATAGCTAATTGGGAGGTTCAAGGGATTGGGTTATGTGTGTGCAAACATGTATGCACACAAGGTGTTTAATAAAATTCCTAAAAGAATCAAAATGTTGGTAAAGAAATAAAATTGTTAGACTTTGAGCTAAAATGGTCTTGGAGAACTATATGTTCACTAATTAACCCATTTTGATGAAATTATGATCATTAGATATCATGGTTAATGTAGGCTTTAATTAATATTGTGGAGTTGATGAAACCATGAAGCTAGATGTGAAAATTGATGAATATGCTTGATTGCCACCTATGTGTGATTGAATATGTGTAGCATGAAAATCATGTTTATGAAATGTGGTATAAATGCTATGATATTAAAGGTCCTAATATTGTTAGTGACTCATTAGGTGATCAATTGATCAAGGAAACAACCATAATGCCGGTGGAGGCGGAAGTTCTAGCTTAAAATGTAACATTGTTTATGTTACAAGTAGTAGATATGAAAATGTGTAATTACATACAAATAGAATGAACCATGAGTTATACTAAATGGGTGATGAATGGTTCTAGGAACCATGAAGCCCGGTTGCCAAAGAGTTCGCCAATGACTAAATTTGACCACAAGTAAGATTCGGAGGAATCAATAGACGAATAACAAGTTATAATGAGTGGAAATGGGTTTACAGAGCCCATGCCTTGTAACAAGGAAAGGAGGATCACAAATGGTTTATAGAACCATAGATCCTTAATGCCTAGAGGTGGTTAAATGGTGCGTTGGGAGATACAAAAGGAAAGGACCCGTCTTAACGGTCAAACTAGAAAAATGGGTCACTTGGATATTAACTATAGTGATTATGAAATCCAATGATAAGTAGAATGAAGAGGATGAAATTATATGAGTTGTGTCTAAAAGCTCAAGCATGATGGTAATGTGAAAACCTAAACACATAATGGAAGGGTAGAACCAAGTGTGTGTGTGCATACAAACATATTCATGTCAAATTGCTTGCATTTGTGTTCAGAGTTGTAAATATATGTGGTGGATCAATTCTGGATGGTAACCTTGTTGGAAAAAGGGTGTCCTGACCCGACAAAAATTAACGAACCCGACCTGATATGACCCGTAAGAGTTACACCCGGGTCAACAGACCATAAATCCAATTACCCGTTAATTAGTATTAAAACGAACAATTGATCAATTAAATAAATAATTGTTTATTTATTTAAATAACCGACAAAACATTTTCGGCTAAAACGCTCGTGTTTTAATTAAACGGACTGATTAGTTGTTACCGGATAAACAGATTAATTAGATTGGTGATGTGGATAAGATCGCGACTAGGCACAGTTCGCGAAAGGGCCCTAGTCTGTGTTTTTTATTAGAAAAATAGACAGGAGAGTGCAGGCAACCAAAAACACAACCCTAATTCTCTCTCTCTCTCCCCCCTGCGTCGACTTCAACCGGCGCCACCATCCTCGCCGCCGCCGAGCACCGTTCGACGCCACCATCATCGATCCTCGTTTGTTCGATGGATCCCCGTTTAGCCAGCGTTGTCACACGTTTGGAATAAGAAGCCTCGAGAGACCGAGCCACAATCGCAAGCGGAGTCGCGGCCTAAGCCGAAGCCGAGGCCAGCAGCGCCGCCGCCGCCGCATCCTGTCCGTCGCCGTGCGATCGACGACCGGTGGTCCTCACGCTGCCGAGGCCACTGGGCCGTTATATCCGCCGGTCACCACCACCACCGTGTCGCCGTCACCGCCCTCCATCGGCGACGAGATCGCAGTGGGGACGATTTCTGTTGCGATCCCGTTTGATCATGTTTTGTCGTCACCACCGCTCGTGGCAAGTCTGCCACCTCCACTGCCGTTGCCGCCGCTGCCACCCATGGCCGCCGCCACCGTAGATGATCTGACCTGCCAGTTCGAATCAGATGTCTCAGTTCGGACTAGAGACGGTCCGTTGAATCCGGGTGTCTCGAGCGGTTGCTCGAATCCCGCCAAGGAATATCTAACTCGCTTAGATATTTATTTATTTATTTATTTTAAATAAATTATTTTATCTGTGTTTGTTGCGGTTGGTGACCGATCCTGTTTACGGTTTGTATTAATTTATATAATTAAATCGGTTATAATCGGATAAAAAAATTAAAATCGGTAACCCGGATACCCACTATAAAATCCCAACAGTGGTATCAGAGCCATTATCATTGCGCGCAAACCAGAACCGGTCTTTTAGTAACCGGTAGTTTGCAATTTTGAGTTTTATCCAAGTTGCAAATTAGAATTAATTTTACTTGTTTAATTTTGATTCTATATAATATATTATATTATGTGTTATGGACGACCCCTATTTTAATTGCATAATTGTATGTAATGTGGCGTGGTTGTTTTCTCTAATTGGCCCAATGTTTTTGGCCCATTTGGTTTTCGTTTTTGGTTTTGGTGGACCCGTTTTAGGGTTTTAAAGTTGTATAAAATTTAGAGCTAGGTTACTACTAGTTTGGTAATTGTAAATTTTATAAAAACCAAGACTCGAAGACCGGACACACGCCAAAGGGATGTCGAAGCTAGTGAGAGCTGAACCGGATCCAAGAACGCACTGGATTACCTCCTTGGTTGTTCAACATTTATTTTCATTTAATTTTTATTTAAATAAGTCCCTAATGATCTCGCTTATATGGCTCAAGTGAGATTAAGACTAAAAGCCGTTTAACACACAATGTGCCATTCGCGACAACTTAGTAATTTTAATTAGGTTAAATTAAATTACGAGTCCCGAGTGGTGATAGGGTTTATCATTCGTGTCTGACGATAATTAAATATTAAAATCAATTAATATCCCTATCTGGTAGTTATTAAAACTAATAGTTCGTGCCATCCTATCTCAAGTCGAACTTGGAACGTATATACCGGAGTATCAGTGTTGGAGTATTTCAGCACCGCACTTGGTGCCGAGGGTACCTTATGAGGCGAGGACATTGGAGTATTTCAACACCATGTCCGTCACATTGACCATTTAGAATTACTATCGCTTTAGACGTATATGTTCGAAATGTTGGAGATTTCAACACCGCGCTATGGGTGTGGATTTCTAAAGTGGGCACGGATGAGGCTAAACGTATCGCAAAATACACTTGTATGTATATAGCGGCCTCATACCGAGAGTTGTGACTTGAGTCTCACAATTCACACCCGTTGTCAGTTTGTTTACACGGCCTTGCTCCTGAGGCTCATTTGGCGGTCTCAAGTAATGTCGCCTAAGTGAATTCTCGTTTTCTTATAAAATAAACTTTACCAATTTATTTTAAATAAAAAAATAAAACATCAAAATTACTAATTTAAATCTACTTTGCTTATTTCAGAAGGCTATTGAAAACTCACCTCTATTAAGTTCAATGGTACAACTCAACCACTTCACTGAGACTGGCTTTCTCGCGTGGCAGAGTACCCTGAGGAACCTTTTAAGGCTCTTCGGGAAACTCTATGTTATTGACTGACCTGTCCCGAGTATTCTATCTTACTTGCTAAATGAGAACTCGCGGACTAAGCTCCAAAAGCACACTGACGATGATAAGGACGTCACTGGCCTGATGCTATCTAGCATGGATCGGGATTATCGGTACAATTTCATAAGGATGACTGCTTACGACATCATGCGTAAACTCAAAAATTTATTTGAGTTAGGTCAAAGGACTGAGCGAGCTGAGGCACTTTCACAATTCGTGAACTGCACTATGGCAAGCGACTCCTCGACATACGATCATGTCATGCTGATGAAAGCGTATTGTGACAGAATGATCGACCTTGGCTACTGCATCCCTGAAGTGATGGCTCTTAATGTAGTGCCCAGATCTCTGCCGGAACGTTATCGCATTCTTGTGATTAATTGTTCGGCTCAGATGATCGAGGAGCTCATTCCGTTGATTCATAACTTGAAGATCAGGACCACGGCGGATGTGCTCATAGTCACCAATACAAAGATCTCCAAGACCAAGAAGGTCAAAGAAGGCAAAGGCAAGAAACCATAGGCGCCGCCTCCCGAGGAACGCCTGTGCTATGAGTGCAACAAAACGGGACACCAGCGTCGTAACTGTCCCATTTATCTTGCGAAGCTGAAGGTGACCAAGAACCCTAATAAGGGTTGCTCATCAGGTATGTCAATACACGTTATTGAAATTTTCACCGTTTCCTCCAATTCATGGGTATTTGATACTGTATGTGGTCACCACATCGTTAATGTTTTGCAGGAACCTGAGAAGTGGAAGAAGACAGAACAAGGCTGCATGGACCTCATCGTTGGTGATGGGAAAAAGGTGCCAGTACTTGCTACCGGCACATATTCTTTTTAATGCTCGTTTGGCCTTGTAGTTACTTTAGTTAACTGTTTGTATGCACCTCGTTTATCCAGACACATTATATCTGTCTCTTCTTTGTTTGAACAAGGTTTTCGGTATAAATTTAATGACAACTCAATTTATACTTACCGTAATGATATCTTTTATTTCGAGGCTAAACCTCGACATGGTATATATGAGATAGATGTTCAAACAAACGATCAGCTCTATCATGTTTCGAAAAGAAACAAAGATGACAGTAACGAGTCCTCGTTATGGCACCATAGACTTGGTCACATAAGCAAGACTCGCATTAAGAAGCTTCAAACTGCCAGGATTCTTGAATCTCAAGATGCAGATTCCTTTGATCAATGCGAATCATGCTTATCTGGTAAATTAACCAAGTCACCCTTCACTCACGTAGGTGAACGAGCCCAAGGATTGTTAGGCATTATTCACTTCGATGTGTGCGGACCCTTTCAAACCGAGATGAGAAATCGTGAACGGTACTTCATGACTTTTATCGATGACTACAGCAGATATGCTTACGTCTATCTGATAGGTTGAAATGTACACTTTATTTTATATTAATCACTTCCTCTACACACCAAATCATGTATAAAACATATTTTTTTACTTAGTTTTTGTGTTTAGTGTGTTGTGAAGGTATTTGAGCTAAAACGGTATAATTAAAGTGAAGACGATCCCTGACATATGAATGTCTAAAGTTTCATGATCAATTTTATGGATGTTAGCTTTTAGCCACTTTAGAATAAAATTGTTATTGAATGAAAAATAAATAAATAAACTTAATTTATTACTCTGATTTGTTTTGCAGATGGCACTACAATTTGACATTCAAATTCACGTGAACATATATGGGCTTTTGGCCCATTTAAATGAAAAGAAAAAAAAGAGAACGTGAAGAGGATCTGGCCCACATGACATGACAATTTAAAAAGGGATTCGGAGGGCAGAATTAGAGGGGGTTCAACGGCAGCTTTGCTGCTGTAACGCACGAAGGAAAAAGAAGAGGGGCCGCACGAGGGAATTTGGTAGAGAGAGGCGGAGAACATCAATTGAATTTTCTTTCTTCACTGAACACAGATCAAAGGGGGAGAGTTTTTTTTTAGTTTTATTTGTACCTTTTATTTAAGTTCATAGATACTTTGGTTAATTGTTATGATGAATAATTTGGTGGTGACAACACTTATATTTTTCGTTATGATTTTTGGCTAATTCTTTCTTTAACTGCTTTTGGTGAATGTTTGTGTAAAATCGTTCTTTTCTTAACTGGTTAATTGCTAATTGTTCCGGAATCCTTGCAACCGTTGAGCACCCGCATGCTGAATTTGTTTAACTAAACTAGTAGATTAGGGTTTTAGTGGTCCCCTGACATGATCTAGCACTTTCTTGCGGCATGAACTAATAAGCCCATTAGAAACTTAAGATATTAGGTCAATTAGGCAATTGGGGACTATGTCTATGTAGTATTAGCAATTGATTAGGTTTTGCCCAGATCGGTAGCCAACCAGTATCCAAAAGTAGTTAACTTGTCACATAAGTAATCTTAGCTTTAATAATTTCCTTAGTTGTTAAGTTAGTTAAATTTTAGTTAATTTCCAATCTCAGCAAAAACAGCCAAGAGGCAATTTAGTGTAATTTCTTAGATTAAATTAGTTTAGTTTAGTTTAGGTCAATCTAGGTTAGTGACAGTAATCTAGGTTTAGGTAGTTAATTTAGTTAGGTAGTTAAATTCTAAATCACTAGTGACCACTAACTCCCCTGGATTGATACCCTACTTACCCTATCTATAGGTTTAAGTTTAGGATTATTTGTAGCGGTCTCGACACCCATTATCA
>JBCNJP010000003.1:16391954-16413635 GCA_039602395.1 Deinandra increscens subsp. villosa
GTGATTTAGCATTTGTTTTAGTCACTTTTGGAGTTGTGACTTTAGGTATTTCAACCTTCTTCGTTTTAGATTCATTTTTCAAAACAGTTTTTGTTTTAGTCATCTTTGGAGTTGTGACTTTAGGTATTTCAACCTTCTTCATTTTAGAATCATTTTTCAAAAACAGTTTTAGTTACCTTGGGAGGGGTAACTTCGGGTTTTTTCAAGCTTTGGTTGTTTTGAAAATGGTTTCTTCACCTTTTTCTGAAAATTTTGGTAACTTGGAAAGCTGTTGTTTTGATTTAAAGATTTTCTTTCAGCTTTAGCAGCGCCCCAATGTTGATCAGAGGGTTTAACCTTAGGAGTAACAGTCTTCATTGCCTTAGGTTTCTGCACCATCATCGGCTTAGACTTCACAGACTCCTGAGATGAAACCCTTTGAGTTTTCGGATAATAGGGTTCATAGGGGCGATAAAGACAGTTTCTAGCAATATGACCAGCGATGCCACAATTAAAGCAAGTCTACTTATTTAGATAGAAGTCAGACGCGTACCCATTTTTCTTTGGTGGCTGATATGGAGCCGGTTTGCCTTGTATCTGCTTCTTTGCTTTGTCTGCAGCTTCATATTTGACTTTCTGTTGGTTCCTCGAAGCCTGTGTTAAACCTGTCTTTACTATCTTTGTGCTTCCTTGATTCTTTGACGTTGAAGCATCATTCTTACAATTACAACGGCAACTGCATGATCCAACTGAAAGAAACGGGAGACACATGTACTCCCTTGAGTTTTTCATTCTTCACTCTAGCCGTTGGTTTAATACTCGGATGCTTGATGGTGATCTTTGGCCTCTCAACTTCAGCTTTACTTATTACTCCATTAGTTATTCCCTTGAACTTGGAGAAGAAGGATGGTAAGTCATATCCAACATCTGGTTCTTGGTCAAACATTGATCCAGATGTCATAAAGATCTTCCCCTCAGGTCGTGTCGTCAAGATCACCTTTTCCCTTTTGACTTCGTCAATTACTTTGAAGTATGGGGTTTCAATTTTAGGGTATGGTTTCAACTCTATCCCAGCATCATCAGACTTAGAGTTATGACACCTGTCATATTTCTGGCACTCAGCATCATTGTCTGATATATCCTCTACTCTCCCTTCACCATAAGTCATGTTTGCTTCATTATTAATTTCTTCTTGAGTCAATGGTGTAGTTCCAACTAAGATACTATCAATATGAGGAGCAGCTTCTTTATAATCAGACTTGGTTCGTTCAACTTGATTCTTACTAAGAAGTATTCCTATAATGTCTCTGGGAACTGGTGGAGGAATAATGTTGTTTGCAGACAGAGACTTATCAGACTTTTCTGACCCAGACCCAGTTTTATCTTTCCCAACTTGACCAGTTAAAACAGCATGTGACAATTCCTTTCCAGCATCTAGCATTCGCTTATTTCTTTCCTGATTGCAATCATACTTGACCTGCAACTCATCATATTTTTGCTGCAGTTCAGTTAATTTCCGTGTCAGCTCAGATATCTCAATCCTAGCCTGATCATATAAAATAGTCTTCTCCGTTGCTAGCTTTTGATATTTCTCAATGTCTAGTTTTTGGGCTTTTACTTTCTCTTCACTCTTTTCCCACCTACCTTTAAATGAACTCCTAGAACATTGCATGTCAAAAAGTTCGATTTCAGCATTTTTCCAGAGTTGTCTTAAGCCATGAATTAATCGAGCACAAGTAGGATTGGGGCATATCTTAGTTTCGTCTACTTCAGCTGCGAAAGCATCCTTGTTCTCAACCATATTCTTTTCTTCAACCACTGAATTCATTTTCTTTCTTTAGATATGCAGCTTCTGAAGATTTTGAAAAGTCGGCAAAAACGACAAAAGTACTATTCAAAGAATAGTGTCAAAAACTTAAAACGTGAAAACGGAGGCCTTCGGAGTGGAATTTGGGGATCCAAACGAGATCCCTTAGACGTTAGTCAGGGTAATTCTGGGGCTTGTTGTCACGCACGTCGTGTTAAAATTTGAGCTTCTAACTCCAAACGAGTCAAAAGTTATGTCCATTTCCGTGAAAGTGTGAAATAATGACTTTCTACCGCAAACTAGTTTCCGATCGTAAACCCTATTTCCGATCGTAAACACCTCTGGATCGTAAACTCGGTCGTGAAACTGATTCCGATCGAGAACAGTCGTAAACAACGATTCCGATTCAGACAAGTCGTAAACACGATTCCGATTGAGAAAAATCGTAAACTCGATTCCGATTGAGAAAAGTCGTAAACGTGATTCCGATTGAGAAAAATCGTAAACTCGATTCCGATTGAGAAAAGTCGTAAACGTGATTCCGATTGAGAAAAATCGTAAAAACTCAAAGCTCGGATCTTGAAGTCGTAAACTCGAAATTCTCGATCGTAAACGTCCAAAGATCGCATCTTGAAGTCGTAAACTCCAATTTCCAGGTCGTAAACACAAAGTTGATGAAGAACACGAAGAACACCAAATCGTAAACACCAAAAACTGCCCAGAAAATGTCGTAAACACCATAATCTGCCCAGAAAACTCAGAAAACTCGATCGTAAACCTGAAAAACTCAAGAAAAACTCACAAAAACCGTTAGATCTCTTGAATCAATATCGTGAGAACCACGAAACACTCGTTTCTTTGCTCTGATACCAATTGTTGGTCCAGAATCAACAACCGTTCACGATATTATCTAATCTAAACGTGCGGAATCCGTTTAGATTAGTGATTCAAGAAAGAGATGAGAAGAAAACTAAGAATACGATGAATATAAACGATAAAAACCTGATATTGCACACAAGATGAACTTGTCGGGTACAAAATCGTAATCGTAAGCTAGCTCCTCTCGGGTTTACGATCGTAATCACCAATGCTCCTCTGGAAATAGTAATCGAGCAACCCTTATGATGGTGAACTCATGGGGTTTATATAGCCACCCCATGAGTTTACAATTGGGCCCTTAAACCCTAATGGTAATCCAATCTTAAACCCCAAGCCCAATAGTAAACCCAAGTAAACTAGTCTACTAAACTAAATAAACCCTCTAAGCCTAGCCCAAACTATTTAATATTACAAGCCTTATAATCTAGCCTCAACAAATACCATAAAGTAGTGTTTGGTGTGTAGGAATAAATGATGGAATGTACTGGATTATTACATCGGAAATAAAAATGAAATGTATTGTAGCATATTTGAATGGAATAAACATTATATAAGGATTGTTATTTCTACATTGTTAAAGATTTTCATTCCTTTGAAGAGAAACATTTTTTTTTCTCTGTTTAGTTGTTTGTCTGGTTGTTGTCTTGTTCTCTCGGGGGCATGTCCCTAATTGGTCTTGTGTGCTTTTGCACGCTTCTTGTACTTAATGCTTTTTCTCTGTTTTATTTATCCAGGGGAAACCCTTTCCAAAAAAAAAAGAAACGTTTTTTTTTTCGATTCTTTCAAGCAATGAAATAATTTTTTTTATTCAACTTGATCTTTTCTTAAATGTTTTATGAAAACAAAAAAAATTAAGAATAGAAAGTAAATAATACAAACAAAAATATAAAAATAGAAACAATAAAAAAATTAATATATATAATAAAAATGAAAAAATTAAAATAAAACAAAAAAAAAATAATAATAAATGTAAAATAGAAAATAAAGATTAAAATATTTGATAAAAATATATTAACAGAAAGTTAAAAATTAAAATAAAAAATAAAAAATAAAAAATGTAAACGTAAAATATATATTAATTTTAAATGGAAAGTTTGATAAAACTCTATTCGATTATTAATATAAAAAAACACGAAGCAATGATTTACTTTATTTTGCATGGTAAAAAAACATAACGATAAAATGATAATGATTCATTTATTCCACTAAACCATTCTATTTTCTCGTCCATTTTTTTTCATTATTCTTTACATTACATCATAGCAAACAAACCCCAACTGATTTAAGACACGTGCATACTACTGTTTGATTATACAGTAGAAAATTAACCGAAAGCCGGCCATGACTAATGGTTAACCGAACCGAATAAAACCAATGACTAGTTATGAGTATTGATGAAGCCTTTTTTCCGTAACTATGGTTTAATTACCAACTTCGACAAAATCGGCTCATAACGAACTTCGAACACCCCTATTCTTTTGTAACCAAACGAGTGTCGAGTGTCGAATATTAGATTAATTTTGGTCTTTTAAATTATTTATATATGTATTATCGTATTAATTAAGTAACTGTCAAAATATAGGTCGTAACTGACCAAGTGATGTTGTTATGGATTTAATGTTAGTTTTGGGATAAATTAATGAATAAAACAGATGCACGAGCAGTTTAAGGTCATGCCAACAACTCCCGTTTCTCAAAACGGTTAAACCTAACCTCCCCTCCCCCTTCCATTCCTTCTTCATAAACCCCCTCCTCCTTTAACCGTTTCAATATAACACCCACCACATTCAAACTCTGTTACTTTCCTTCCGATCAATGGCCGAGACAGTTGACGACGGTGGTTCCGCCAAGATCAAGGGTTCCTGGAGCCCGCAAGAGGACGCCACACTCGTCAAAATGGTGGAACAACATGGACCCAGAAACTGGTCTCTCATCAGTTCCAGAATTCCCGGACGCTCCGGGAAGTCCTGCCGTCTGCGGTGGTGCAACCAGCTCAGCCCCGACGTCCAACACCGGCCGTTTACTCACGAAGAGGATGACGTCATCCTCCGAGCGCATGCCGTTCATGGCAACAAGTGGTCCACCATCTCCAGGCTACTTCCCGGCCGTACGGATAACGCGATTAAGAACCACTGGAACTCCACTCTCCGGCGACGGGGACTCACCGGTGGTGACGGTTCGCTTGGGAAAAACCTGAAACGACCGTATGCGGACGGGTCGAGTGAGTCGACTCAGTCAGACCCTGGGTTAATTAAGAGGCAGTGCTCTTGTACCTCTGCGGAGCACGGTAGTTGCGATGGACCGGCGACGGTGCTAACGCTTTTACCGCCAGGGGGGATCAAGGCGGTTGAAGAAGTAACAGAAAAGAACGAAGAGGTGGATGATGACGTGGATGCTAAATCGACGGTGGAGATAGGAAACACGTGTCTGGTGGCGATCATGAAGCGGATGATAGCAGAAGAGGTTAGGAACTATATCCACGAATTAAGGGCCAAAGAAGGGCTTGGGCGTTAATAATATATGTAATGTCTTTATTTCGATCTTCTATTCATATTTTATCACTGCATTTTTGGAGTTAATTTCTACGATTCACGAAACGGAAATAACTAAGTTTTAGATTGTTATATTTAACATGTTTGATAAATAGTCGTGTTCTGATAATTAAACAGGTCCATTTCAGGTAACATGTTTCAAACAAGTAAACAACCGGTTCGAGTTTAGTTAGCAAGATTTCATATGGGGATTGATATCTTTAATTAAACGATTTGTGCTTTAAATTGATTATATTTTTTTAGTTAGTTTTTTTATTAAATTATATTCCGTGTTCATATTTAAGAGATGCCGATTTATGGCCTTGCACAGTTATTTGTATAGTCAAAACATGTCTTGTATGTTCAATATCTTTTTTAATACTACAAACACAAATAATTGGCTATAACAGTCGACAAATGACATAGAGCATAGAGGGTGTTGTAAAAGCTTTTTAATAATAACGGTGGGGTACGGTGAGGTTGAAGTCTCAAGGCTTGAATTCTGTAGCCAATAGCTTTTTGCCAAATCAAAAAGTATAGGAGAGATAAAATGAAGCCTCAAGGCTTGCTCTTTAGGTGGGCATGAAAGCCTAGAGGCTTCAAACCCGTTGAAGTGAATACGCATTCGATTCCAAAAAGACTCCACCTTTTGTTGATCTCTGACTTTACCATCTTAGGATATATGTATATAGGCCTTCACCAAAATTTCTTCTTCATCGGAACCCCATGACGTAGCCTTTGCCTTATTAGCAAATTTCTTCTTACCTCGCCTTCCATCTTCTCTTGAGCCGCATCAACTTGAACTTCTTCTACCTCGACTTCGATCTCTTCCTCGACGTCATCTACCTCCGCCTCCTCTTCAATTTCGTCTTCTTCATCGTGTCATCCGCTACACGTAGTGGCTCTCGATATTGTGTGTTTTGGAAGATCGGAGGTAGAGGTCGATAACGACCCGAAAGAAGATCAACAAATGATTGTTCATTATAAAATCCGGCTTGTGGTTGGGGAGGTGGTGCATAGAAAATAGGTGGTGGAATTGGTTGAGTAGGAGAAGGTGTAGACGATTGAGCGGGTACCGACGGACTAGCTCGGACCTTGGGTCTATACTTTCGGGTGTTGGCGTTGGCGGGGGACTTTTTCTTTTGTTCATCCATAATATTTGATGAATAGAATATAGGAGGAGAAGAATTGTGTAAAACATAAGTGAGTGTGCATATATATATATATATATATATATATATATATATATATATATATATATATATATATATATATATATATATATATATAGGGAGAGGATCATTTGAGAACCAATTTGGTTTGAGAACTAAAAAGAACTAATTTGAGCCACATGTTTATTACATGTATCCCCCCTCCCATGAATTGTAGTGGTCCCCCCCCCTGAAATTTGTGGTTGAGATTTAGTTCTCAAAATAAAAAGTTCTCATTTGAACTTAACCCTATATATATATATATATATATATATATATATATATATATATATATATATATAGTGAGGAAGGGTTCGGTGTAGACCCTTTCGGTTTTATAGACCCCGTAGACCCCAAATCTGACCATTGGATCAATTTTTTAAGATTTAACCCGGAGGGGCACGATCGTCATTATGAAAAATTCATAAAACTCGCGCTGATTCCGTTTTCTTCCTCATTGACGCTACCAGACTTCCCGTAACTTCAAACCCTAGATTTTGGGCGATTTTTCAGATTTCCTCCGAGATCTACCACCATTCCGAAAACCGATCATCAAAAATGCAATCAATCTACGTCTACATCAGATATTAATCGACAATGGACATCAGAGAAGAATATGCTCTTGCAAATGAAGATAAACAAACTCCTTCGATGTTAAAACGGTTAGCATCTGTCGTCGGATTAGGAAAAAAATCTTCTCCAACAGTCAATACATCAAATACAGAATAAAAAATAGAAGGTAAATCAATTTCTAGGGTTTTATAACTTTAAAAAAAATTAGATGATTATAATATGCATAATCTATTGAGTTATATTGATTATTTCGAATGCTGTTGCGTTTTATATGATATGAGTTGAGAATTTGAATTTGAAATTGATTTTGTAACTGCCATATGCATAATCTCTTGAGTTATATTGATTATTTCGAATGCCGTTGAGTTTTATATGATATGAGTTGAGAATTTGAGTCTGAAATTGAATTTTGTAACTGACATATGCATAATCTCTTGAGTTTTATGGATTATTTTGAATGCTGTTGAGTTTTAACTATAGGAATTGTGAAGTTGAGTCTGAAATTGATTTTGGTAACTTCCATATGCATAATCTCTTGAGTTTTATGGATTATTTTGAATGCTGTTAAGTTTTAACTATAGGAATTGTGAAGTTGAGTCTGAAATTGAATTTTGTAACTGACATATGGATAAACTCTTGAGTTTTATGGAAAATGTAGAATGCTGTTGACTTTTAACTATAGAAATTGTGAAGTTGAGTCTGAAATTGATTTTGGTAACTTCCATATGCATAATCTCTTGAGTTTTATGGATTATTTTGAATGCTGTTGAGTTTTAACTATAGGAATTGTGAAGTTGAGTCTGAAATTGAATTTTGTAACTGACATATGGATAAACTCTTGAGTTTTATGGATCATGTAGAATGCTGTTGAGTTTTAACTATAGGAATTGTGAAGTTGAGTCTGAAATTGATTTTGGTAACTTCCATATTCATAATATCTTGAGTTTTATGGATTATTTTGAATGCTGTTGAGTTTTAACTATAGGAATTGTGAAGTTGAGTCTGAAATTGATTTTGGTAACTTCCATATGCATAATCTCTTGAGTTTTATGGATTATTTTGAATGCTGTTGAGTTTTAACTATAGGAATTGTGAAGTTGAGTCTGAAATTGAATTTTGTAACTTCCATATGGATAATCTCTTGAGTTTTATGGATTATTTTGAATGCTGTTGAGTTTTAACTATAGGAATTGTGAAGTTGAGTCTGAAATTGAATTTTGTAACTGACATATGGATAAACTCTTGAGTTTTATGGATCATGTAGAATGCTGTTGACTTTTAACTATAGGAATTGTGAAGTTGAGTCTGAAATTGATTTTGGTAACTTCCATATGCATAATCTCTTGAGTTTTATGGATTATTTTGAATGCTGTTGAGTTTTAACTATAGGAATTGTGAAGTTGAGTCTGAAATTGAATTTTGTAACTGACATATGGATAAACTCTTGAGTTTTATGGATCATGTAGAATGCTGTTGAGTTTTAACTATAGGAATTGTGAAGTTGAGTCTGAAATTGATTTTGGTAACTTCCATATGCATAATATCTTGAGTTTTATGGATTATTTTGAATGCTGTTGAGTTTTAACTATAGGAATTGTGAAGTTGAGTCTGAAATTGATTTTGGTAACTTCCATATGCATAATCTCTTGAGTTTTATGGATTATTTTGAATGCTGTTGAGTTTTAACTATAGGAATTGTGAAGTTGAGTCTGAAATTGAATTTTGTAACTTCCATATGGATAATCTCTTGAGTTTTATGGATTATTTTGAATGCTGTTGAGTTTTAACTATAGGAATTGTGAAGTTGAGTCTGAAATTGAATTTTGTAACTGACATATGGATAAACTCTTGAGTTTTATGGATCATGTAGAATGCTGTTGACTTTTAACTATAGGAATTGTGAAGTTGAGTCTGAAATTGATTTTGGTAACTTCCATATGCATAATCTCTTGAGTTTTATGGATTATTTTGAATGCTGTTGAGTTTTAACTATAGGAATTGTGAAGTTGAGTCTGAAATTGAATTTTGTAACTGACATATGGATAAACTCTTGAGTTTTATGGATCATGTAGAATGCTGTTGAGTTTTAACTATAGGAATTGTGAAGTTGAGTCTGAAATTGATTTTGGTAACTTCCATATGCATAATATCTTGAGTTTTATGGATTATTTTGAATGCTGTTGAGTTTTAACTATAGGAATTGTGAAGTTGTAACACCCCGAGTTGTAGAGTGTTTTAAAATATAATTTAATTATATTTTTCCTCTTGAAATTATTAATTATGTCGTAATAGTATTTAAAGAAATACTAGATTAGAATTATTTTTAAGTTTATAAAGGTTGTGGAAGTTTGTTGAGCTTATGAGACTCAAGAAATTGGAGGACCTATAATGTCCTAAATTAAAGGATAACATGTTTGAATTTGTAAATGCACCAAATGATTAAGTGGAGGACTAATCTAGTCAATCTCTAATTAATAATAAGTGGAGGGGTTTATTTGTAAAAACCCTAAAGTTAGTTTGGAAATATTAAAATAAAAAAAAAAGAAACGAACGAGCAGAAGGTCTGCGACCTCTGCCCAAGATCGACGCAAAGAGGAAGCTTCAAGGGGTGAAATCGAGCACCCAAATCGAGTTCCTATGGTCGTTGTCACACCCCCAAATTAACCACTAACGGAGTTTATACCGTTAAGGGGTGCGACTAGACCAGGACCATAACCATTAGTTACAAATACTAAACGAATCAGAGTAAAGTCCAAACATTAATAAAAACAGTTTAACAGTACGCAGCGGAAAACATTATCTTTAGCACTAACCACGTGCTTTACATAAACATTGTTTTAAATTCCCAAGTTTAGTTTAAATAAAAATAAACATCTTCTTGTGCCATGTCAACCTGCTCCGGATACTCCTTAGCGATCTGCAAAAGTTTAAACCACGCAAGTGTCAACCTAACGGTTGGTGAGTTAACAGTGGGCTTGTCACGCAGTGGCCCGGTGTAATAATCATAATCGTGTCAACTTATGCTTATGTAATATTCGTTTGTGAAAAGCAATGCTTTGCGATATTCAAAATCGTAGTATTGTGGTTTAGTAAAGGTATTGTCCGTAACCTACGTTATCGGGTATGTACTAGTTTTGTATAGTTAAAGTGCTCAACCGATATCGCGGGTAGCTAATCCGTTGTTCCATGCACTAAGGAAGTTTGTACCAAAGCTGACCATAAATTATTGTAGTGGCCGTGCCATCAGTACTGCGGACCTACGTCATCGCGGTTTTGCCTCCCCCGTGTCCTCTCGGGATCACGGTCAGATAGGCTGATATTGTACCTCCGTGCACTCCCCGTGCCACGGGGCGGAGTTTGTCAAACTCCAGTAGATCTACCCAACATCCCCTCGCTTTACAATTAATGATACAATTTATTTGAGGACTTTTAAGTTTGAAGGCATCCTTAGAAATCATGTGATATCATGTGGTTTAGACTTTAACCTACGCTAGCCATATTAAAAAGGTTTACCGGATTCTCACGAATCTCAAAAATGTTTTCAGTTTCATTTCAGAAATAGTTGTTTAAGTAATTCACAAGTGCTTCCCATAAAGCACTTCAAGTTCGTCAAGTGGGTGCCGAGCACTCCAAGTTCTCAGGTTCGTCAGGGAGGTGCATAGCACTCATAAGGTTGTCAGCATTGTTTTTCATTTAGTTATTCGTTGTGACCCAAACGAGTTCACGGTAATCGGGTTAGTGACACTCACCTTGGGTTGCACTGCTACACTTGTTAATAATCCAAGTATGCTTAACGAAGACCTATGAACACGTTTAGGTCTTAAGTATTAGTTTTGTGTCTAATCTTCACTTAACGTCACTATGGCCCATAACATAGCACGTTGAAACTATGACTCGACATAACGACACACGACACCGATGGTTGATCATAAACAAGGGTTCATACACATCAGAAATCAAAGCATGTATCATCATGGCATAATCATGTAAGTCATGGCATAACATTCAAGCAAATTGCACAAGTTTGGATTTTGGTCTCAGTTTCGCTAGCAGTTTCGCTAGACAGTTTCGCTGTGTGCACGGGCAGCACTTTCGCTAGGCAATACCCGATGACAAAGTTTCGCTAGGCTAGTTTCGCTCGAAACTGTTGGCACAGTTTCGCTAGCCTAGTTTCGCTCGAAACTGGTTTGAACTTTCGTTCAGGGAATTTCGCTCGGTAGTTTCGTCCGAACAGGTCTGGTTGGTTTACCCGGCGACACTATAGTTTCGCTGTATAGTGTCGCTGGAAGGAGATATACATAGTTTCGCTGGACAGTTTCGCCCAGAGAACATGACAGTTTCGCTGGTCGCGAAAAACATACGGATCAGCCTAAAAATCAACCTAACAGCTTCCATACTTCATGCAATTCATTGTTTAGCATACATAGGCATTTACCAACATCAAACAACAAGTTTTAACACCTTATTCATGCATATTCATCATCAAATCACCAAAATGCATTTAAAACCCTAAAATGACCTAAATAGCATAAATCTCTATCATGGATCAGTTTCATACGTAAAGTTATCAACTTTATGGTAGATCTAGCATTCCTAAGCATTCCTACAGAAGATCTGTCACACCCCCAAAATACCACTAACGGAGTTTATACCGTTAAGGGGCGCGACTAGACCAGGATCCACAACCATAGTTACAAATACTAAACGAATCAGGGTTAGTTCAAACACAAGTTATAAATCAAAGTCATAAATTACATACGCAGCGGAAATAATTATCCTGGCACTAACCACGTGCCTTACAAATTCATTGTTTTATAAATTCCCAACTTAAGTTAAATCAAAAATAAGAGTCTTCACGTGCCATGCCAACCTCCGGTGGATACTCCTTAGCGATCTGCAAAAGTTTAAACCACGCAAGTGTCAACCTAACGGTTGGTGAGTTCACAGTGGGCTTGTCATGCATTGGCCCGGTCTCATAATCATAATTCGTGTCAAGATGTACTTACAAAATATTTATTTGTGAAAAGCAATGCTCGTAATTAATTCTCAGTTTATAAATGGTTTGTCCGTGACCTACGTCATCGGGTATGTACTAGTTCCGTAAAGTTAAAGGACTCAACCGATATCGCGGGTAGCTAATCCGTTGTTCCATGTTCTAAGGAAGTTTGTACCAAAGCTGACTTATTTTGTGGGGGCCGAGCCATCCCGTACGGTGCGGACCTACGTCATCGCGGTTTTTGCCTCCCCCGTGTCCTCTCGGGACCACGGTCCAATAGGCTGATATTGTTCCTCCGTGCACTTCCCGTGCCACGGGGCGGAGTTTGTCAAACTCCAGTAGATCTACCCAACATCCCCTCGCTTTCACAAATTAATGGCACAATTAAGTTGAGGACTTTTAAGTTATAAGGCATCCTTAGAAAACATGTGATATCATGTGGTTCAGACTTTAACCTACACTAGCCATATTAAAAATGTTTTAAGTTTTGCTTCAGAAAAATAGTTTGTTCATAGTTCACAAGTGTTTCCCATAAAACACTCCAGTTCGTCAAGTGGGTGCCGAGCATCCCGGGTTCTCTTGTTCATTGGTAGGTGCCTAGCACTCTAGAGTTTATCAGCATTGTTTTTCGTTAAGTTATTCGGTGTGGCCCAAACGGACTCACAGTAAGCGGGTTAGTGACACTCACCTTTGGTTGCACTGCTACACTTCAAGTAATCCAAATATTGTTGTTTAACGAAGACCTAGAACACGTTTAGGTCTTAAGTATTAGTTTCGTGTCTAATCTTTACTTAACGTCACTATGGCCCATAACATAGCACGTTGCAACTATGGCTCGACATACCGACACACGACACCAATGGTTGATCATAAACAAGGGTTCATATGAATCAGATATCAAACATGTTTCATCATGGCATAATCATGTAAGTCATGGCATAACACTTAAGCAAATTTCACAAGTTTGGTTTTTAGGTCAGGTCTTAGTTTCGCTAGCATAGTTTCGCTAGGCAGTTTCGCTAGGTGCACGGGCAGCACTTTCGCTAGGCAATGCCCGGTGACACAGTTTCGCTAGGCTAGTTTCGCCCGAAACTGCTGACGCAGTTTCGCTAGCCTAGTTTCGCAGGGAAACTGGTTTGAACTTTCGTTCAGGTATTTCGCTCGGTAGTTTCGTTCGAGCTGGTCTGTTCTGGTTACCCGGCGACACTATAGTTTCGCTGGGTAGTGTCGCTGGAAGGAGACATAATTTCGCTACTTAGTTTCGCCCAGAGAACACACAGTTTCGCTGGTCGCGAAAAACATACGGATTTGCCTAAAAATCAACCTAACAGCTTCTGATCTTACATGCAATTCATTATTTAGCATCCCTAGGCATTTACCAACATAAATCAAGCAGCTTTATCATGTTTAACATGCATTTTAATCATTAAATCTCTAAAAACACTTCTAAACCCTAAAATGGCCAAAATTGCATAAATCATCATCATGGTTTGTTTTTAAACGTAAAGTCATCAACTTTAAGATAGATCTAGCATCCTAAAGCATATTTACAGAAGATCAAGCAATATCATGAAGGTTTGGTCATGCTTTTTAAGAAAACACATATAAAACACAAAATGGAAGTTTTTGGGACTCACGGTTCGATCTCCTAGCTTGGTAGATGATGGTTTGGGGCTGAGATCTCGACAACTCGGTGTGAACCTCGACTGACCAGAATCTCCAGGAGAAAAGAGTGTGTGTGTGTTTGTTGTGAAATGAGGCAAATGAGGCTACTAGGGTTTATTAAGTTTATTTATATCAGGAGCCAGTTTCGCTGGCAGTTTCGCTGGCCAGGCGAAACTAGCTCTGGTCTCGTGATATTGTATTGTCTTAGCTGGCTACCGGGCGACACTATAGTTTCGCCCAGTAGTTTCGCTGGCGACCAAAAAGGGCAAGTTTTCACATAATCAAGTATTTACAATTAATCATGCTATTCACAATAATAAGTCATGTATTTAAATAACATTGCACATAAAGACAATCAATGATGAACACATAACACATATGGGCGGGTTCGGTGATCAACCAAAGGTCGTGGGCGTATTCGGCCTAGTTATTCATTAGTTACTAAGTTAACACTTATAACGTAACTAACGGGTTTGTCTAACGGAAGTTAACCTTGAAATTCTCGGGTGTCACATCATTCCCCTGAAATTGGAATTTTCGTCCCGAAAATTATTCTTGTGTCGTAGCGTTCGCAGCATCAGCTGTCGTCGTTGCTGTCGTCGCTGGGGAAAGAAAGCAAAAAGTTTTAGGGTTGTCACATCCTCCTCCTGTTAAGGAATTTTGGTCCCCAAAATTAAATCATACCTTGAGTTTCTGTGGACGTTTGCTCAAACAAGTGAGGATACTTTTTCTTCATCTGATCCTCACGCTCCCAAGTATATTCAGGTCCACGCCTTGAGTTCCATCGCACCTTGACGATCGGAATCTTGCTACGTTTGAGGGCCTTCTCCTCGCGTCCCATGATTTCTACTGGTTGCTCAATAAATCTCGTGTCGCTGGAAGGAGACATAATTTCGCTACTTAGTTTCGCCCAGAGAACACACAGTTTCGCTGGTCGCGAAAAACATACGGATTTGCCTAAAAATCAACCTAACAGCTTCTGATCTTACATGCAATTCATTATTTAGCATCCCTAGGCATTTACCAACATAAATCAAGCAGCTTTATCATGTTTAACATGCATTTTAATCATTAAATCTCTAAAAACACTTCTAAACCCTAAAATGGCCAAAATTGCATAAATCATCATCATGGTTTGTTTTTAAACGTAAAGTCATCAACTTTAAGATAGATCTAGCATCCTAAAGCATATTTACAGAAGATCAAGCAATATCATGAAGGTTTGGTCATGCTTTTTAAGAAAACACATATAAAACACAAAATGGAAGTTTTTGGGACTCACGGTTCGATCTCCTAGCTTGGTAGATGATGGTTTGGGGCTGAGATCTCGACAACTCGGTGTGAACCTCGACTGACCAGAATCTCCAGGAGAAAAGAGTGTGTGTGTGTTTGTTGTGAAATGAGGCAAATGAGGCTACTAGGGTTTATTAAGTTTATTTATATCAGGAGCCAGTTTCGCTGGCAGTTTCGCTGGCCAGGCGAAACTAGCTCTGGTCTCGTGATATTGTATTGTCTTAGCTGGCTACCGGGCGACACTATAGTTTCGCCCAGTAGTTTCGCTGGCGACCAAAAAGGGCAAGTTTTCACATAATCAAGTATTTACAATTAATCATGCTATTCACAATAATAAGTCATGTATTTAAATCACATTGCACATAAAGACAATCAATGATGAACACATAACACATATGGGCGGGTTCGGTGATCAACCAAAGGTCGTGGGCGTATTCGGCCTAGTTATGCATTAGTTACTAAGTTAACACTTATAACGTAACTAACGGGTTTGTCTAACGGAAGTTAACCTTGAAATTCTCGGGTGTCACAAGATCTAATGATAACACAGAGATTTAGGCATGCTTTATGAAGAAACACATAGAAAAGCATAAAAATGGTGGTTTTGGGACTCACGGTTGATCTAGGATCGATGGATGATCTTCACAACTCGAGGTGATGGCTGATTCTTGATGGTTCTTGGTTGGAATCAGCTGGTCCAGAAGTTTCAGGAGAGTGTGTGTGTTTTTGTGTGAAATGAGGCAAATAGGTGAGCTAGGGTTTATTAAGATTATTTATATCAGAGGCTAGTTTCGCTAGCAGTTTCGCTGGCCTGGCGAAACTGGCTCTGATCACGAGTGAGCCAACAGACTGTCGGGCGACACTATAGTTTCGCCCGGTAGTTTCGCTGGTTACCAAAAGTGGTCAATTTCACATTCTAAGCAAGATAAATGCGATTCATAAATTGTCATGCTATTCACAATACTAACTCATGTATTTAGATCACATTGCACATAATGACAACAACAAATGAACACATAGCACATATGGACGGGTTCGGTGATCAACCAAAAGTCGTGGACGTATTCGGCCTAGTTAAGCATTAGTTACTAAGTTAACACTTATAACGTAACTAACGGAATTGTCTAACGGAAGTAAACCTTGAAATTCTCGGATGTCACAGTCGTGAAGGTTGGATACTTGCTTCCTTCTATGATTTTCGAGATTCTTGGTAAGTTTTTCATACCTTGTTGTTGAGAAATCGAATTCTAGGGTAGAGATTATGGATTTCGATTTTTGCTTCTGCCATGGGGATTATCTAGAGTCGAATTAGGGTTAGACACCCTAAATTGGTGTATTATCTTGATTTAATGTGATTTGGATGTGAAGGATGACTTGCATGTTAAGATTGGAGTTAGGGTTCATATGAATTATGAACATAACTATGAAATTGGGTTGGATTAGGTGTTTATTCACCCGCAAATCATGTAGTGAATTATGTTAAAGTGATAAACACAATAGTGGAGCATATCATAACTTGTATGAGTTGATTTTGTATGAAATTCCATGGATTCTAGTGTTCAACTGAATTTAAGTAAGAAAAAAATGATGGAACTGGTTTAATTTCCTTCTTTTATTACGAATAAAATACGTTGTGTGTGGAAAAAAAAAGAATCCTATCTCATGGGTTAGAAGTAATGGGACATTATGTCCAAAGTGGAGTATGTTGTAAATACATAATGTGGCGATAAACATGAATCTAGTTGGGCTTTAAGTTACTAGATTCCTCATAGAGATTGGATTATATTGTTAAGTAATACTTGGTATTATATGACCTTGTGTTCGTATGGTTAAAAAGGATAGTGATGATTGTGGAGTTCATGTCATGTTATGTGACTTTTAGGAGTTGCTAAATTTATGTGGTTGCATGATGAAATATCTGTTTATGATATATGTATGCTTAATACGAATGATCATGGTTGATGAAAACCTCGATCTTAAAAGGTTAGGTAAATAATGATCCTGGATTATGTGCGTTGGAAGTGATATGCTGACTTTCAAATGTACAAGTTGAATTCAGGTAAAGCAAGGGTTGTGGAAGTGTGCAGGATAACTCAATGTTTGGGTGATTAACCTGCATAATGATCTGATGAAGGATGGCTCGCGGAGTCAAAGGATGCGATGGTACAGGTCAAGGTCAGAATATCACACGTGGCAAAGGTGAGTAACCCAACTTGCATTTATACATTATGTTGGGTGGTCAGGTTTATCTTGATTCATCGTATCGTGATAAAAAAAACAAACTCATTCATAAGTTTAAGTTGGAGTTTTTATATGAGCTGGGTTTGAAATATCCTAGTAGACTCTAATTGATCAAAGATAAGAATGTGTTGAAATACAAACTGGACGTTAAATAAGATGTGGAATATGAACATAAACTGAACAAGGGGAGTGGATACTTTTTAGTGAATTGGTGTTTATGTGGCTATTACTATGGCTTAGTCGATAGTAATGCATTTTATAGATTATTAGCAAGTTGATAAAGTTGTAAAGCAAGATTAAACATTGTTATTCGAAAAGTGGTGGTATGGATGAAAACATGATTATCTTGTTTAAAATTTAATTACAAGATTAAGTAGTCATGGTAACTGTACGATATGCTGGTGTATGTAGATGGTAACTATGAGTTACCAACGCTTAAACATGTAATAGTAGTTTTTAGAAAGGAAATGAGTTGGGAGAGCCATTTGGCATGGTAGCATACGCACTAGGGTGTGTAGGCTACCAATGCTGAATATAAGTCGGTTGTATCTTGTGGTATTGTTTTACTGTTGTTGTCGAGCAGGATATGGAAATCAATCATTATCTTTCTACTAAGTGATATGCGACTTGGAAGAGGTAATGCGAGGTACTTTGATGCCTTATGGCTTCTATTTTTAGTTGTTGGTATTATCCTAAAATGCGACTTAAGTAAGTTGGTATTACTTGAGAATTGTGAGATGTTTATGAGTTATACTTTGTTAAATGTGTAACTAATGGAATATTGTGTGGTGTGTTTCCTGTAGCTTCCATAGGATTTCAAGTGGCTGTACATAGTAGACTGGTGGTGATACTTAATGGATCAACCATATTTGGATATGCTAACTATTATACATGATGATGTTGATGTTGATGTTGGTATTGAACAGGTGGATCAAATACCAGATGAGTGGTGTCAAGCAATTACGGTTATCTGTTGATCCTCGTGTGTTGAATTGACTATGCACACTAAATGATGGCATGGATGGAAACATATTTTAGTCATGTTCAGCAGAATAATTATATGTGATGAATGAATAATTTAAATGTTAGGTTCTCACTTAGCTTGGCTAACGATTTTGGTGTGAACCATGTAGGTGGTGATTGACATGACAAGGACGTGTTGTGGCCAAGCCTTACGAGACTTGGTGGTGGACTGGATCGAGTGGAATGAATGGAAGATGTACAAGCAAAAGATAAGTGAGGTCAAGGTTCGTGGAATCAAGTCTTGGGAACGGGTCAACAAAGTGGAGTACACGGTCTCACATAGACCATGTAGTTTTCTTAATGGGTTATGTTTATGTCGTGTTCATAGAGTTAAACTCCACTCATCTCTTAGTTGTTTGCATTTGTGGTCACTTGGTCAGTTTCGGCCATGTGTGTTTGATTATTGTGTCATGTTAATAAAACAGGATGACCTTCGTAAGGATTATCGAATTTACGAATAGGTCATGCCGAAATTTTTATTGAAAGTTTGAAGTAAGATATATTTATACCGGTAGAGTTTATAAAGTATGTTTTGAACTAAAAGGAAAAAAAAACCTTGTTTCGGGTATTTGAAAAAAAATGGGCCTATCTTCCGCAAATGTGTGTAATAAAGTGAAATATGGGTAACGAGTGTTACAAGTTGGTATCAGAGCCATAGGTTGATGGATTTGGATGCCGAGGGTATTCAAACTCAACCTTAGTGCTCTTGATGGGAAATTAAAGTTGACCCGAGACTTGATCACGAAGCCGAAGACGCAAGGTTAGTATAAATCTTTGAATGAATATTTTTCTACTTGTTGTTTTAACTAAGGATCATATACATTGTGCTAATGGGCCAATGTATGTAGGGTGATTTGTGCAAAGAGCGATAAGATTGTGTATAGTTGATATAATGAGTGGACAAATTTATTGCTATGTACAATGATTGAACATGTAAAGTAAGTGAACATGTTCTACTAATGTGGTTGAATTTCTATAATGACAGGATAGTGGAGACACAGATTGTTGGAGATAAAGGAGCCACTGAAGGATATCATCATAGTGGGTGACTTCTTGGCTGCAAATGATGTGACATGTATGATTAGTCGGTAGTAAGAGACACCAGGTGGGGTGACCATTCGGCTAACACGGACTGATCACCTCCAGGGAATACCATGGATTGATCATCCGTAAAGGGGGCCGTGAGTCACATGTTGTGGTGACCCTGGTAGTGGGGTTGTATTCTGGGAGCTACATAGTGTTGTGACCCCGGTGGTGGAAAAATATTATGGGAACAACAAAAGTGATGCAAATAGATGTGGATAAGAAGATAGTGATCTTCAAAGCACGAGATGATGCTCCCAAACTTTATGGAGGGGGGTTCTTAAAGATTCAAAGTGGTGAAATCCAGGCACAACAAGTAAGTATATCTTATTATTTATCATTTATGCCTCGGTTATGTGTTTATGTCATGATGGAATACAATATGTGGGTAGCTGATGAGATAGTTGTAAATTTAAGGCTAACCCTTAAAATCTGAATAAGATGTTAAAAATGACAATATGAATATGTTGAACCATGTAAGGATCATGAACGCCTACGGGTGTAAGAGGATGAAATGATCTTAAGGATCATAAACACCTGAGAGTGACAGTGGATGTGTATGATCTAGGATCATAAGAACTATTTTTATAAGTGTGGATGAAAGATGAAATTCTAAATAATAATGTGTTGGATTGTAAGTGGAAGTAGTTTAATGGGATTCACCAACGGGAGTGAACACCAGTTGATCATAATGAGTTAGAATTTGATAAATATGTGTATGTATTGAATTAGTGATAACTTGAAGATTAAATGTAACATTTAAGAGTGTTCAATTTTGTTACAAAGTATGCATATGGTATAGTTGTTTTATAGCATGGAAAATTATCCAAGATGGATTAGAAGTAAATGAGGAAATGGTTGTTTTTGATAAAGAATGATGATATGTGGTTGAGTAGAATGACCCGTTTGGGTGAAGTGTGTGTGTGTATCACCAATGTGTGATATGCAAAAGATGTAGAATGACCTGTTGGGACAAAGTGTGTGTGTGTGTATCACCAATGTGTGATATGCAAAAGATGTAGAATGACCCGTTTAGGTAAAGTGTGTGTGTATCACCAATGTGTGATATGCAAAAGATGTAGAATGACCCGTTTGGGTAAAGTGTGTGTGTATCACCAATGTGTGATATGCAAAAGATGTAGAATGACCCGTTTGGGTAAAGTGTGTGTGTATCACCAATGTGTGATATGCAAAAGATGTAGAAGGACCCGTTTGGGTAAAGTGTGTGTGTATCACCAATGTGTGATATGCAAAAGATGTAGAATGACCCGTTTGGGTAAAGTATGTGTGTATCACCAATGTGTGATATGCAAAAGATGTAGAATGACCCGTTGGGACAAAGTGTGTGTGTGTCACCTATGTGTGTAATGCAAAAGATGTAAAATGAACCATTTGGGTAAGATGGATAAACCACAAAAGTGTTTATGTATGGCATGTTTTATGACCGTTAGGTAAGATGGTTAAACTAAAGTGTGTTTATGTAAAGTATGTTTTACAACCCGTTTGGGGTAAGTTGGAGAGGGAATGATTTTGGGTAATTGGTTAAGCAAAGTTGTATGTTAAAAAAAATCTATTTTGTGTTAACAAAGTAGAAAAAGTATGTTAAAAGTTTAAAAGTTGGAAAATTCTATTTTGTGTTAACAAAGTAGAATAAGTATGTTGGAAGTTGAAAAGTTAGAAAATTCTATTTTGTGTTAACAAAGTAGAAAGAAAAATGTTCGATGTCGAAAGTTGAAAGAATTCTATTTTGTGTTAACAAAGTAGAATAAATATGTTGAAAGTGGAACTGTTGGAAAATTCTATTTTGGCTTAACAAAGTAGAATAAGTAGGTTGAATGTCGAAAACGTGAAGAAATCTATTTTGTATTAACAAAGTAGAGAAAAATATCTTATATGTTGGAATATGAGAAGTCTATATTGTATCCACAAGGTATGATAGAATGCAATGTATGTTATATGTGGAAAATTCTATATTGTGATAACAAAGTAGAGTAGATGATTACAATGTGGTGTTGGTCTAACGTTAACTTTTCAGTTATGTTGGGAACAAAAGTAGATATGGATGAAAAGGGGACCCAAGTGCATTATGACCTAGTGCACTGTTGGGATATAAGAATCCGAAAACTGTAGTAACCAACTTATGAATAAAGGATTATGTAAGGTGTTAGAGTTCAAGATGTGGATTCTAATCACAGTGGCATATGTAAGATTTCCTAGTGGATCCTATTTCAAAGGTATGGGGATTACCTTATAGTTGCTTTATGTTTTAATGGAATGGGTACTGGGTGTAGATAAAACTCCTTAGTATGTCAAATAAATCATGTGCATCATTATGGTTTGGTTTCAGGGACGAAACCTTTTTAAGAGGGGTAGATTTGTAACACCCCGAGTTGTAGAGGG
>JBCNJP010000003.1:16414135-16529814 GCA_039602395.1 Deinandra increscens subsp. villosa
GTAAGGGAATAATTTGTGGCTTGTGTATTAAATTATCACTTGACGGATTATTTTGAAGGCCTATGTGTTAATAGGTGAAAATTAGATGGGTTATGGGTATATTAGGTCACTGGGCCAATTTAGATGCGTTTGGGCTCATTTAAACAATGTTTAGTGGGAGTTTTATGGGCCTTAGGGTTCAAATACGGGAATTAGGAGTTATTTTAGGTAGGGAGGTTAACTTGTTTTCCAAGTTCACCATCTCCTATAAATAGGACTCCTAGTAATCAATTTAGGGTTGTTGGTTGCTAGTGTTTTTGGTAAATTGGTGGTGATATCGAAATTCTCACAGAGAATTTCGATCAAGGTGTAAGCTAGCAATCGGTGATTAATTCAAGTGTTCTTTCTTTCACGTTACAATTGGTTTGTGTTTCCTAGTGCATTATACTTTTCGATTATTGATTATATTGTTTATACTTGAATCACCTAGCTAAACCGGATTCCGCACGGTTTTGCTAGTCTTTGATATCGCGTGAGGGTTAGTTTGATCCTTACAATTGGTATCAGAGCCAAGAAACGCAAGTTTCGAGGCTCTCGCGATATCCGATTCAAGTTTTTGTCAACTAACCGTTTGAGTTTTGTGGTGTTTTTCGCAGTAGCAAGGTTCGGAAAATTGATATTTTTTTTTGGGTTTCGAAAAAATCAGAAGTGGTCGTGACCAATTGCTCGAGATTTAGTGACTTTTCGACCCAGCCTGTGACTTTTCGATCAGCCAGGCTGATCGAAAACCCTTTTCTGTCGCGCCATTTCGATCGGAAAGTCCCCTTGTGACTTTTCGATCAGCCCATTTCGATCGGAATGTCCCCCTGTGACTTTTCGATTAGAGCATTTCGATCGGAAAGTCCCCCTGTGACTTTTCGATCAGCTTTTATTCTCGATCGGAAAGTCCCCACTGAGACTTTTCGATCCGCTGATACTTTTCGATCGAGAAGTCTGCTTTTCGACCGACCCCCTGTCCGATCGAAAAGTACTTTTCGATCCAACCCTTTTCCGACCGAAAACCCACTTTTCGATCCATCCCCTTTTCAATCCGTTCAAATCTTTCAGTTCGTATTTGATCAGAAGTTCAATCAAAGACATTCATGGCATCCTTTCTACCAGGTAATTCTGTATCTACCAGCAACAATGAGGTATGTCTTAATCCTAAATGTCAATCTATACTCAATGAATCTCAAGAATGGCAAAATAAGTTTTTCAATGAAACATTAAATCGTGAATATTCTGATAGAGAATGGAGAGAATACAAAAGTAGGAGTAAAAACTTAAGTGAGAAACTAGAAGCTGCTAAAATTGACATAAAAAATCTTCAAAGGGACTTGAGTGACAAAACCACATATCTAAGAGTTGTTAATGAAGAAATTGTCTCATTAGAAACTGAATTTGAACAACTTAAAGGTCAATTAGAAACATCACAAACCAAAGTTGAGCGAAACGATAAGATTGTGTCAGAAATGATGAAAGCTAGTTCACTTTTCTACAACACAGACGCTCGAATGCGTCATCTAAAAGCCAACTCTGGTTTGGGTCTCGGTACTGATGTAAAAGATGAAAAGTCCACACACACAGTACTGATGCCCCTGATGCATGAAATGATCTAAGATTATGAGTGTTCTAAGACCTCCTTAGAAGCTAAGGCTGAGATAGAAAAGAAACTTGCTGCTTGTCCCATTAAAATTTCTGCTCCTGTTTTTAACATTACTGACACTTCTACTTCTTGTGCAGATAAAGTAAATGAAGAAGCAGGTTCAAAGGGAAAAAGTGTTTGCTTTGAGAGTCAAAAGTTTCCAGTTTTTAAAACTGATAATTTTGCTTCAAAAAGTTTTGAGTTTGAGTCAGCATTTCCCAAGTCAACTGTGTTTGATGAATCTGTTACTTGTAGTGTGTTTAACTTTGGGAAATGTGATGCTAAACCTGTGAAACCCTTAAAAACTGTTAAAATTTTAAGAAGGGATAAGGGACCACAGGTTGCTGGTCCCAAACTCACAAATTGTGGGGTGTTGGGTGGGAAACCTACAGAAAATAAGAATGATTGTCATGATCAAAATGTGCAGAAAGTGCGGGACCTTAGACCTCATGATTTTGTCCCGTACCTAGAAATCAATTCTGCATATGACCAGCTTAAGCCAGTTCAGCGGGAGTACATTTTAACCACAAAGCCCCACGGTAAAACCCATTGGATCCACAAAAATTGTTCAAAACCAACTTGGATTTCCACTGGGCGTAACCAACCACAGGCTCCCGCTTACCCAAAGAAACAATCTTGCCATGTCTGTGGTAGACCAGGACACGTGGCAAGAAACTGTTTATACCGGCCTTATGAACCCTATTATCCCAAAAGGGTTCATCAGAGACCCAGTCCAAGGACCCAGAAACAAAGTGACCCAACTCCAAGGCCCGGTCCATCAAAACCCAAGGTGCAGAAACAAGCACCTCAGAGTCACAAAGTTCAGCAGAAACCCAAGGCTCCTAAGAAACGGCCAAAGACCATTTTTAAAGAAAACAAAACATCTCAGAAATCTGTCAAAACAGCTTGGAGACCAAAATCTGTTGAATCCCCATAACCAGTTTTCAAATCTGTTTCAAAATCACCCATCCATCCAAATCCAGTTGGTTCAGCTAAATCAAATGGTTGGAGGAAGGATGACAGGTGGAATGTTTCAAAGGTGGTAAACCTGTCTTTCAAGCCTATTGGAGTTTACAAAAAACACTCCAAACAGTTTCAAGAGGTAAAATTTCTAAAGAAAAATGAAACCAAAAATTCACCACCGAGAAAACCACAGGTTTTTGGGAAAGAAAATCACCAACCCAGAGATGTCAACAAAAAGGACATTCTCGGTCCAACCAAGGCAGCCACACCCACAGTCCCTGATGTTACCAAGGAAATGTTTTTAAAAGAAATTTCTTTCACCGACTCTTCAGGTATACCCAGAACCACAATGGCCTGGGTACTTATGCCTAACTGATCTCTCACATTGTGCAGGAACAGTCAAGGAGGACTTTCATTAACCTTGTTTGTTTGTGATAGTGATTGTTCCACGCATAAGATAGGAGGCATCTCTCTACTACATGACATGAAGATTTCAATGGAGGGTATGTCTCTATGTGAGAGGTAAATCTGAAAAAATCAGCAGAAAAGGTAACATTGTCTGAATTATTTGTTTCTTGGCTAGTTTGATGTGAAGTATGGTTGTGCATGAAACAAAACCCATTTCTGAAAATTTTCAAAAGATAAACTTTGAAGGTTAGCTTGGCCAGTTTTAGTACATATTTAGTATTGTGTCAGTGTGCTCTTAAAAAAAAAAAAAAAACATGTGTGTTGATTTTAAAAATCAAAAAGCAAGGGGAAGAATAGAAAAGATGAAATAGTTGACCCCTAAAAATTGTGCTTTTTAATTTTTAATCTTTTGTTTGTGTTTGAGAAGGCAGGGAAGTGAAATATTTCCGTTCTCAGAAAGATTGACACGCGTAAGGCAAAAGTGAAAGACATGATCCAAGGTGATGTGCTCGGTAGGCTCAGTTCCAAAAACAAAGGTATGGGTCACAACACTTAAAGATAAAGTATGTCATTTGACGGGAAACACACACTTAGGTTAAGTGCTTGTTCTATTTGACTGCGAAATTGTTCCCGATACACACGCCGGACTCCAAAGTGTTGAATCGAAAATCTCAAAAAGTCGGCGTCCCCTCTGTTTTGTGTGAGCAAAGATCTGGGGATGTCAAAGCTGTCAGTCAAGTCTTGCCTTTGCTTTGCGTGAGCAATGACCTGGTGTAGAATGGTTGACGTGTTAATCAGATTTTCCTCTGTTTTGCGTGAGCAAAGACCTGGTTAGTCTGGATTAACGTGCTTGCAGATCACTGTATATAATTTACACCCCAAAAGATTCCAATGTGCACAACAAAAGAGACCCTCTAGCGTCCAAAACCCTTTAGCCCTGACTTTGTGACTAGGCTTATGTGTTTGATGAAAGGTTACCACCTGACTGATAAACGCCTCTGAGTTGAAATCATACAAGTCTTGTATATTATTCCTATCTCTTTTATGATCTGTTCTTTCTCTTCTCAACCAAGTCTCGAGAAAAGATTCAAAACTCTGGATATGGGAATGTGAAAATATGTGGTAGGGAATGATCAAGCTTGATAACGGCACATATTAATTACCTAGGATTTGTGTGTGACTATCGGATGTTCATAATTAATGCACCTAAAAGATAAATAAGTGACAAACAGCCGGGAAAATGAGGAACATGGGTTTAAGAAGGACCAATATACTGGCAATCGCCAAGACGTGTTCGAGTAACAGATGCTGAAAAGGGTTCCTCAGTTCAGACAAAGACGGTTTGATCCCATTGAAACGTTCTCGTTTAGTAATTTGGTATGTTTGTTTTTTTTCTTTCTTTTGTGTCATCTCAAGTTTTTATTGTTTATTTTTCAACCATGGCCAGGTTGATTTGAGAAGTTTAAATAAGTTTTATGGGTTTTATGCAAGAATGTTTCACTCCTCCAAAATCTCAAGGGGAGATAATGCGAAGAGTCCTCGGGTTCAGGGGAAGTGTTTTTGGTTAAATAATGCTAACCCCGTAACCAGTCATTATTTGCTGGTTAGTGTCTGTTTCATGTTGTGTTTGACAGGTTAAGTGAGAAAGACAACTCATGGAAAAGAAGGTCAAGGACTCAATTGACCAAAGCAAGAACTCTGCCACTGTTCGTGTTGAAGAACCAGCCGGAAAAGGACTTACCCTATGCTCAGGGGAAGTTTGTTGGTTGTTCAAGTAAATCTTCCAAAGACACCGTTCCCAAGTTTAGGGGAAGCTAATTCAAGAAACGATGCAGAGCAGTCACAACAAGAAATTCAAGAATGGCATGACAGAGGTTTTCAAAATTTAACCTCTGAAGTTAGTGGCAAGTCAAGACAGTTACTGATGATTCAGCAAGGACTCAACAGGTTTCAAGAAGGAGCAAGTATTTGAGAATCCTCCTCTCATTATATGTTTGTCATTTGAAGTCCAAGCTAATGCTGATTGAGAGAACACTCCCTAAAGTCATTTGTTGTTGCCCAATGAAGATTGTCAAAGATAAAGAATCTTCATCAACCCAAGCTCAAGCCAAGGAGAAGACTGCAAGTCTGAAGACTGAAAGTAGAAGACATTTAATATCACAAGCCACGGGGAAGATTGTAAGGGAATAATTTTGTGGCTTGTGTATTAAATTATCACTTGACGGATTATTTTGAAGGCCTGTGTGTTAGAATAGGTGAAAGTTAGATGGGTTATGGGTATATTAGGTCACTGGGCCAATTTAGATGCGTTTGGGCTCATTTAAACAATGTTTAGTGGGAGTTTTATGGGCCTTAGGGTTCAAATACGGGAATTAGGAGTTATTTTAGGTAGGGAGGTTAACTTTTTTTCCAAGTTCACCATCTCCTATAAATAGGACTCCTAGTAATCAATTTAGGGTTGTTGGTTGCTAGTGTTTTTTGTAAATTGGTGGTGATATCGAAATTCTCACAGAGAATTTCGATCAAGGTGTAAGCTAGCAATCGGTGATTAATTCAAGTGTTCTTTCTTTCACGTTACAATTGGTTTGTGTTTACTAGTGCATTATACTTTTCGATTATTGATTATATTGTTTATACTTGAATCACCTAGCTAAACCGGATTCCGCACGGTTTTGCTAGTCTTTGATATCGCGTGAGGGTTAGTTTGATCCTTACAGTTCGTCACCTCTTTTTTGGATCTTCTTATCATCCTCTAGCCTGATGAACCTTAATGCCTTTGTTCTAACTTCATCAAGGTTCCCGCAAGGAGTCATAACCAAATCATCATAAAAGCGGGAATCTCCTCTAATCCCCATTTTGAAAGCCTCTACAGCAGCAGCCATATCTAGGTTGGGAATGTCCAGAGCTTCTCGACCAAATCTGGCCACATAATCCCTCAGGGATTCGTTAGGCTTCTGAACTAATCTGTACAAATCGCCAGTGAGCTTCTCAAAGCTCCTGCTGCAAGAAAACTGGTTATTAAACAAGTTAACTAAATGGGGAAAAGAAGTAATGGTATTAGGAGGAATACTGAGCAGCCATTTCAAGGCTGGTCCCGTCAATGTTGAGCCAAATCCCTTGCACAAGCAGGCTTCTTTGATGTTTGCAGGAATGGGGTTGATTTCCATTCGTTCCCTGTATTGTGACACGTGCTCCTCAGGATCTGTGGTCCCATCATAGAGTTTCATGTTGGGAGTCTGAAATCTTTTTGGTATCTCTACGTCACAAATGGGACATGCGAATCTAGAAACCCTGTGGCTGCCTGCCGGCACTTCAGGAATTGGTCGTATAACACCGGGAACACTTGAGATCATGTCCTTTAACCTCTGAAGTTTCCTAGCGATAGTCGGGTTGATACCTGCATCCTGCACAATTCCTTGGTTAGGGTTAGCATAAAAATTATCAAAGTTGTTACCAGCCCTGGAAGTTTGGAGATGGATCTGGGGTCCATATTCAGCATCTCTAAGGATGGTTGGCTCAGTTGTAGTTCCCACTTGCATGGGGATGAAGTCTCCCTCATGCATCTCTTGAGATGAACTTGGGATTGTGCCTGCAGAGACAGTAGGATAAGAAAATAAGGATCCTTGAGGATCCTGAGCAGCTCGGAAGCGGCTCCGACATTGTTGGAATGGCTGAGATGAAGATCCCTGAAGCATTTGAGGAGTAGGTGCTGCTGACTGCTGGCTCCAAGGCTCATGAAGGTTCGTCGCAGCAAACCGATGTGGTTGAGATACAAGTTGTTGCATTGATACCATTGGCATTGGATGGCTTAAAAACCCGGCCGGTTGCTGACTCGAGCATCTCGGCAGCTGCTGACTTCCATATCCACTGTAGTAAGATTCTGGGGGTTGCTCGGAGTAGAACCCAGAGTATTCCAGATCTGTCACCCTGGAAGTCTTCTGATGCTGAGAGCCTGAGAATCCTGTAGTAGTAGTTGTTGCAATGCCTGGCTTTGGAACAGTAGAGGGATTCGCTTTCTGTTTTGGCTGTTCCGATATTTCCGGAGAGTCGAACCCGAATGATCTTGGCATCAAAGGGCTAATTTCCTCTACTGGTTTCTTTGATTTCTTCAATTCCATGATCTCCTTCATTATTTTCTCGTTGGTTTTGGCTTGCTCATCCACATGAGACTTCATTTGCCTGATCAAAACATAGAGATCATTATTAGAAATAGCAGAGTCAGTGGACGTACCTTGAGATCCCTGAAAAGTAGGATATTCCACTCTTTTAGCGTCGGTGCCGGTCACTTTCTTCATCATTGGGGGGAGACCAGTGTCGACAGCCGGTTTAGTGGATGAAACATATTTCGAAGTAATTTTTTGTTGGCTCGACATTTTCAAGAATCGATTATAGGAAGAAGATCAAGGCTCTTAGGTGAATTCAAACACCGTTTGCCCCACGGTGGGCGCCAAATTGTTTTGGTCAAAAACTGCCTAAGCAATTAGTTGATCAAACTTCGTATGTGAGGTAGTGTGTTTGATGTAAATAGAGATGAGAATATAATAGCGAAGATTGACACGAGGATGTAACGAGGGAAAATCCAGGAATCCTTGAGTATCCTCAAGGAGCCTAGCAAAAAACCTCGGGGGCCGGTTCAAAGTACCTGCCTCCTAAAACTTTTATATAATGAACGTTCTTAGTACAAACGAAATGAGCTCCTAATCTAAGTGTAGCAGAGAATCGTAATCGTAAAAAGGTTGTGTGTGTGTGTAAGCCTAGAGCTCCATTAAATACGAATTACATCATAACAACATCCCCTAAAAATTAGCAACTAACTCCACGTTCTCCAATTAGCCGTTTGAAGTCCACTTGGTCCATGTTTCTGTTAGTTGACCGAGTCTTTAGGACACGTGATCCATGCTCAAGTTATCCTGCGAACAATGAACAAAAAGGGAAAAGCAATGGTTAGTCAGGAAATATAATTCAGGATCCTTACAATGATGTGCTTGCGAGCTGATTCGAGCTGCTCATAATCTCCTGAATTCTAGTACCAACACTACTCCTCCTCGTACACCCCAGTTGAATGGCGTGAGTGAAAGGAGGAATCGAACTTTGCTAAACATGGTTCGATCGATGATTTGCGAGACCACTTTGCCACACTCCTTTTGGGGGTATGCCATCTTGACCGCCGCTCGCCTAATAAATCTGGAACCGACTAAAAAAGTAGACAATACCCCATATGAGATATGGCATGGATCCTCTCCTAAACTTTCTTACCTCAGGGTATGGGGGTGCGAGGCTTATGTCACCAGCGAATCTGACAACAAGCTCGAGCCCCGAGGCGAAAAGGTAATTTTCATTGGATACTATGGTAATACCGGCTATTACTTTTACCATCCTGATGCAAACGCTATTTCCATCATAAGGAAGGGTAAGTTCCTTGAGAAAGAATTCCTTACTCAAAGAACAAATAGTGATCCAGTGGATCTCGAAGAAATCCGGGATACACCAAACCCTGAAACGGTCGCTGCGTCTGACCGACAAATGGTTGTCGCACCATCAGACTCAAGCACAAGCATTTGCAAAAGTAATAGGACACGCAAAGAGCCTAAACGAGACCTTGGCTATCATGAAGCCTTTGACGTCATGTTAGTAGCCGGTTCTAACGATGAGCCTACTAACTACAAATCTGCTATGTCAAATCTAGAATCTGACAAATGGCTCGAAGCCATGAACGACGAGATGCAATCCATGCGTGACAATCATGTTTAGCATTTGATTGAGATACCCCCTGGTTCACGGGCAGTAGGGAACAAATGGATCTTTAAAAGAAAAACGGACATGCATGGAAATGTCCAAACCTACAAGGCATGGCTTGTAGCGAAAGGTTTCACTCAAACCCAAGGGATTGACTATGATGAAACCTTCTCGCCCGTTGTCATGATCAAATCGATCAGGATCCTTCTTGCCATAGCCGCATACTATGACTATGAGATATGGAAAATGGACGTAAAAATGCTTTCCTGAAAGAACAACTCGAAGAGGATGTCTACATGGTTCAGCCTGACGCTTTTGTCGATCCTGAGAATCCAAACAAGGTTTGCAAACTAAGCAAGTCCATTTATGGACTTAAGCAAGCATCTCGAAGCTGGAATCTTCGTTTTGACCAGAAAGTGAAAGAATTTGGCTTTGATCAAAATAAAGATGAGCCTTGTGTTTACAGAAAGGCAAGAGGGAGCGGTATATCATTTCTCGTCCTATAAGTAGACGATATACTTATGATAGGAAACAACATATCCATGCTTAACGATTTTAAGAAATGGCTTTCATCTTGTTTCTCCATGAAAGATCTTGGAGAAGACACTTACATTCTGGGAATCAAAATCCACAGAGATTGATCTAAGCGCCTTTTAGGTCTCAGTCAAAGCACATACGTTGATAAGATCATAGCACGGTTCTTCATGAGCAACTCCAAGAAAGGAGCAGTTCCCATGACTAAGGGAACAATCTTGGACAAATCTCAAGCTCCTAAAACGGAGCAAGAGATAAGCCAAATGGCATTAATCCCATTTGCCTCTTCTATTGGATCTATCATGTATGCCATGCTCTGTACACGACCGGATGTCTCGTATGCACTAAGCGTGACTAGTCGGTACCAACAGATGCCAGGACTAGCTCACTGGATGGCTGTAAAGAACATACTGAAATACTTGCGAAACACCAGTGATATGTTTCTCATATAGAAAGGTGTTGATGAAGAGCTCACTGTACGGTGTTACACTGATGCCAATTTTTAGACTGACTGAGATGACTCTCGCTCAGAGTCGGGGTTCGTATTCACTCTTAACGGAGGGGCAGTTTCCTGGAGAAGCTCAAAACAGCCAGTAGTAGGAGATTCTACTGAATCTGAGTACATAGTCGCCTCAGAAGCTGTTAAGGAAGCTATGTGGATGAAGAAATTCATATCAGATCTCGATACCGTGCCAAGCATAAGGCAGCCAATCGAGATGTGTGCGATAACACAGGTGCTATAGCTCAAGACAAAGATCAAGGGTCTCACAAGAAGGCCAAGCACATCCTGAGGAAGTTCCACTACATCAGAGAAGTAGTCGACCGAAATGATATTAAAATAAGCAAAGTACATACAGATCAAAACTTAGCTGACCACTTCACTAAGCCAATAACTCAAGAGACTCATGTTCGCCACAGAGAAGCGATATGGCTTAGATTAGCTAAAGACATGTTTTGATTAAGAATTTGGATCTCTGAACATTAACAGTTATATATGATTCTTATTCCATCTGTTTTATGCAATAATGAATTACATAACTGTGTTCAATATTGATACATTTAATCCTTGAACAACAAGTCGTTGTTCTAAATTGTTGATACATGGTTCCTGGTCGTCATGTGAAGTATCGAGAACAAGACGGAACGTTCAAGTTTAGGATTGGCCGAACCTTGGCCGAACTCGAGGTTCGGAGCCGCCGAAGCTTGGCCGAACCTGAGGTTCGGCCAGTCGTGGTTTCAGCCTATAAATAGGTTGGTCTTGTATAGAGTGAGACAGCTTCCGTGATATAACTTTCTCTAAGTGTACTCTGTGGTCTCTGTGGTTAATACAAGTCTCAGTTGTATTTACTCTTTGTGTCTCTACTCATATTACATTGATTACTATACGACTAAGTAGAAGATCCTCACACTCACGAACTTTCAAGTGGTATCAGAGCATTTGGTTTGTTCTACTAGTCGGAGATCAGTGTTTTTCGAGTTATCGAGTTCAAATTCACGTTTTTGACTTTCAAAACTCGTTTTTCATCTTCGTTTCTCAAAAATCTCGTCTAAAACACCATGATTCACGTTCAAAATGTTTGTGTTTGTTCGTTTTCAGTTGATTGAGTAGTCTCAGCTCGAGAGGTGTCGAATTCAGTGTGTTTTTCCGAAATTATTTTGATTTTTCGCGTTCGGCCGAACTCCTCGTTCGGCGTAACTGCTCCGCACTTCAAGTTCGGAGTAAGCTCGGTCTAACTGCTCCGAACGCCAGCTTCAGAGTTCGTTCGGAGTTTGTTCGGAGAGCTTTCGGACCATTTTGTTCGTTCGGTGAGAGTTCGGACTAGGATCGGAGGGTTTCGGAGTCTACTGGGTTCGGTGAGAGATCGAAGAGAGTTCGGACTGTATTTCTGAGTTCGGACCACGTTCGGAGAAAGTTCGGAGGGTATATTAAGTTCGGACGAGGTTCGGAGTGAACAGTAACTTGTGTTTCAAATATGTCCGATTTTCAAGCGTTCGCGGCTATTCAAAACTCAGTTCAAGCGACTATGCAAACGATGATGAACTATGATAATGAAATTGGAACAAGTCAGAAAGTTCCCAAATTGCTAAAGTTGGAAGATTATCATAGTTGGGTTAAACGGTTTGAAGCATATGTCGATACAAATGACATTGATATGTGGTTAGCGTTCACTGAGCAATATATTTACCCTAAAGATGAAACTGGTGAACCTATACTTCAAAGAAAAATGTCTTCGGAACAAAAGAAAGCTTATCAAGCTGAGAAAAAGGCATATGGTACTTTAACGATGGCTCTGCCTAAAGAGTTACTTCATCAATTTGCTGGTAATTACACATCGAAAAGTCTATGGGATGCTTTAGAGAAAAGATGTGAAGGCAATGACCAGTACAAGAAAAGTCGACAAAAGGTTTTGAAGAAAGAGTTTGACAGCTTTAAACATTATCAGAATGAAACGATTCCCAATCTGATTGCAAGATTTGCTCATCTGATGAGTGAAATGCGCTTGGTGAATCTTACTAAAGACGAAGCTGATATGAAAGAGAAGATTTTGGAAGCTCTACCTGAAAAATGGGAGAATTATGTTATGATGATTACTCATGACAAGGATTTTCAAGGATTGTCTTTCAATGATTTAGTTCAAAGAATTCAGGCGAGGGATATGGAATTGATGGTGAACAAGTCTATTCCTACACAAATTCAGAATCCTGCAGTGTATCATGGCGAAAATGATTCTACAATGAATGCTGGGAAATCGAATATTCTTAATTCTGCACCTCCAACAGCATTTCTGGCAGGTAAATCTGAATCCTCAAGTTATTCTTCTGCTGGTTGTACTGTTTCTGTTCCGAGCTCTTCAAATCAAATTGCATTGTCTGCTCAAACTATCGATGATTATAATGCATTAATGTCTGCTTTGGTATCTTCATATTTTGGTGTTATCACGGGTGCTGTGAGTAATGCTGAGTTAGCAAATGAAGATTATGATCAGATTGATTATGATCATTTGGAGGAAATGGATCTAAATTGGCAGTATGCAATGTTGGTCCGACGAACGAAGAAATTTTTCAACAGAACTGGGAAGAAGAGATTGAATCAGGAGGGTAAGATTGGTTTGGATAAGTCTAAGGTAAAATGTTACAAGTGTGCAAATTATGGTCACTTTGCTCGAGAATGTCCAAGTTCTGCAGACCATAAATTGAAGACTGGTCAACATACACATTTAGTTTATCATTCACCAAATAAAATTGAGAAGGTTGAGATGAAATCTGCTAATCTTGTTCATAATTGGACCAATACTTTTCCACAGTCAAATGAGTTTGCATGGAATGCAGATACTGAAGCTAAAAGGAATAATTCTAAACCTGAAATTGCTTTGACTGTTCGTCATATTGATGATGATAGCATTTTGACTGATTCTGATTCTTATTCAAGTGTATCTCTGGTTCAAGAAGAATTACCTAGAGTCTCTGAGAGTTCAAAGGCTGAAGAGGCTGAATGTCTTAAATGTAAGAAATTTCTTCAGGAGATTGCAAGTTTTGAACAAAGTCATCAAATTTCGACTGAAGAAATAGTGGTGTTAAAGCAAGAATTGGAAGATTTTCAAAAGAAGTATTATGAGTTGGTTCATGTTCATGAAGATGTTTTAAAAGAGAAAGCAATATTGGCTGAAGAATGTGAGAAAGCAAAGGCTGAAGCTTTAGATGCAGCTCAAGATTTTGAGAATCTGTTTGAGAAAAGTTATCCGGTTCAGAAAAAGTATGAAGAAGCTACTGCTCTTATTGCTACAACTGCTGGTACTGTTGAAAAGCTTCAGAACAAAATTTCTATGCTTCAAGATGAGAATACTCTCTATCGTGATAAAAATGAAGTTTTGACAAAGGATGTTGAGATTTATAAGAAAAAGAGAGAAAGTGTTCTTGAAGAATTATTTGCTGAATGTGAGATCCGAAAGCTACAAACTTATGAATATGATGATCTCAATGCAAAGTTCATCAAGTCACAGAAAGAAGTGTTTGACGCTCAACAACAGATCAATGATTTAAAATTGGAGATTTTGGAGTTGAAGCGGCAAGTGAAGAATTGCAATTTATCACCCACAATGCTAAATTTCCTATACAAGCAGGATCAGAGTTCAGATAGTTCTCAGAAGGCTGATGTTCATTGGTTCCTCAACCAGTGGATTTAACTGAAGTTACTGCTGCTCAGATTGATCCAAAAGATGAATTGCATGATTATTCCAAGTTTGTTACTCCACCCAAGAAGAATAAATCTAAGTCCAAAAAGAAGGAAAAGCCTTTGGGTGAAGCTCCAAAATTTGTGTCAAAGTCTGTTTTGTTGGAGAATGAGAAGGTTTTTGATAAGGTTGTGTCAAGTTCTTCATCTGCAACTGAAGAAGACAAATTTTTGGTTGAAAAGAACAAGTTAAAGGACATTAAAGCCAAATTCACAAGTGAAGCTAAGGCGAGAGAAGCTTCGGGTTCTTCCTCAAGTACTTCAAAGGTTTCAGGCTCCAAACACAAAGGTATGGGGTTTGTTGTGAAGGAAGAATTGATTCAAACAAAGAAACCGGTGAAAGTTGCCAAGGCTCCTAACGCAAAGAATGCACAGAAATCACCATCTCAGAAGGAATTCACTTACTATTCTGGAAGATCGTCGTCTTCGAGGAGTCCATCTCCTAGGTATGATTCCTCTGATGATTTCTTTGACAATTTTGATTCTGAGCATTCATCTGGTTTTTCAAAATCAAAATCATTTTCAAACAGTTTTCGAGAAAGACTTTGTTATGTATGTCGTCAACCTGGACATCTTGCTGCTGATTGTCCGACGACTGCATATATCCACAAAACTGCCAAATATGTGGATAACAAAGGTCAAATTTTTGATGAACCATGGTCGTCACAAGTTAAATCAACTTGTAAATCGTCTTGGTCTAAACCAAGTACTTCAGTTGAATCTGATTCAGGTTCTGATCAAAAATTGAAAATTTTACAAATTTGGAAACCAAGAGTTGTTTCCAAGGCCAACAAAGACTTTGTGGAAGACACCGGGCGACCCGACGATGCTACATCGGGTCAATCCCAGAGCGACTAATGATTTATTTGGTGTCAACAGGTGTTTCAAGAAGACCTTTCAGTGATTGGATAATTGCTGATTGTGAAATATCTGTTCAAATTAATCTGCTTTTCAAAATTAATTGTGTTTTCCAAAAGACCTAAACTGCAAGTATTCGTGTTGGTTGATCAATTTTTCTTGGTTTTCAATCCGTCTCATTCTGAGGGGGAGTTTGTTTTTGCAAAAATACAAAAATAGTGTGTTGATTTTCGAATCGTAAAAATGAAAATCTATAAATAGAGTTGTCATTTTCAGGGGGAGAAATTTGAAAAAGCCAAAAACATTGAAAAATGAGAAATTGCATCTGACATGAATGGGAAATGATGGTACATTGGCTGACATCGTCTGACTCATGGATAAAATAGATGAAAAAGCCATAAGACCATTTGATCAATGTGTAAGGTAGGCTCGGCAAATCAGAAAGTATACAAATGTGATATACACTAAATCTGATGCTTGACCTAGTGGACAACATCTTGATACATATCTCATGATATATCAAGAGTAAAATGAGAAGAGTAAAATGAGAAGTCACTGTGTATACATGTGTTCATTTTGCAAAGATTTAAACTTGTTTGATTTTCTTTATTTTGTCAAACGATCGGACTTTCTCTGCGTGTCGAAAGACCGACCTGATCGTTGTTCGTTTGACGTTCTGTTTTATTTTCTTTGGTGTTTCGTATAACTCATCGGACTTTCTCTGCGTGTACGGGAGTACTGACCTGATTGTTGTTGAGTTATACAATTTCAATTTGTTTTATTTTCTTATTTTGTTAAATCCGAGGCCTTATCTGCGTATCGAAAGATCGACCTTAAGGTAGACGATTTAACGTTCTTATTTCTTTTTGCATGGAACACAGTTGACTATATCATGAATACAATCATTATGTGATTAAAATCACAAATGAAATCACAAAATGTGATTAGCAAAGCATATCTGAGTATGTCTGATAGTGTGGGGTACACTGGTCAATGCAAATCTAATAAATACCTTAACATATCCAGATGTTATGAGTATGATTGTGCCAGAGTTTAAATTTGGACAAATTATATCTGCAATCGGCATGGATTATGTACTACAATAATTGAAATTGAAGTGTAGTTCAGCATGTTATGACCAATATGATCCCTAGTTGTGATCTTTCTCACAAAAGATAAAAATAGTGTCTGATTCTGTATGGCATTTATTTTCTTATCAGAAAATACCAAAAAGATTTTAGGTGTGTTTTGATATAAAGTTTCTAAAAGTTAAAAAGATTTTGTTTCTGATTTGTTTTCGATTGATCAACACGGAGTACAACATCATTTTCAAAATCATGATATCTTGGAGTCTCGAAGAGACGTTTTGCACCAGGATTATTTATGTTGGCAGGTTTCTAGGTGGAAGAGAACATCACAACTTCATGTCTTCTGAAGATTGTTGATAAAGAGACTACACACGTTGCAATATCAAGTATTCAAGATTGAACTCATCGTCTAGATCGAGGAGGAGTTTGATTGAAGATATAAGATACAAGTTTTATTAAGAGGAGATGATACTGCACATGCCGAGGGGGAGTTTGTTGATACATGGTTCCTGATCGTCATGTGAAGTATCGAGAACAAGACGGAACGTTCAAGTTTAGGATTGGCCGAACCTTGGCCGAACTCGAGGTTCGGAGCCGCCGAAGCTTGGCCGAACCTGAGGTTCGGCCAGTCGTGGTTTCAGCCTATAAATAGGTTGGTCTTGTATAGAGTGAGACAGCTTCCGTGATATAACTTTCTCTAAGTGTACTCTGTGGTCTCTGTGGTTAATACAAGTCTCAGTTGTATTTACTCTTTGTGTCTCTACTCATATTACATTGATTACTATACGACTAAGTAGAAGATCCTCACACTCACGAACTTTCATAAATGTCCATAGTCGATTAGTTTAGTGGGAGCTATACTAAGGTAAGACTATTGTGAATACTTGAACCTTAAAACGGTTTAACATTCAAACTCACGGACCTCATTATTGAATGACGTTGGACGTAACTCGCATCATGAAATGCAATCATGGAAGTCTTGCTTGCTTGATAGTGCACAGTCTAATGTATCCTTAGACCTGAGACACATATTCGAACTCCCGTATACTAAAGACCGTTCTTTGATTGTAGCCTAACGTTGCTGCGTAACTGCCAGCCATAACGTTTAATTTTGGGAATGGCTCTGAAGTTTAGTGGGATTTGTATGCCTCAACAAGGAATTATGTACTCTTGCTTTGGCAACAGTTAGGCATAATGGCACCCTCGTTGATTCTAAGTGATAAGTGTGAGGCCTCACCCAAACTTACTGTGTGTTTGTTGGATCACTTCAAATTGTATCGAGAATGATAATCGATGAATCACATATGAGAGTCCATGTCTCATGATGCAGCAATGTCTTTTACAGAAAGGAACATATGACATTGAATGCATAAGTCATCAATCTGCTTTCTTTACAATCAGATATACTTTGGCTGACTACTTAAAGTGTCAATATTGGTTTGTGTCGCCATGCATAGTTAGAGTGCCTTTGACTGCTCGTTAAACCGTCGCGTTAAGTCCAAGTGGGAGACTGTTGGATAAAGGGTGTCCTGACCCGACAAAAATTAACGAACCCGACCCGATATTGATCCGTAAGAGTTACACCCGGGTCAACGGACCATAAATCTAATTACCCGTTAATTAGTATTGAAACGAGCAATTGATTAATTAAATTAATACTTGTTTATTTATTTAATTAAATGACAAAAAGTTTTCGGCTAAAACGCTCGTGTTTTAATTAAACGAACTGATTAGTTGTTACTGGATTAACAGATTAATCAGATTGGTGATGTGGATAAGATCGCGACTTCCCAGTCCGCGAAAGGGCCCTAGTCTGCGATTTTTATTAGAAAAATAGGGAGGAGAGGATGAATCTGCAAGCAACCAAAAACACAACCCTAATTCTCTCTCTCTCTCCCCTTGCATCGACTTCAACTGGCGCCACCATCCCCGCTGCCGCCGTCCACCGTTCGACGCCACCATCATCGATCCTCTCATGTTCGATGGATCCCCGTTTAGCCAGCGTTGTCTAAAGTTTGGAACAACAATCCGTGAGAGCCCGAGCCAGAGCGCAAGCCGAGTTGCGGCCCAAGCCGAAGCTGAGTTGCAGCCCAAGCCAAAGCCGAGGCCAGCAACGCCGCCGCCGCCTCCTGTTCGTCACCATGTGATCGCTTGCCGGTGGTCCTCGCATTGTCGACGCAGTCGAGGTCACCGCTCCCCGTCATCTCGTCGTGGCCCGCGCCGTCGTATTTGCCGGTCACCAGCCCCACCGTGTCGTCGTCACCGCCCTCCACCGGTGACGAGATCGTCGTGGGGACGATTCCTGTCGCGATCCCTTTTGATCATGTATTGTCGTCACCACCGCACGTGGCAAGTCTGCCACCTCCACCGCCGTTACCGCCGCCACCGTAGATGATCTCACCCGTCGGTTCGAGTCAGATGTCTCAGTTCGTACGAGCGACAGTCCGTTGAATCCGAGTGTCTCGAGCGGTTGCTCGAATCCCGCCAAGGTATATCTAACTCGCTTAGATATTTTATTTTATTTAATTAATATAAATAAATTATTTTATCTGTGTTTGTTGCGATCAGAGACCGATCCTGTTTACGGTTTGTATTCGCGTCGTTATAATATCGTTTCCGTTGTTAAATTAATCTTGTATTAATTTATATAATTAAATCGGTTTTAATCGGATTAAAAAAAATTAAAATCGGTAACCCGGATACCCACTGTAAAATCCCAACAAACCTTTAGGGTTGCCACGAAGAAATCCCTTTATGGGTCAAACGGGTCGGAAGAATCCCGTGAGTGCAGATTATGATTTAAATTCAATCAAGGTATGTTTATATGTCTAAAAATATGATTTATAAGTGAATTATGAGTGTTAAAACACTTGGAAGCTGGTAGAAAACTAGCTGGGAAGAATCTGGCGCAAAACAGGGTAAAGAGGCCAAAAATTTGGCTAAGTATGGAACTTGTCGAAAATTGCTAATATTCTGCCAAAAATGACCCATCGCGTACCGCCTTAGAAATAATTCATTTCAGGCGGTACGCCCCAGATGTAAGCATATCGCCTAGATGTTTGAACATTCTAGGCGATACGCCTAAAATCCAGAAATCCATTTTTTATTGTTTTTCTTCATTTATGTTGTAATAAATGGTTATGCAATAGAAATTCACTATTGAAAGTGAGTATGTTGTAGGTAAAGGGAAAGCCTAGCGGGATGCTCATCAAGACTACAAAGAACCGATCACATCAAGAACGAAAGACCCGTCTTGTATTTTGGTGAGAAGAACTTATATATAAGTCGATGACCAAATATGGATGTCAAACTCATTATGAGTAAATTTTGTAAATGTAAACCACTAAGGTGGTATTATATGATAATCTAACTACATGTTTTGTACAAAAAATTTATGGGACCGATTTTTAAAGATGTAAATGGTTTTGTTTGGCATCAAATTTGTATACGGGTGTTACACCATCCAAGCAAACAATAACTTGGTCATCCGGTAATACCAGTAATCTTCAATGAAATAAATCCTCCAAGCCTCCAGTTCCAATGAATAGGCTAAGATTTTAAATAACAGAGTACTCCAAGCCTTCAGTTTCGAAGAACAAGCTAAGACTCCAAATACCAATCCACCTAGTTGCAACCACCCCTCATCATTAAGTACCTGAAGGGCCTGTTGAAGCTCTCCCAAGATCCAACCCATAACCGGTCATCGCAGACCCAACCATGGCAAAACACGCCAATGACTCATCCTCTATCTCAACCGGCTTCCACTGATTCACACTACCAACTCTAGAGACTTCCAGATAAAAGAACACTATGCACAATAACAAGCACCCCTGAGAGATTTTACCATTTGGAATTCCGGTCTTCCAAACCCACAGTCGCTTCGGAATCTCTCCCGGAACACCCTCATGCACCCACTGTCAGCAAAACCCTGACCAAGTTTAGACCTCCGAATATACTCAACCTGACATCCACATGGATCCAAAATTCATACTTTTAAAATGAATCCCCTTAGCACTACCCGATTCAGCAAGCCAAGTCTTTACTAATTTGAAGTTGGTCACCTCTTCCAGTGATACACAAACCAATATCTTCCCTAAGTCTAACAAGATATTCGCCAATGCTTCATTGAAGTGGGTAACATGAATTGAAGCAATCCATAATCTCAAACCCAAGAGTCTTCACTGCCCTCACTGAGTCCCAATGCATCAACCCCAGACACATTCCTAAAAGTAGAATTCAAATACCTTTGGACTATAAAGAATATCGATACCTTTGCAGCAACACCAAGTCAACAATACTCAACTTCAACTGTCCCTGTTATCCAAACCCATTGCCAACTAATACTCACGAGAAGAATCACAACTCGTACTACACCAGCGAAACGCCTTCACCAAGGATAAGATCCCGAATCTCCTCAAATGTTGAATGATATATGCTAAATTCTACATACTTTTATATCAAATATTCCCCACATTTTGGGTTATTTTTTACTAACTATTATCAAAGCAATGCAATATTGTTTTCTTTTTAGTTTTTAGTTTAATCCATGTCAAAATCACAAAAGGAATAAAAATGTTGAAAAATAAAGAAAAAATAAAGACTTCGTGATTTTGAGCCAAGACCCAGGTTGTGCCCCTACAAAAAGGACAAAATGCCCTCATACACGTCAAAACAAAGTGTTACGAGACCCATAAATAGTAAATTTTGAGTATCTCGACGAGAGGACATTTATAACTCAACAAGGCCCGTTTCTCCTCAACCACGGCTCGTGTCTCCTTAAGCATGGCCCATGTCAAACTCAACCTTCTAGAAAGTTAACTTTTTGTGCACCAGATGCTCCTTCTGATCAACACGGCACGTGCCTCTGACCAACATGGCTCGTGTCTATCAGAACGAATATTTGATGCTGATCTTCTAGTAAGCATGGACCGTGCCCCTATTAATCACGACCCGTGCTTCTGTGCATAATTTGCCTATAAATACCAGCCAACACCTTCATTCCAAACCGCTAAATTCTTCTCCCCCTTGTTTAGTCTCTCATTTTTCTATTTTAAGCCACTTCCTTTTAGCGTTTTAAATATTTCCTTTCAAGTTTGTAAGAACTATAACTTAAATAGATTTTTATTTGTGTTTGTCTATGAACCTTCTTTGTCTTTTAATCAAATCTTTAAAGCCATGTCTCGCTAAGTTCTTACACTTACTTGGAGGAAACAAACCTTTGCTGAGTTGGTAAAATGAGTCTTTAAACTTACCTTAAGGTGTGGGAGAATGACTTTGAGAAAAGTTTTTATATTTAAAGTTTATAATTGGTCTTCTTTTTACAAACGTGCCTTGTGTATAGTGGAACATTGCGAATGTCCGACGAAACTGAAAAACGCGGTCACCGGTGCGTGACATCCAACTTGGGGAAGTGATGCCTGACTTGCGAAAAATGGTGACGAGTCACTTCTCATGGAAAGATATACATTCGTGTGTCTTAGGTCTATGTATTAAAACATGAGATTCACGCGAAAAGCGGTTTTAAGGTATTGGTTGGGAAAGTGGGTTGGTAATATTTTATCACCGCAAAGATCCAGTGGTGAATGCGTTGGTGAACTTGACTTTAGTTACGACCAACTGTTCATGCGCAAAAGCGTGTGTGGGAGGAAACGGACCTAGGTCCCTTATAATAATGTTTTCTCAATAAAATAAACCGGTGCGTGGGTTATTCCCCTGCAGGTTCATGACAAAGTATCCGAGTGTAACGGTAATTTGACCAAAAGGCCCTACAACTTATAAGGTGGTGTTTGTTTTTTCTAAAAACATGTTCTTGTCCTCTTATGTCAGCGCCACGCATACCACACGCTAACATTACCTTTTGTAGAGTGTTTATTTTCTCGCAGCATTACATTAAAAAAGCCTCTGTGCGTCCTCTTTTTGATATAGATATGGGTTTAGGTCCTCTAACCTCTTCATACTATAGTTGGTCGCTACACATCTCAACATCAGAATGGCGCATCAAAAAAAAACCTACCATCGTCGCTTCTCCACTTCGCCGGACACTGCCAGCCGCCAATCCCTTACTCCACTCCATCAGCCGTCGCTCGTCTTCTCCACTCCGCTGACTGTCGCTCGCACTCTCCACTCTGCCGGCTGTCGCTCCAAATCAAGGTAAACTCTTCTTCTTAGATGCGATTTTGACTGCCTCATATGCGATTTTTGTATACTTCGTTTAAAGATATTTTTACTACCTCGTCGTTATGCCCTGGATTTCTATCTACATTCTCGGTACCCTTAAATGATTTATATCCCAGGATGTCATACATCCAGGGACTATTTGTTTATACTTACTGATCCTAGGATGCGCGGATACCCAGCATGCTAAGGCATCATTACTAACATTTTTATTGACTTTGTTTTGATCAAGTCAGGTACGAGCTTGAGGTTAATGGTCAAGAAGACTAAGTCGAAGCTTGGAATAAACGTGTAGCTAAAGACTTGCCACCAGATTCGGTCAATAACGGTCATGAGTCGTTGGAAGGAGGATCCCTAGAATCTTGGAGATATAGTTAGCTTATCTATGTATTTATACACGACATAGGACTTAGTTTTTACTCACTCGATCACCTGTACTCACACTACCACTTAGCAAACAAGCCGCAAATACTTGTACTCGAATCATTTTTTATTGAAATAAACTAGCAACGTGTGTTATCATTGCTCGGGTTTTTTTTTATGTCGGCTGTCCTTGGAGACATCCAGGGATTAAGGGCTTTTTCCCCCATACAAATCTTGGGGTTCTTAGTTGCATCCAGGGAGGTTAACGTTTGTGTTTTCATTTGTTCTATTCAAACCTTGGATTTTAACTGGTAAACTTGATTTTATAAACTTCGCATTCTAGACACCTAACCTCACAAACTAATTTGGTTACTAAATTAAGTCTTGTAATTTTTAGCCAAAACAATTTGGCGCCCACCGTGGGGCAATTGGTGTCAATCTTTTTCCAAACTCTTGTTAGATTCAATTTCAACTTAATTTTTACAAAAATTTATCAAAAAATGACAACACAACCGAATTCCTTGAATACATCAACCCCTGTGAGCACCTCATCTGCAGCTAGCACTGTCCTTCCTCCTCCACCACCACGGTTTAGCACGTTAACAACGAGTACTGTGAACCGCAACACCAGTCAACCAGCCAACCAGGGTGTCACGGGATCAGGAAGTGGTGGAGAAATCCCAGTAATGGTCTCTAATGATGAATTCCTCACCATGTTTGCAAAGATGTAGCATTACATGGAGCAGCAACAGAAGGTGAACCAGGATGTGCTTGAAGAGATGACTAGGCTGAGATCGGAGATGAACAGGGTGGATCATACACCCATGTCTCCTGTTCAGGCTAGGAGGCTACAATTAAACAGTCCTGGGAATGGGTCTAGCCTAGCTGATGACATCCAAATCACAAACCCAAGACCTGCATTTGCTAATACTTACACTACCTTGGCTGATATACCAAGGATGTCTGCAGTCAGGGAATCCATTGCAAATCCTGGGGGCACCGCTACCCAGGATGCTGGTAACATACTCGCAACCTCTAATATTAACGCTCATAGTAATGAATCCGTGCAGGATGCAGGTCTCAGCCCAGCGGTGGCCAAGGAGCTCAAGAAGTTTAAAGAAATGATATTGAGTGTTCCTGGGGTGGTCCAACCCATCCCTGAAGTAGCACCGGCGAGTCATCGACTTCCAATGTTTGCTCACCTAATATTTGACAGGAGATACCAAGAGGTTCCAGACTCCTAACATGAAGTTGTACAATGACACAATTGACCCAGAGGAACACATAGTCTAGTATATGGAGAGGATGTAAGTGACTTACATACCCCCCTGATATCAAGGAGGCATGCCTATGTAAAGGTTTTGGGTCGACACTCACAGGATCAGCCTTGAAGTGGCTGCTGAGTGTTCCACCCTTTTCTATCACATCTTTTTTTCACTTAATTAACTTGTTTAATAACCATTTCTCTTATAGTCGCATTTTTGAAAAACTGACGAGTGATCTTTACAGGGTGACCCAGAATGCTAGCGAGTCTCTCAGGAATTATGTGAACAGGTTTAGCAGTGATGTCCTGGATATCCCCCAACATGGATATGGCTACCGCTGTCCAGGCGTTCAAAATGGGCCTCAAGAAGGATTCACCCTTCTATGAAGATCTTGTGACGAACCCTTGTCACAGGCTTGATGAAGTAAGGCATAGGGCCCTATGATTCATCAGACTTGAAGAGGACAAGAAAGTGCAGGAGAAAGTGGTAGCAGTCCCAGGATATGGCTCCTCCAACAGGAAATCAGAGCCAGTGCATCCTAGGTCCCAGAGGCCTAAACCCTGTTATACCCTGGATTCCGGACTGAATTTTACTAATGTTCTTTGATAGGTTTAGACCACTGGATGTCGAATATCCAGGGACTACAGATTCGGTTTATCGGTACCCTGAATTTCTATTTATGTTCATAATTAGTATCCCAGGATGTAATACATGTAGGATTTATCTATTAAATCTACCTGATCCAGCATGCACGGTTACCCAACATGCTAGGGCGATATTACTAATCTTTCCTTTGACTCTGTGTGATCAAGCCAGGTACGAGAGAATGGATAACGGTCAAATAGACTGAGTCAAAAGCTAGAGCACGTGTGGAAATGAAGACCCGCCACCAAACTCGGTCAAGTAACGGTCAGAGGTCGTTGAAAGGGAAATCCCAAGAATCTCGGAATTATAGTTAGGATTCATATGTATTTATACGCGGCTTAGGACTCATTTTCCTAACTTACGATCACTTGTACTCTCACTCACTCACTTAGCAATCGCCGCAATCAAGTCTACTCGAACCAATTTTCAGTGAAATAAATGGGCAACGTGTGTTATCGTTGCTAAGGGGTTTTTTTGTGCCGGCGGCTCTTAGAGACATCCAAGGGTTAAGGGCTTTTTCGGCTCAAAAATCTTGGTGTTCTTACCTGCATTCAGGGAATTTATCGGTTGTGCTTGTATCAAACCTATTTTGTCTTTGAATTCAAACCATTTCAAACGATTTTATATATTGTACATCCAGGGCACCTAACCTCACAAACTAATTTGGTTAGTAAATTAAGACTTGCAATTTTTTGCCAAAACAAACCCTATTCCAGACTCGATAATCCTAGGGTTAACAGGGTCGATCGGGGCGAAGACGAGGATGATGAAGAATATCCTACTTTTTTTAGTTATGTTTTGCTACTGATGTTGCAGGTGTGATTAATGCTATGCAGGATTTAGGGGACAAAGCAAGGTGGCCCAGGAAGACGGATAAACCAACATCATGGAAGGACAAGTCCAAATGGTGTGCTTACCATGAGGATTTTAGCCACATGATCGAGGATTGCATAGCCATGCGCAAGTAAATCAGCTACCTATTGAGCAAAGGCTTCCTGAAGGAGCTCTTGGGAAGGAAGAAGGACAAATTTAAGGGCGCTGATCAGCCTGTAAAATCCAGGGGCACTAATCAGACCCAGGATGCAGACAGATCATGCGGACATCCTGAGCAAGTAGCGTCCCCATCCCCGGATGCAAAGGTAATTTATTTTATTTCTGGTGGATCTGATATATGTTATACTTCTTACTCTGCAGCTAAAAGGCACACAAGGGAGGCCAAATCAGACATACCCAGAAAGCCAGTCAAAGCCTCAATACAAGCAGATGTGAAAGACGTCACCTTTGGTGAGGACGACAGGTGCAACATCATGGACTCTCATCATGATGGGCTCGTGATTACGCTCTATATAGCCAACCACTTCGTGAAAAGGATCCTGATTGACGGGGGCAGTTCTGTCAACATCATTCAACTTGAAACATTGACCAAGATGGGGATACCCCAGGATGAGATCATCGCCAAATCCACGGTCCTCGTGGGTTTCAGTGGTGAAACAAAGAACACCCTGGGAAAGGTGAGGCTCCCAGTATACATTCAAGGAATGAACTCGATGCAACGCTTTTGTGTCATGGATGCTCCGTCCGGGTACAATATCATCCTGGGCAGACCCTGGATTCATGACATGAAAGTTGTCCCCTCGACCTACCATCTGTGTGTCAAACTGCCAACACCCTGGGGGTGCTCACCATCCACACAGCAAGAGGCAAAGGACTGCTACACATCATCTATGAAGATCTCAGCAAAGGCCCGTCAAGGATAGCAATTAAAGAAGACGGCCAGGAACGTCCTAGAGGCAAGGGAGTAAGATGTCAAGCAAATAGTCCTAGATCCCTTGCATCCTGGGAGTAAAGTGTCAATTGGAGTGGACATCCCAGCATGAGAAAGCCATGACAGGTATATCCAAAGATCCAGAATGAGAAAGCCATGACAGGACATCCCAGCATCCTCAGATCCAGAATGTCAACATTTGTATGGAATACTGAAGACATGACAGGTATATCCAAAGATGTTATAACACAGAAACTTGGTATTGATCCCTCTTACAGGCCCGTGCATCAAAAGAGAATAAATTATGCTCCCGATAAATATTTGATAATCCAAGAAGAGGTGGACCATCTATTGAAGAACAAGATGATCAGGGAAGTCAAGTTCCCAAGATGGTTGGCCAATGTGGTGGTAATGGAGAAGAAAAATGGCAAATAGAGGGTCTGTGTTTATTACACAGACCTGAACCGTGCATGTCCTAAAGACCCCTTTCCCTTGCCACACATTGACTCCATGGTAGATGCAACGGGAGGTCATGAAATGTTAACATTCATAGATGCCACCTCAGGATTCCAACAAATTTAAATGGAGCCAAGTTATCAGGAGGATACAACGCTCATTACACCCACAGGTATTTATTGTTATGTTGTTATGCCCTTTTGATTGAAAAATACAGGGCAACCTACCAAAGATTGGTGAATATGATGTTCAAAGAAAAGCTAGGAGAAACTATGGAGGTGTATATATACGACATGGTGGTAAAGTCCCTGAATGTCAGCACCCATGTCCAGGATGTTAAAGAATCTATTGATATCTTGGACAAGTACAATATGAAGCTGAATCCAGAGAAGTGTCATTTTTAAGTGGGTGATGCTAAATTCCTGGGTTACATGGTGACCAAAAGAGGAACTGAAGCTAGTCTAGAACAAATCCTTGCTATTATAAATCTGAAGTCACAAGAATCAACCAAGGATATACAAAGGCTAACAGACCGGGTTGCATCCCTGAACAGATTTTCTCTAAATACTCAGAGAGATGCCGAGATTTCTATGACATCCTGAGAAAGAACAAAAAATTGGAGTGGACATCCCAGCATGAGAAAGCCTTCCAGGATTGGAAGTCATATCTATCATCAGCACCTCTCCTGATGAAGCCAAATCCAGCGGAACCATTGTCCTTGTACCTTGCAGTTTCGAGGAATATAGTAAGTACAGTCCTAACCAAGGATGCAGAGGGTCAACAACACCCGGTGTATTATGTAAGTAAGAGTCTTCTTGATACTGAATCCAGGTATTTGTAAGTCCCAAAACGATCCTTACACGATATCAACGATCAATCGAAGGTGCGGAATCCCGACGATTGATTGATTCAAGAACAAAGATGAAAACAATAAACGATGAAGAACACAATTAAATAAACAAATGATACTAATCACCTTTGATTCGTGCACACGATTAAATAATCGTCTGGTACACAGATTCGCTACACACCGAAAAGCCTCTCTGTCTCTCTTTCAACTGGCTAACCCCTAATATGAGTATTAAGATTTGTTTATATAGATAAACAAATCTTAAACCTAATTTTCGGATTAGGCTAAACAGGCCCACTAAACACCCCTTAAACTCTTTCTAATTGGGCCCAAACATGTCTAAATTGGCCCAATGACCCAATACAATGAAAACCCAACTATTTTACACCTATTCTATCACATAGGCCTCCAAAATAGTCCGCCAATGGATGATTTAATACACAAGCCACAAATTATTCCCTTACAATCTTCCCCTTGGCTTGTGATATTAAATGTCTTCTACTTTCCATCTTCAGACTTGCAGTCTTCTCCTTGGCTTGAACATGGGTTGATGAAGATTCTTTTCTTTTACAATCTTCAATGGGCAGCAACGGTCGAGTTCTGGGAGTTTTCTCTCACTCAGCATCAGCTTGGACTTCAAATGACAAACAAGTAATGAGAGGAGGATTCTCAAGTACTTGCTCCTTCTTGAAACATGTCGAGTCCTTGCTGGATCATCAGTAACTGTCTTGACCAGCATGTAACTTTAGAGGGTAAAAATGTTGAAAACCCCTGTCTTGACATTCTTGAATTTCTTTGAACTGACGACATTTAGCTTCCCCTCAACTCGTGAACAGTGTCTTTTGAGTCTTTGGAAGCTTTTCTTGAACAACCAACAAACTTCCCCTAAGCATAAGGTAAGTCCTTTTCCGGCTGGTTCTTCAACACGAACAGTAACAGCATCAGTGCATCGGTCAACTGAGTCCTTGACCATCTTGTCCATGAGTTTTCTTTTTCTGACTTATCCTGTCAAGCATAACATGAAACAGACACTAACCAGACATGATGACTGGTTATCGGGTTAGAATTATTTTACCAAATACTTCCCCTGAACCCGAGGACTCTTCACATTATCTCCCCCTGAGATTCTGGAGGGGTGATACTTTCTTGCATAAAACCCATAAAACTTATTAAAACCTTTAAATTAACCTGGCCATGGTTGAAAAATAAAATAAACAATAAAAACTTAAGATAACACAAAAAATAAAAATAAAAACAAACATACCAAGTTTCTAAACAAGAAGGTTTCTATGGGATCAAACCGTATGAATCTGACTGAGGAACCCTTTTCAGCTTCTGTTACTCGAACACGTCCAGGTGATTGCCAATATACTGATCCACTTTAAACTCAAACCCTTTTCTTATTCAGGCTGTTTGTCACTTTATTATCTTTTAAAGTGCATTAATTATGAACAGCAAGTGGGTTTCAACAAATCCTAGGTACATGTTATTACACACTATCAAGCACATAAATTCCCTACCACATATTTTCACAACCTGATCCAGAAGTTTGAAACTGAGCTCCAGACTGGATTGAGAAGAGAAAGAATAGATCACATAGAATTTTTGGGTATAATATACAAAGTCAACTGAATTTTTGAAACATTTTTAGTAATGCTCTCATCAGTGACAAAGGCTGAGGGTTTTGGACACTTGAGGGTCTCTTTTGATGTGCTCTTTGGCATCTTTTGGGTGTATATTATATATTTTTTTTATATATTTTTTTTATTTTAGATGATCTAGAAGTACGTATGTATGGACAACTCCAGGTCATTGCTCACGCAAAGCAGAGGAGAGCCTTACATACATGTGAAGCATCCCCAGGTCATTGCTCACGCAAAGCAGAGGGGACACCGACTTTTTGAGCTCAATTTCACACTCTTGGAGACAAGCGTGTGTATCGGGAACTTGAACATGCAGTCAAATAGAAATGCAATTAACCTAAGTGCTGTTACCCAACAAACTGCCATACGTTATCTTTAAGTGTGTAACGCATACCTTTTCAGATTTTAGAGCCGAGCCTACCAGCATATCACCATGGATCATGTCTTTCACATCTGCCTTACGCGTGTCAGCCATCTCCAAAACGGAAATTTATTTCACTTCCCACCTTCTCAAACACACAAACAAAAGATTAAAAATTAAAAAGCACAATTTTTGAGGGGTCTACTATTTCATCTTTTCTATCTATTCTTCCCCTTGCTTTTTGATTTTTAAGAACAACACACCAACTAAAACTAAAACTCTATTTTTGTAGTTTTAGATTTTTTTTTTATTTATTTATTTTTTATTTTTATTTTTTATGAACGCACTGACACATCACTAAATAATTACTAAAACTGGCCAAGCTAACCTTCAAAGTTTGTCTTTTGAACATTTTTCAGAACTGGGTTTTGTTTCAAGCACTACCAAACTTCACTTCATATTTGCCAAGAAACAAACAATTAAGACAGTGTTACCTTTACTGCTGATTTTCTCAGATTTACCTCTCACAAGGAAACATACCCTCCATTGAAATCTTCATGTCATGTGGTAGAGAGATGCCTCCTATCCTGTGCCTGGAACAATCACTATCACAAACAACAAGGTTAATGAAAGTCCTCCTTGACTGTTCCTGCACAAGGTGAGAGATCAGTTAGCCATAAGTACCCAGGCCATTGTAGTTCTGGGTATTCCTGAAGCATCAATAAATGAAACTTCTTTTAAAAACATTCCCTTTGTGATATCAGGAATTGGGGGTGTGGCTGCCTTTGATTTTGGTTTCCAAATTCCAGGTGATTTGAAAGTTGTTTTAGTCACCTTTGAAGTAGTGACTTTAGGTATTTCAACCTTTTTCTTTTTAAAATCATTTTTCAAAACTGTTTTAGTTGCCTTTGGATTGACAACTTTAGGTTTTTCAACCTTTTGAGGTTTTGATTTGTTCACCTTTTTATGAAAATTGTCATAATTTGGAAAAACCTGTTTTTGATTTAAGAGCTTTTTGTGCCCTTTGGCAGCTCCCCAATTTCCATCAGAAGGTTTAACCTTAGGATTAACAGTCTTCATTGCCTTTGGTGGTTGCACCTTCATCGGCTTAGACTTTATTGAATCCTGAGACGAAACACTCCGACTTTGCGGATAATATGGCTCATAGGGGCGATAGAGACAATTTCGGGCAATGTGACCAGGATTGCCACAATTAAAGCAAGTTTGCTTCTTCAGGTAGAAGTCAGAAGTGTGACCGTTTGAGCTGCATGGCTTTGATGGAGAGGCATTGAGATTGGGTTGCATGTTCAGAAAGACTCCAGATCTCCAGTTGTTCGATCTTTCTGACCTTGATCCATTTCCATTGAATCTTTTCTGGTTCGTTGAAAACTGAGCATAACCAGACATTTGAACTTTTGGGCCCACTGGTTTCTTTGAGTCTGTTGTGTTGCCACTGCATGAGCCCACTGATGAGTTTGGAGACTTGATAGTAGTTTTGGGCCTTTCAATCTTGATAGGAACAGAAGTTGGAGGCTTGATGGTGATCTTGGGCCTCATGCTCTTAATGTTAGATGATAAACCGCCATCATGACCCAAGCCTTTGAACTTGGAGGAGAAGGATGGTAGTTCATAGCCAACATCTAGTTCTTGGTCAAACATAGACCCCGATGTCATGAATATCCTACCATTGGGCCTTGTAGTCATCACCACACGTTCCCGCTTTACCTCATCCACAACTTTGGAATAAGGAGTCTCGATCTTTGGATAAGGAACCAACTTTTCTTCATCAGCTCTCTTCACTTCACTAGAGCTTGAACTTGCACACTCAGTAGTGTTATTAGACTGAGTTGCTTGAGTGGTTGTCTTTTCATCTTCATGTACTGGTTGAGGCCCATATACCATGGTTGCTTCATTCAAGGACTCCTTCAACAATTCCTCTGCAGTTTGGGGCACTTTGATGTATTCATGTTGTAATGGGGGAGGAAAATTTCCATCCCCGAGGCCAGATGTTTCTTTTACATGCTCGAGTCGCTCCTCTGATTTGAATAAAGTACGATGAGAGTCCATCATTTTCTTTTGAATAACTTGATGTTTCTCAAGGGCAGATTGAGAATTATCAAGTTTGGTTCTTAGTTCCTCTACCTCCTTAGTTAGCTCTTCTACCTTAGCATTAGCAAGCCTAAGATAGGTGCTTTTATTACTAACATCACGTTGAAGATTCTTAACATCAACCTGAATGGCCTCAAGTTTCTCTCTAAAAATTTTGGTCTTACCTTTGGACTCCCTAAGGTCTCTAGCAGTGATTGCATGATTTTGACATTCATTTGTAAACTTGCTCTCCCATTCTTTAATCAAAGCACAACACGTGGGGTTTGAGCATTCCTCGCAGTTACATATCCAAGTTCCATCAGCACGATTGATCTTCCGCTTTTCCTCCTCTTTTTCACGGAATGTCCGGAAAAGATACTTCTCCTGACTGAGTTCGTTACCTAAAGACTCTATCCTCTTTTTGTAGGGTTCGACTTGTTTTAGATGATTCTTTAGTTTGTACTCTGCATTGAGACGGTCTCTTTCTTCAGTTCGAAACAGTTGCTTATATTGTTCGATTGATTTGGAGCATGCCGAGTTCGAACATATCTGAGTTTGATCACTCACAAGAGGAGAAGCAACTTGAGAACTTGTCATTTTCTTCCTTGGATGAACTTATGAATCAAAAACGAACTGAAAGACTTGAATGGATTGATAAGGGATGGATCGAACAACTGGATCGGAAACTCAGCTTTTCGATCGCGCAGAGTTTCGGCTCGATCAAAAAGTGTAGGCTGGATCGAAAAGTCTCGAAGGGGACTTTTCGATCAAGGAGCACAATGGATCGAAAAGTCACAGGGGACTTTTCGATCAAGGGAGGCTGATCGAGAAGTCTCAAGGGGACTTCTCGATTGAAAGGGTTGGATCGAAAAGTCTCAAAGGGACTTTTCGATTGGTGTAACTGATCGAGAAGTCACAAAAGGGGACTTCTCGATTGGGCAGGCTGGTCGAAAAGTCACTTAGGGGACTTTTCGAGCAAGAGGAACGAATCGAAAAGCCACTGAGGGGGCTTTCTCGATCGGAAAGGGTCAACAGGAGGGACTTTTCGATCAGACAGACCGATCGAAAAGCAGAAAACAGGGTCGAAAAGCCAAAAATTTCGATCGAAATAAGGGTCCAAGCCACAGATTTTCGATCGAATAGCTTAGAGAACACAGGCTTCTTGCTTCTGCAACACTTGTAACCTGCACAACACTCCCAAGAAACTCACAAATAAAACCGTTAGTAGCACCTTGAAACACTTGGAGCAAAAATGTGAAAATTAAAAAAAACAAATTACTCCACAATGTGCAGAAAAATTCAAAGATCAAAACCCTGTCAAAATTAATTTGCACCCACTTAAAATGAGTGGCCGTTTATTGCTTCAAAAACCGATCAATTTGGACCACATATTCTAAATAAATACCAATGGCAAAATTGTAATATTTATGAACTTGAAATGTGAAGTAATTCACGTAACTTTTCGAGAATTAGATTCGGTCGAAATCCTCAAATACGAATCGAAATTTGCTACTAATAACAAATCTCAAACCCATTCGCAAGTAATTCTTCAACTTGGTCAAAATTAACAACTTAGTCAATCGAAATCCGATCTCCCTTTCTTTAATTTTGATTCCGCCCTTTTTTTGAGATTGACCCACAGAAAATAATAAAATATCTTGAATTGCAATTCTACCTTTTACTAAAATAGATGCAATCAAACAAAATCTCTGACAATCTGGAAAATCACAATATCAATTGTAGGTAGCAATCAAGAGCTTTACACACAAGAATGGAATGAGGTAAAATTAAAATTGGATATAGCAGAAGACAAACTAATCGACCTTGAAACACAAAATTTAAAGGAATCTATCTTAAACACTAGAATCCAAACAACCACTGCTCACGAACACCTAAACCCTAATTATTCTTCATTGCCGTCAACCACAAAAACCACCCGAATGACAACCGAAAATTACCGAAACACTTGAATCCGATATCGTGAGAGCCTCGAAACGCTTGTTTCTTGGCTCTGATACCAATTGTAAGTCCCAAAACGATCCTTACACGATATCAACGATCAATCGAAGGTGCGGAATCCCGACGATTGATTGATTCAAGAACAAAGATGAAAACAATAAACGATGAAGAACACAATTAAATAAACAAATGATACTAATCACCTTTGATTCGTGCACACGATTAAATAATCGTCTGGTACACAGATTCGCTACACACCGAAAAGCCTCTCTGTCTCTCTTTCAACTGGCTAACCCCTAATATGAGTATTAAGATTTGTTTATATAGATAAACAAATCTTAAACCTAATTTTCGGATTAGGCTAAACAGGCCCACTAAACACCCCTTAAACTCTTTCTAATTGGGCCCAAACATGTCTAAATTGGCCCAATGACCCAATACAATGAAAACCCAACTATTTTACACCTATTCTATCACATAGGCCTCCAAAATAGTCCGCCAATGGATGATTTAATACACAAGCCACAAATTATTCCCTTACAGTATTCGCATTTAGAGAAACTTATACTAGCCCTAAGTATGGCTTCTACTAAACTTAAACATTATTTTGAGACTCATACTATACATGTGAAAACTAACTACCCTATAAAGTCTATCTTGAGAAAACCTGAGATGTCAGGTATGATGGAAAAATGGTCCCTGAAGCTGAGTGCTTACAACATGGTTTATGCAGCAAGAACAACCATAAAATCACAAGCTCTAGCAGACTTTGTGGCTGATTTCAGTAGCGATATCCAAAATGAAGCAGATCAAGAGTTCTAGAGCCTACATGAAGAAGAATTCTCAGGATGTTGGACCCTATTTACGGATGGGGCATCCAATGTCAGGGGGACAGGCCTTGGAATCATATTGAATTGGCCACAGGGGGACATGATACCCCAGGCTGTTAGGTGTGAATTCCAGGCGACTAACAATGAAGCGGAGTGTTTTGGTCAAAAACTGCCTAAGCAATTAGTTCATCAAACTTTGTAAGTGAGGTAGTGTGTTTGATGGATTTTGCAATAAGAACGTAAGTTTAGATGTTGACACAAGGATGTAACGAGGGAAAAATCCAGGAATCTCTAAGTATCCTCGAGGATCCTAGCAAAAAACCTCGGGAGCCGGCTTAAAGTGCCTGCTGCCTAAAACTTTTATATAACGGGAATCGTTCAAGTACAAATGAAGTGAGCCTGTATTCTAAGTGTTACAGAGAGTTTCGAGAACAAATGTTGTGTGTTGTGTGCAGACCTAGAGCTCGATATATATAAAAGATTACATAATAACTAACTCCTTAAGAATTAGCAACTAATCCCACGTCGCCTAGCTAGCCGTTAGAGTCCACTTGGTCCACGTCTTCCGTTAGTTAACTGAGTCTTTAGGGCACGTGTGTCATATCGAGGGTCATCTGCAAAAAATAAACAAAAGGGAAATCACTCGTTAGCTAAAAATAAAACTCAGGATCCTTACAGTGAAGTGCTTGTGAGCCTCTGTGAGCTGCTCGAGATATCCTGAAATCTGGTACCAACAATTGCCCCCAAATTTTTGGCGGATGGTGCGTGTGAGCCAGCTGTCAAGAATTTGAATCTTCCTGTCTTGTCACCAACGTAATCATGATCAAAGAGAGATTAATTCGGCCAAACTTCCAAGCGAAGTTCCCGTTGGCATCTTTTGCTTTAAAAGCTTTATCCTTCCTTCATAATCTTCACATCTCTTTCAGAAACCCTAGAGCTCCTCCGATTTCCACAGGTCAGTTCTTTTCTCTTCTTCTTCTTCAGTTCTTTTACGATGGGCAAGAAGATACTCCGTTCTAGCGCCATCATCCCTGACAATGTGGTCACCGGGTTCACTGATCAGGGTTTACTTCTGGTGAGTGAGAAAGAAACCTGCCCGAGATTCTTCCTAGCACCAGCATCCCTGAGCTACTTCAATTTCGTAAATTATTTACTTCTTTTACTGATTCACTTGATTCTTATATTTGCAGCTCCCAAATCTGAAGCATTGATCAAACCTGCCCGAGATTCTTCCAAGAAGCTCCAAGAACTCTACAGCATCCCAATTTCTAAAAGAAGCTACATTCCTGAAGGCGTAGCAAGTGCTCGGACCACCTCTCAACAATCTCAAAGCCCATCTAAGACCATGTCTGCAGGTATTTGAGGGTATTTGCTTTTATCTTGTTTTAAGCTACATTATATTGTTTCGTGAAACTGATTCCTATTTGTTTTTGATGAAGCTCCAGGTTTGGCCTCCAATTTCTCTTTCCAAGACCTCAAGTCCCTAATTGCTAAGAAGGAGAAAACCGAAGAAACTAGTAGCAAGGCAACTCAGGATGTCTCAGCTCCCAAATTCCGGCCTCTTAGTGATAAACCACGATTCGATCTTACTACAGCATGATTCGGTAAACGGATTGCAACAAGATGTAAATAAAGCTTTGCTTTATTGATTCACTTAGAGAATACAAGCTAGAGAGAGAAACACCTTAGTTACACACAGTTAAGAAGTATAGAAAATGACAGAACTAGCTAACTCTCTCTAACACGAACTATTTATAGTCACTTAGTTATAAGCCAGCGGATCACCAGCGTACCATCTGATACGCCGTACCAACTGGTCCGGCGGATCATTTGATCCGGCCAGATGACTACCTGACTCACACAGAAGCTCTCGTCTAGATACAATACACGAGACACAACGTTAGCATAGGAATATGCTCTAACAAACTCCCCCTTAACGTGTAGTGTATCTATATTCTAACTAAACTTCAGTCTTCAATCTTCAGCATGACTGCATTCGATCTTCAACTTGAAATCTTGTCAGAATTAGAGCTTGCATGGCTGGATCAATCTTGAACAAACTTTGAACTTCAAGATCCACTTGTGAAAGATATAACATACTCCCCTTTTCACCATGCTTGAGTCTTCTCACTCAGATAACCTGCAATTTCAGAAGACAGAAACGCGGCTTTCCTTTTCTTTTGAAAATTAATTTAATCTTGGCACAAAACTTCTCTTCGAGAATCCAAGATTTAGTTTTGAAATTTTTAACTTTGTATCAAGTATCGATCGGTCGAAAACAAATAAGAAATAAAATCTTTTTGGCTTTTTGAAACTTTATATCAAAACACACAAAAAATCTTTTTGGACTTTTCAGATATGAAACATAAATGCAATACAGAAATGAAATACTAAACCACACACTATTTTTGTATTTTGCGAGAAAGATCACAACTTGGGATCATATTGGTCATAACATGCTGAACTGCACTTCAATTTCAATTACTTCAGCACATAAGTCATGTCGATTACTGGTATAATTTGTCCATCTTAAACTCAGTCACAATCATACTCATAACATCTGGATATGTTATTGAATTGATTAGATTTGCTTTGACCAGTGTACCCCACACTATCAGACATACTCAGATATGTTTTTGCTTTTTATATCACACTTTGTGATTTCATTTGTGATTTAATCACATAATGATTGTATTCATGATTCAGTCAACTGTGTTCCATGCAAAAAGAAATAAGAACGTTAAATCGTCTACCTTAAGGTCGATCTTTCGATACGCAGATAAGGCCTCGGATTTAACAAAATAAGAAAATAAAACAAGTTGAAATTGTATAACCCAACAACAATCAGGTCGGTACTCCCGTACACGCAGAAAAAGTCCGATGAGTTATACGAAACACCAAAGAAAATAAAGCAGAACGTCAAACGAACAACGATCAGGTCGGTCTTTCGACACGCAGAGAAAGTCCGATCGTTTGACAAAATAAAGAAAATCAAACAAGTTTAAATCTTTGCAAAATGAACACATGTATACACAATGACTTCTCATTTTCTTTTTCACATATCTTTTCTTTGATATCATGAGATATGCATCAAGATGTTGTCCACTTGGTCAAGCATTAGTATTTAGTGTTTATCACATCTGAATACTTTCTGATTTAATGCCGAGTCTACCAAGTACATCAAACAATAATCTTATGGCTTTTTCATCTATTTTATCCATGAATCAGACATGTAAGCCAATGTACCATCATTTCCCAATCATGTCGGATACAATTTCTCATTTTTCAATGTTTTTTGTATTTTTCTGTTTTTCGATGTTTTTGTATTTTCCAATTTCTCCCCCTTAAAATGAAAACTCTATTTTTGGATTTTCATTTTAATCAAAACAAAAACACAAAACACACAATGTAAAAGAAAGAAAATTGACCAATCGATACTGATACCTTTTCAGTTTAAGCTTTCAGAAAAATTCAGTGTAAAAATATGAAGCATTCAAGTTAAGTTAAGAACACAGAATACTCCTCCATCAGCAACTTTGCAATCACCAACGGGTCTTCTAGGAATACCTGCACACTGGTTTAAATGATTAGTACTCAAACGACCCGAAGCACACAGCTTCTGGTCGACCAGTGTCTTCCACAAAATCAGTTGCAGCTTTGCTGACCACCTTAGGTCGCCACTGCATTTTGACCTTTTCTGTCTTTACTGAGACATCATCCTGTGATGAACCTTCAACACTTGAATCGAATTTAAAAAATTGTTTCTTTTTAGATTTAGTGTTAGATGGTGTAGACTCAGTAAAAACTCTGCCTGATTCATCAATAAATGTGGCAGATTTGTTTGAAAACGATCGTTTACCAGTTTCAGGACAATCCTGTGCCATATGTCCCGTGCGGCGACATTGATAGCACAAACGATAAGATCTTTTAGATTATGGTTTGCCCTGAACTGATGAACACCTCTCAACAGGCTCAGAATTATCAGAAATATCATCAAAAATTTGAAATCGATTAGAATGTACCCATTTTGAAGTAGGACTTCGAGAAGTAGAATTTGATCCAGATGAAGACGAAACTTTCACTGATTGAACTTCACCAGAAGAACTTGTAGAAGAAGTCTTCTTTTGAATCTTTCCACCGAATCCCTTTTCCATTGTAGACATGAAGACTTGAGCCAAATAATAAATTTGTTCCAAGCTTGTGTCTTTCTTTACTTTCAGATCTTTCTTGGGCATATTTTTCTTGATATTCCGTGCACCCTTCTGACCATCACTACCCAAACCACAACGTTTGTAACCTGGTAGCTTAGTTAAATCAATCGAAGAACTTGAAGGACCTGCTTTAGCAGCTTGATTGAAAGAAGCTTTAATATCCTTTAACTTGTTTGCTTCAACCAACTTAGCAGCAGCTGTTTCTTCACGCACTTTCTTCTTATCTTCCTCACTATGTTTATCATTAGAACCAGCACTCGTATCTCCCATAAACCCACTAGAAACAAATTTTAATGGAGATACACCAACCACATGTTCCTCTTTCTCCTCTTTCTTCTTTGATATCTGAGAGTTCTTCAAATCAGACTTCTTTGCAGCAAATTCAGAATAATCACCCGTTATACCAGAACCTTGTATATCAGCAAGAACATCAGATTCAATAACCGGATGTGGAATCTGATTATATTCCTCACTTCCAAAAACCTTCTTGAAGTTCTCATCTTTACATAAGTAACTGGTAAACGAATGTGAATTCTTCAAATTATTCAACTGCCTCTTAAGATCCAACACTTGATAAACCACGATTCGATCTTACTACAGCATGATTCGGTAAACGGATTGCAACAAGATGTAAATAAAGCTTTGCTTTATTGATTCACTTAGAGAATACAAGCTAGAGAGAGAAACACCTTAGTTACACACAGTTAAGAAGTATAGAAAATGACAGAACTAGCTAACTCTCTCTAACACGAACTATTTATAGTCACTTAGTTATAAGCCAGCGGATCACCAGCGTACCATCTGATACGCCGTACCAACTGGTCCGGCGGATCATTTGATCCGGCCAGATGACTACCTGACTCACACAGAAGCTCTCGTCTAGATACAATACACGAGACACAACGTTAGCATAGGAATATGCTCTAACACTTAGCACTCGATCCAAGACCTCCTCTGCTAAGAAGTGCAAAGTCTTTGATGCCACCATCAATGTGGACAATTTTGATGGCCTCCCTCCTGTTGCAGCAGCCAACAAGCTGCTTTCTCTGCAGGCTGTTGTGAACATTGTAAGTGTACATAAATAATAGAGAAGTATGTTAAAATTCGAGATAGAATACTTCCCTTGCTGATTCTGATACAACTGATTTGATGTAGGGTATTGATAAACTGAGCCACGAGGTAATCGAGCTAGAAGGCAAGCTGGAAGCAGCCGAGCAGAAGCTTGAAGCTGCTGAACTTAAACTTGATGAAGCCCTGCTCCGCATTGAGCAGATGGGTAAAATTGCTGCTAGCAAGAACCGCTATCATGAGAAGCAACTCAAGGAGCAGGAGGCTGCAGCTGCTCAATCCTTAAAGCTGGCCGATAAGAATGCAAAGTCTTCAGCCGCCATCAGTGTACTTGAGTGCATGATCGAGACGGCCACTAGTGCACAGGCTGAAGGTTTTAATCCAGAGAGCTAGCCGGTTCGGGATTGGAAGGAGAGCTTTGAGAGGTTGAAGGCTGAGAGGGACGAGGCTGCTGAGAAGGCTATTGAGGAGGTTGAGCCGGAGACCATGGTGGTGGATAAGGATGTTGGTGCTAGGAAGGACAAGGGTAAGGGCAAGGAGGTGGAAGCTGCTGGGGAGAAGATGGGCGATGAAGGCAATCTTGACTAGGTCGGAGCCCATTTTTTTGTTTATCTGTTGGTTGGTGGCTTTCAAACAATGATGTGGTGAAACTAAGACAATGGTAGGTTAACTCATAGGAGCTTGGATGGAGGGACCTTGAGTGTCAAGGCGAAGTCCAAGCTTCTCAAACAATATTTTGCTATAGTTGGCCTCAGGTGGAGGGATCTTGGGTTCCAAGACGAAGCCTAGGGTCAACTTTTTTATTTTTCCTGCATGACGAACATAATCTAGTAGCATTTTGACCATCATGGTGTGTTGTTCGTATTTTGATTATGTTGCGAATTCTAAAAAACAGTTCAGTAAGAATCCTACAGGATGCTCAATAACCTTACTTAATTTAAAAACTTAGGATTTTACAAAACTTGCTAAAAGTAACAAACCATGATGTTACCCAACATTCAGTTAGTGACAAAAACGTATAATATCTGCATTACAAATGTCACCTGTTCGATAATCTTCCAACTGTTGAGATAGTCAAGATCCTTGAGGATCCTTAGGAATCCTTAAGATAGACTTGATGAAATCCTGATAAAACTAAGAATAAGTCTTGAGTACTTAGGAATGAGTCAAACAGGGGTTAAGCCCAACTTAATCTTTCGAGGCATAAAGTGCCTTCTAAATCTTGGGTCTAAGCCAACTAGGGTCAAGCCCATAAACTTTTGAGACATGAATATATCCGAACCTTAGTTAATGTGGAAACATTAAGAGCCTTTGTTAAACTAAGGTCAAGCTCAAAAATACTTGGGACTAAGCTAACTGGGGTCAAGCCCATAAAACTTGAGAGACACGAAAGTGCCTAAAACTTTATTGACATGAAAATGCCAAAAACCTTAGGACCTTTTTGGGATGGCACGTCTGCCACCCATTTTTTAGATGCACTCTATGGCCAACAATGATGAAATTATCAGCCACCCTTAGATGGACTGGTCGCACCACCTTGAACCATAGGCCACCATCGTGCACTCTGGCGAGGTTCATGCGCTCCAGGAGATTCCCATTAGTGAACGAGAAGGTGAAAACCTCCTAAACCTTTCACTGCATTCAGAATGCTTTAGACATAGAAGAGGTGATCAGCCTCTAGCTTCTGACAGGGTGCTCGGAACTTCTGCAAAACACTCAAGGCTTGGTGAGGGGTGGGTTTTAGCTTTGCTAACACCCCTCCGATGCCTAAGTTAGTAACCACTTCATAAAGATAATAATATGAAATTGAGATAAGAATCAAAGACATACCTGAAGTTTTTGAAGCTTAAACGAGGCTCCTTTGGGAAGCTCAGAGGATCCTTAGGGCATTTACATAAAATATGACTTTAAATGAATCGCGTTCCAGGCTCTTGGGAGCAGTTCACCTTCCATAGTAGTCAATCTATATGCCCCCTTTCCAGCTTCTAAATCAACTAAGTAAGGACTCTCCCACTTAGGTGCAAGCTTCCCATCAGCTGGATTGGTAGTATTCTCAAAAGCCTTTCTAAGTACCAAGTCTCTACTTAAAACCTTCTGATCCTAAGATTCTTGTTGTAATATTTGGCCATCCTTTGCTGGTATGCCGCCATTCTGAACTTTGCAAGATCTCTGATTTCATCAACTGTTTCAAGATCTTCAAGGAGCTTCTGATTGTTAGCCTCAGGATCCTAGAAACTTGTTCTAGCAATCGACTCACCGTTTCAGTAGGGGTCACAGCTTCTGAACCAAACACCAAGGAGAATGGCGTCTGCCTAGTAGCACTTTTGGAAGTTGTTCTATCAGCCCATAACACAAATGGTAGCTATTAAGCCCATTTCCCCTTTTTGGCTCCTAGTTTCTTCTTCAGATTGTTGATGATGATCTTATTACTTTACCCCGCTTGACCATTAGCTTGTTGATGCACAGAAGTTGAAGTCACCATCTTGATGCCCCAAGCTTCACAAAAACCAGTTGTTCTTTTACCAATAAAGTAAGACCCATTGTCACATACTATTTCTGATGGGATTCTAAATCTTTTCAGGATATTCCTTTTAATGAAGGAGATCACTTCTTTCTCTCTAACTTGAATGAGTGCTTCAGTTTCAATCCCTTAGAGAAATAATCCATCATTGCCAGCATAAAGACTTTTCACCCGGGTGCTGTGGGCAGCTTGCCAACTATGGCCATGGGGATGATATCGAGTGCAGCGGCTCAGCAGGCTGATGGAGGATGTTGCTGTGCCGTTGACATGCATCACACTTTTGAATGTAAGCCATCGCATCCTTCTTCATAGTGGGCCAGTAGTATCTTGTTCTTAACACTTTGAAAAACAGTGATCTGCCCCCAGCGTGATTGCCACAATCTCCCTCATGAATATCCTGGAGTACTGCATACGCTTCGAGCTATTCCAGACATCTCAAGTATGGACCTGCAAGAGATTTCTTGTATAAAATACCATTTATTATTGAATATGGGATTACCTTTGTCCGGAAAATCCTGGGATTCTCGTTCTTGGGGATTTCTCCTATTTGGATAAACCTCTTGATAGGATATGTCCAGGATCCTTGAGGATCCTAAGAATCCATCACTTCTTGATCTTTATCTGTTGTGACATCATTAACCTCTTGTTTTTCAATTTCCTGGGTTAGGATGTGAGTTATGGGAATCTTGACACCTTTTGGGATACTTAAAGACGATGCTAAGTTTGCCAAAGCATCAGCTTCTACATTTTCCTCTCTAGGCACCTATGATATGCTACAATTTTCAAAAGATAATGCTAGTTTTTTGACAAGGTCTAGATATTTGGTTAGTCTTTCGCCTTTCACTGCATAGGATCCACTAAACTGGTTAGTTAATAACAAGGAATCAATAAAAACTTGAATGTGTTGGATACCAATATCTCTAGCAAGCTGTAATCCTGTAATAAAAGCCTCATACTCGGCTTCATTATTAGTAGCCTTAAATTCACAATGTATAGATAGAGGTATAATGTCCACCTGTGGCAATTTTTGCAGCAAACCCATTCCTGTTCCTCTGAAGTTAGAGGCTCCATCTGTGTATAATATCCAACTTTCTGAAGCTTCCTGGAGCTGCTTGATCTCTAGTTCAACTTCCGGCAGTATGTCGCTGCCGAAATCAGCCATAAAGTCTGCAAGAGCTTGAGACTTTATTGTTGTTCTTGGTTCATATATGTTTTTATAGGCACTTAGTTTAACTGCCATTTCGCCATTCTTCCTGACATTTGTGGCTTTCTCAAGACACACTTAATAGGATAGTTAGTTTTCACATAAATAATATGAGTTTCAAAGTAATGCCTTAACTTTTGAGAAGCCATAACAAGAGCTAAAATTAATTTTTCTAAGTAAGAATACCTGGTCTCAGCATCTAATAATGTTTTGCTTACATAGTATACCGGATGATGTTGCCCTTCATGGTCTTTAATAGGTACAACACTTACTGAGCTGCCCGAGATAGCTAAGTATAGAGAGAGCGGCTCCCCTTTGACTGGTTGCATCAGTAGTGGAGCAGATGACAAGTATTCTTTCAAGGAGCTCAGAGCAGTTTCGTGCTTCTTGCTCCATTCGAACTTCTTGTTCTTCTTCAATATATCATAGAATTATTTGCTCTTCTCAGAGGATCTTGATATGAATCTGTTAAGTGCTGCTACTCTTCCGGTCAATCTTTGAACTTCTTTAACATTTTTTGAAGACTTCAAGTTTATGATTGCTTGGATCTGCTCAAGGCTGGCTTTTGTCCCTCTTTCAGTAACCATATAGCCTAAAAACTTGTCGGCTCTCACACCAAAGTGGCACTTGGAAGGATTTAGCTTCATGTTGAACTGGTCCAGGATATCGAAAGCAGCTTCAAGATCCCTAGGATGATCCTTAGCTTTCTTGGACTTCACCACCATGTCATCTATGTTTACCTCCATGGTGTCCCCCAGTTGGTCTTTGAACATCATATTGACAAGCCTCTGGTATGTAGCACCTGCATTTCGTAAACCAAAGGACATAGAAATATAACAAGAAGTACCTGTGGGTGTCATGAAGGTTGTGTCTTCTTGGTCTGATGGCTCCATCTGAATCCGTTGGAAGCCTGAGGATGCATCCATAAAAGTTAGCATCTCATGCCCAGCAGTTGCATCCACCATTGAATTAATGTGTGGTAAGGGGAATGGATCCTTGGGACAGGCCTGTGTGGTAAGGGGAATGGATCCTTGGGACAGGCCTTATTCAGGTCCATGTAATCAACACACACCCTCCACTTGCCATTCTTCTTCTAGACTACCACCACATTAGCCATCCATCGAGGATATTTAACTTCTCTGATCATCTTTAACTTGAGCAGCCTATAAACGTCTTCTTGGATTATGATGTTTCTCTCAGGAGCGAACTTTCTTCTCTATTGATGTATGGGCCTAAAAGATTCATCTATACCAATTTTATGAGTAATAATATCTTTAGATATACCTGTCATGTCCTCGTGCTTCCATGCGAATGTCGTAGTTCTGGACTTCAGGAGACTCACGAGCTGCTCTTCAGTATCCTCAAAAATATTGGTTCCTACCAGCACTTTGATTTTGGGATCCTCAGGATTTAGCTGAACTTCTTTGATCTCTAATTCCTTTGTCATCCGGATTCTCCGTGCTGGTCCCTTTAATTGCTATGTTGGCCTGGGCTTAACAGTATTCTTCATAGCCGAAGTGTAGCAGTCTTTAGCTTCTTGTTGATCACTCAATATTCTTACAACTCCCCAAGGTGTGGGAAGCTTCACACACTGATGATAAGTTGACGGAACTGCTTTCATGTCATGGATCCACGGCCTCCCCAAGATAACGTTACAACAAGGAAGGGAGTCAATTACGCAGAATTTTTACATGGAGTTGACCCCTTCAATGTACACAAGAAGCCTGATGTCTCCAACTATATGCTTGGTTTCTCCACTGAAACCTACTAACACTGAGGATCTTGGGATAATCTCCTCTTCTGGGATGCTCATCTTTTTAAGCACATCTAACTGAATGATATTGACCAAGTTGTCATTGTCTATCAGGATCCTGCGAACATAATGGTTAGAGATACATAATGTGATTACCAGACTGTCGTGATGAGGATCCAAGATATCCAGCTTATCCGTTTGATCAAAGGAAATGATTTTGTCTTCAGTCAACATCGCATTCTTCTTTGGTCGGCTACCTTGATCCATCTTAGCCTCTCTAGCATGTCTTTTTGCTGATAAGAAGGAAGCTCCACATATATCAGATCCTCCTGAGATAAAGTTTATCACACCTTGGCATTCGCTGGTGGTGACTGTGCTCTTTTGGGCAGCTCGGCAGCATCCTGAGTCTTGCTCTTCTTTCTGCCAAACAATTCTTTGAGATGCCCCTTGCTGAGAGGTAGCTGATTTATTTTTGAAGAGCTGTGCAGTCATCTGTTAAGTGCCTAAAGTCCTCATGGTAGGCACACCACTTAGACTTATCCTTCCAGGATCCTTGCTTCTCAGACTTCCTTGGCCACCTGGCTTTATCACCTAGATCCTGCAAAGCACATAACAAACCACTTACATCAACCGAAAAGCAATAATCAGATACCTTTGGGAAGTCTTCTTCATCTTCCTCATCCTCAACCGTATTGACTCTGGGATTATCACTCATGTAATAAGACTTGGACCGTTGTTGCTTTCCAGGAGAATCCGTCCTTCTGCTTGAGGATTCAGATTTTGGCACATCCCAACTTTTTTGGATTTTCTTATCGTCCTCTAGCCTGATGAACCTCACTGCCCTTGTTCTGACTTCATCAAGGTTCCTGCAAGGAGTCATAACTAGGTCATCATAAAAACGAGAATCCCTTCTGAGTCCCATCTTGAAAACTTCTACAGCAGCTGCCGTATCCAAGTTGGGAATATCCAGAGCTTCTCGACCATATCTAGCCACATAGTCCCTAAGGGATTCATTAGACTTCTGAATTATCCTGTATAAGTCACCTGTGAGCTTCTCAAAGCTTCTGCTTCAAGAAAACTGGTTATTAAACAGGTTAACTAAATGTGGAAAAGAAGTAATGGTATTAGGAGGGATACTGAGCAGCCATTTCAAGGTTGGTCCTGTTAGTGTTGAGCCGAATCCCTTGCAAAGGCAAGCTTCTTTGATGTTCACTGGAATGGGGTTGATTTCCATCCGATCCCTGTATTGTGCCACGTGCTCCTCAGGATCCATGGTCCCATCGTAGAGTTTCATGTTGGGAGTTTGGAATCTTTCTGGAATCTCCACGTCACAAATGGGCCATGCAAACCTGGAAACTCTGTGACTGCCTGCAGGCACTTCAGGAATTGGCCGGATAACACCGGGGACACTTGAGATCATGTCCTTTAGTCTCTGAAGCTCTCTGGCTATAGTTGGGTTGATACCTGCATCCTACACAGTTCCTTGGTTTCGATTAGCATAAAAATTATCAAAGTTGTTACCAGCCCGGGGATTCTGAGGATGGATCCTGAGTCCATATCCAGCATCTCTGAAGATAGTCGGCTCAGTTCTGGTCTCCACTCGCATGGGGATGAAGTCTCCCTCATGCATCTCTTGAGATGAACTTGGAAACATACCTGTAGAGACAGAAGGGTTAGAAAATAAGGATCCTTAGGGATCCTGAGTAGCTCGGAAGTGGTTTGGGAATTTTGAGAATGGCTGAGGTAAGGATCCTTGTAGCACTTGAGTAGTAGGTGCCCCTGACTGCTGGCTCCAAGGCTCTTGAAAGTTAGATGTCGTGAATCGCTCAGGTCGAGACCTGGGTAGTTGCGCTGAGAATCTTGGCGGCTGCTGAATTGAGAATCCGGCTGGCTGTTGGCTCGAGCATCTCGGTGCCTGCTGACTTCCAAAATCTCTGAAGTAAGATTCTGGGGGCTCCTTGGAGTAGAATCCGTAGTACTCCAGATCTATCACCCCGGAAGTCTTCTGATGTTGAGAACTTGAGAATCCCGAAGTAGTAGCCATTGCAACACTTGACTTTGGAGCAGTAGAGTATTTTGCATTCTGTTTTGGCTGCTCTGGTATTTTCTAGAGAGTCAAAACCGAGTGATTTCGGCATCAAAGGGCTAGTTTCCTCTACTGGTTTCTTAGATTTCTTCAATTCCATGTTCTCCTTCATCATTTTCTCGTTGGTTTTGGCTTGTTCATCCACATGAGTCTTCATTTTCCTGATCAAAACATACAAATCGTTATTAGAAATGGAAGGGTTAGTAGACATACCTTGTGATCTAGTAGAAGTAGGATACTCCATTCCTTTAGCATCGGTGTTAGTCGTTTTCTTTGGCATTGGAGGAAGACCGGTGCTAACAGTCGGTTTGGTGGATGGAATAGATTTTGAAGTAATCTTCGATTGACTCAACATTTTCAGAAATTAGTAGTGGGAAGGAGATCAAAGCTCTTGGCTGAATTCAAACACCACTGGCCCCACAGTGGGTGCCAAATTGTTTTTGTCAAAAACTGCCTAAGCAATTAGTTGATCAAACTTTGTAAGTGAGGTAGTGTGTTTGATGGATTTTGCAATAAGAACTTAAGTTTAGATGTTAACTCAAGGATGTAACGAGAGAAAAATCCAGGAATCCCTGAGTATCCTCAAGGATCCTAGCAAAAAACCTCTGGAGCCGGCTTAAAGTGCCTGCTGCCTGAAACTTTTATATAACGGGAATCGTTCACGTACAAATGAAGTGAGCTAGTATTCTAAGTGTTACAGAGAGTTTCGAGAACAAATGTTATGTGTTGTGTGCAGACCTAGAGCTCGATATATATAAAAGATTACATAATAACTAACTCCCTAAGAATTAGCAACTAATCCCACATCGCCTAGCTAGCCGTTAGTGTCCACTTGGTCCACGTCTTCCATTAGTTGACTGAGTCTTTAGGGAATGTGTGTCATATCAAGGGTCATCTGCAAAAAATAAACAAAAGGGAAAGCAATCGTTAGCTGAAAATAAAATTCAGGATCCTTACAGTGAAGTGCTTGTGAGCCTCTGTGAGCTGCTCGAGATATCCTGAAATCTGGTACCAACATGGAGTATGAAGCCCTGATTGCTGGCTTACAATTAGCCTTGTATCTTGGGATCCAGAACATCCAGGTATATGTCGATTCCCTACTTTTAACTAATCATTTCAATGGATCTTATGCAGTGAAAGGAAGCTAGCCAAGTACCTAGAAATTATGAAAGCTATATCCCAGGATTTTCATACTTTCAACATACACCAAGTACCCTGGGATGAAAATGTTGAGGCAGATGCACTAGCAAACCTGGGGTCAGCATTCAAGGCAATGGAGGACCCACACATCCCCATAATCCACATAATAAGCCCAACAATCAACCAACAAGAGAACCTAGAAGACATTGATCTTGGGGGCAGGGTCTTAACATCCAATACCCAGGACGAACTATGTCCTGATTCCCAAGATAATCCATCATCCTAGACCAGACCTGTCATAGACTATCTACAGAATGGTTCCATCCCAAAAGAAGAAAAAGATACTAGGGCATTCAGAACTAGGATAGCCAGGTACGTCCTTATAAAAGGAAAATTATATAAAAAATATGTTGCAGGTACATACCTAAGATGCTTGGAAAATGACAAAGCTTAGGAAGTACTCAAAGATATCCATGAAGGCGACTGTGGAAACCATATAGGGGGCAGGTCTCTAATGTCTAAAATCTTAAGAATAGGTTACTTTTGGCCATCCTTGAGAAAGGACTCCCAGGATTTTTCCCTTAAATGTAATGCTTGCCAGAGACATGCCAACATCCCTCACCAACCTGCTGAACCCTTGTATCCTATCCCTGCATCCTGGCCCTTTATGAAGTGGGGAATGGACATCGTGGGAAAGCTGCCCAGGACGCCAGGAGGAAAAGTCTTTATGTTGGCAATGACTGATTACTTTTCTAAGTGGATAGAGGCTGAAGCATATGTCCAAGTCAGAGAAAAAGAAGTAATCTCATTCATCAAGAGGAATATCATAACAAGATTTGGCATACTCTCTGAAATAGTGTGTGATAACGGGTCCTAATTCATTGGCAAAAGGATTACTGGATTCTATGAGAGTTGGGGGATAAAAATGATAACTTCTATGCCAGTGCATCCTCAGACTAATGGCAAGGCAGAGTCTAGTAATAAGATCATTATCAACAATTGAAAGAAAAGGCTCAAGGAGAAGAAGGGAAAATGGGCAGAAGAACTACCATTAGCATTGTGGACTGATGGGACTACATCCAAGAATGCCACAAGCCAGACTCCCTTTTCCTTGGTCTTTGGCACTGTTTTGGTCAAAAATTATGCAAGTAAATGAAGTAACCAAATTAGTTTGTGAGGTATGGTGCCCTGGATGTAAGTTTTTGGAAATCAAGTTTGTAAGAAAATATCCAAGGTTAAATGAAAATGTGTGGAAATACAAACAACAACTTCCCTAAATGCAACTAAAGACAGTGAGATTTGAAAGGGGGAAAAGCCCTTAATCCAGGAATGTCTTCAAGGATTGCCGGCATAGAAAACCCCTTCGGCAACGATTACACACGTTGCCTATTTATTGCACAAAAATATGTTCGATTACAAAGGTTTGCAGCTGATTTCTAAGTGAGTGAGTGCGAATACAGGTGAACGTAAGTGAAAAAGTTGACCCTAAGCTGCCTTTAAATACAAGATAATCCCTAACTATAACTCCGAGATTCTTGGGATTGCCTTTCCAACGGCTTCTGGCCATTATTTGACCGAACTTGGCGGCGAGCCTCCATTTCCACATGTGTTCCAGCTTTGACTGAGTCCATATGACCGTTATGCTTTCTTTCGTACCTGACTTGATCACATGGAGTCAAAGAAATGTTTAGTAACATTGCCCTAGCATGCTGGGTATCCTTGCATGCTGGGATCAGATAGTACAGATAAATAAACCCTGGATTCATTATATCCTAGGACAGTAATTAAATAAAGAATAATGTAAATACGAGAATCCTGGGTACCGATAAACCAAATACGCAGTCCCTGGATATTCAACATCCAGGGGTCCTGACCTGTCAAAGAGCATTGGTGAAATTAGGGTCGGAATTCAGGGTATAACAATTGCCCCCAAATTAGCAACTTGTGGATAGAATTTCACAGCTGTGAATTTTTGAAAATTGATGACTCATCCACGCTACTTCAATCCTGACCGCTTATTTAGGAGTAGATACTCCACGATCACCACGTCTATCACCTCACCTCTGTAACTTCTGCCCATTAAATACCCCTCTCTCTCATTCTACCAGAGAGAAAAGCGATCATCGTCCTTTCGTTCCGTCTGCATTTTCCGATCAGGTACATCTTTCCTTCTCATTTTCAATTTTCTTACTCGATGATGACCAAGAAACGCATTTGTTTCGAGTCGACGGCCGTGCTCACGGGAATCGAAGATTTCTCTGACCAACGATACCTTCAAACCCCATAAACGGAGACATGCAACTTCGGTGAGGCCGAAATTGTCGCCCTTAGGGCGTCCAGGTTGCTACCAGCCTCAACTGAGATTCGACAGTTCGATCCCAGGTTGAGATCCGATTTTGTATCTCCGACCTGGGTTTGCTTTCCTGCAGCCCCTTTCACTATCGGACTCTCCTATCCTTTCTCTGGCTTAGTCGCCGAGTTTTTTGAAGCTTCCGACCTTTCCTATGCTCAAACTCTCCCTATGATTTGGCGCATCCTGGGTACTCTTGACCGTCTTAACCATTCTTCTGAACGCCTGATCGGCCTGCCTGAGTTAGCCCAGGTTTACGAGATGAAATCCCATGGCTCCAACCGTTTTCTGTTCAAATCCCTTACCAAATACCTGCAGCTAGTAATCGGCGTCACTCAACGGGAAGAATGGAGAGGCCGATTCTTCTTTGTGAAGCGATCAAGTATCCCAGGGGGTCATCGTCTCCCTTTTAGATGGATTGTTAGGGGTAGGAAGACCTATCATAGAAATTTAGGGTTAGAATAAATGTTTATAAATTTACTAACCTTGAATGGTTATCTATGCAGTGCCCAGCTTGTTAGAAATTGGTCCTGAAGAGCAGGAAACTGCAGCTAACTTGGAGAGGTTTCTGAGCATTCCAGAGTCCGAGCGTTCATTCCATTGTGACGAGTTTTCTGCTGCTTTCTACCACACTCCCAGCATGTCGAGCTGTAAGTACCCCTGGATTTTACTTACTTGTTTTTATAGATGATTGTGACCTGACATTCAGGGTTTCTTTTTCAGCCGCTACCCCCAAGTTTGATCTTGATGATATGGATGCTGCCCTGAGTTCTGGAACTGGCGCTGATGACGACATCCTGGTCCTGGGGTGCGTGAAGACTGAACCTGCCCCTCTTACCAGGATCCCTCCATCCAGGGCCTCCAGGACCAAGAGAAAGACCTGGGGGTCAAGTGCCGCTGCTACCACCCCTGCTGCCCCCAGTGCTATCTCCGATCTCTCGGCCATAGAGAGCGAGTCCCTTGTTCATCAGGTAATCCTTGTTCTACCCTGAATGAAATTGTTTTTGTCAGTCCTGACCCTGTATTACAATTTGTTTCAGGCCACTTCCCACATCCTTGATCTTCTGGCCGCCGCTGAGAAGCGAGCGGTTGATGCTGAGGCCTCAGCCAAGGTGAAAATCGCCCAAGCCAATAAGGAGACCACCAAGGCCAAGCTCTTCCACGACAAGGCTGTGAAGATCATCGCTGAAAATGAGAAGAAGGCGGTGCAGGCGAGGGAGGAGCACTAGGCTGTCATGGCTGAGGTTGTCAAAATAACCAAGGTTTCAGCCATGGTATCCTTACTGCAGGCCAGGCTCAAAATGGTGAAGGAGGCCAAAGATTTAAACTTGGTGAACCCCAAATGGAACCACCGTCTTTGGCTGAGCAAGCTTCTAGAGCTGGGAGGTACTATTCCTGAAGGCTTTGATGTGGAGGACATCCAGGGTGTAGGGTGCTCTGCCTTTGTTGCAGCTGGTGGCGGCAATGAAATGGAGGTGGACCAGGTGTAAGGAATATTGCGCTTAGAAGATTTCCGGCTGAATGCCAATTTTGTTATGTTCCAGCTGAAGTTGAAGTTGAAGCGGAATTCTCACTTCAAACGGAACTGGCAGTTCAAGAGGAAAGAAGCAGTTTTGTCCTTTAGCGAATATTCCGGGTGAACTCGATTAACCACCAGATAATGAGTTCAACCAGACTTTTCCTGAGATGTCTTTTCAGCAAGTCCAATCCTGCAAAAGCTTCTTGTATGCTTCTATATCTGTTTCAAGCCGCTCTCCTAAAGTAGTATGTTGCTGCAAACACGCAAGATATTCCAATTGCCGATGTTTATTCTTTTGGTAGTTTGTATTTGACTTTATTGTTTACGGTCTAGATTAGATCGCATGAGATCAATGGCTGTCATTAATCTCATCAGCACTATATATAGCTTAATTAGCTCATAGTTTACACATCACAAACATCATCTGTTCTTGAACAACTTGTAATAGCGTAGCTTTGAGTTAATGCAAATAGTGCCGAGTATTTGTTACTTTCGTTGTTACTATCTTTCTACAAATCAAGCTTTTACAATATACACAAGAACTAAATCTCGCTTAAGTAAAGTGAAATATAACTTTAATTCCGCTGGGTTATATTTGCAAGTAAAGGGCTTTGTTTTAGTTTAACTCTAACTAACAACGATCCTACAAGTGGTATCAGAGCTTTGGCTTTTGCTTTGAAGACTTTCAGTGCTTCAAAGTTGATACTCTACTTGCTTACTTTACAAGCTTTGCTATTTCTTCTTTCAAAAAGTTTTCAAAATGAGTGATTTTAGTCTAAGTTGTCCAAATGGTTCTTCTAACAAACCGCCAATGTTCACTCCAGATGACTTTAATACCTGGAAACTCAGGATGGAAGGTTTTGTTAGGATTTTAGACCGCCGTATTTACTAATCTTTCACTGAAGGACCTTACTCACCCATGGTTTCATCTGCTAATGATGCAGAAGTCAAAATACCTAAACCACTAGACAAATATGTTGAATCTGACTATACTGCTCTTGAATTTGACCATAAGGCATATTAAACTCTACAGGCTGCACTTCCTAACTCCATCTTGAGTGGGTCAAAGGATATAAAACTGCATTTGACCTGTGGAATGCCTTAAGTGAAATGTATGAAGGAACCACTGAAGTAAAAGAAAACAAGAAAGATGTTTTAAAACATAAGTGTTATACCCCGAATTCTCGGCTGATAATCCAGGGTGCAGGTATAGGCCAGGGACAGGAGTGACCGAGGAATTGTATAACCCAGAATTTAACAGGTAAAGTTCAAATGACCCTGAATGTATCAGGAGTAAGGTAATGTCCCAGGATGTTGCTGTAATCCAGGAAAGTCCATATTCATTTTAATTTATTCTGGTTACGCAATATTATGATCCAGGATGAGTCTAATCTAGGGTCATCCTTATTCTACGAATGACCCAGCATGTAGAAATGACCCTGCATGCTAGGACATTGTTACTAACGTATTTTGTGCCTTTATCTAAGTGAAGACAGGTTGACGAAGTCTCCCAACGGTCGAATAAAAGAAGCTAGAGACTCATTTAGCACGTGGTCAAAGGTTGTTAGCTGGAGATTCGGTCAACTAACTGAAAGAGACGTTAAGAGAAAGATCCCTGGAATATCGGAGAAGTTGTTGAAGATCCCTGGAATATCGGACGAGTTATTGAAGCTCTCGGAGTATAAATAGGACATTTAGTCGTTCATTTTCAGCTCATTCGAGCTTTACTCATTGTATTCTCGTACTAAACTCTCTGATTACTCTCTGTACTCAAACATTTACGTGATTAATAAATTGGTAGCGTGTGTTATCGCTACCCGGGGTTTTTATGCCGGCGGCGCCTTAGAGACATCTAAGGGCTAAGGGCTTTTCCCTAGTAAAATTCTCGGTGTTCCTACTTGCATTCAAGGCTTCATTTGTGTTATCAGCTTTCTTAATCGATTTCGCAACTAAGCTTACATTTTTACCCAGGATTTTGTTTTTTGTCCCTGGAATCCAGTTGTTGTCCCAGGATTTTACAAACAGTTTTCGTACCTTAATCCTAGGCACCAAACCTCATAATCTTATTTGGTTCAAGTTTTACTAAATTTGCTTAAGTAATTTTTAGCCAAAACAATAAGTATGAAAAATTTACTTTCAAATCTGGTGAAACGATGACAAACCAGTACTTAAGATTTGTTTCTTTGCTTGATGAACTCCAAAAGGTAGATGTAAAACTAGACCAGGTAGATGTAAACAGAAAGTTCCTACGTTCCCTGCCTTCTGTGTGGACAGTTTACACAGTGAGCATCAGGGAATGCAAAAACTTGAAAAAGATGAGACTCAGTGAATTTCATGGCATACTCGGTGCCTATGAAATGGAACTAGATATTAAACAAAGCTCATCTTCTGAGTCAACTCAGTTGTTTTCATCTGCACTAGTAACTACTGATTTTAACAGTCAAAGGTCTTCAAATTCATCATCATATCAGTTACCTATTGTCAGTTTCCCTGAGACACCAAGGTGTCAAGAAAGTTTTTCAAACACGTTTGAAAACTCTCACAATGCTCATGTAGCAACTGACTCTTACCAAGGCTTCATTCCTGAAGATCTTGAGTATATAGGTGCTAAAGATTTGGAGGAAATGGATATAATGACTCAACTTGCTATGGTATCTATCAGAGCTCAAAGGTTTTTTAAAATAACTGGTAGAACCTACAAGGGAGCAAAAGGTGCTCACATAGGCCTTGACAAAAACAAAGTGAAGTGCTATAACTGTCACCAACTTGGTCACTTCGCAAGGGAGTGCTCTCAACCAAGAAGAGAAGGACAGAATCAGGGTCATGTCCAAGTGAAAAATCAAGGAGGAAGCAATTCTAACAACAACAATTCTGGTAACAACTCAGGTCCTCACCCTACTCCACCAAAGCCAACCGGAAGTCAAAACCACCAGAATGTGGTTGCTGCTATTGCCAATCAAACCTCATGTGTTGAATGGGGAGATTTCATTGTTGAGTTTGAGCCCATCAACCATGATCTGATGGCCAAACAAGACTCCATCTCAGATCAGGTAAACTCAATTCCTGAGAAAGTTTTAGAAGATCTATGCAGCCTTGCTTGCATAGAACAAGTGGCAAAATACCGAAATCACAACACTGACTTGATTGATGAAGTTTCAAACCTAAATGAGTTAAAGGAATGTTTTAAGAAAACTGAATTATCATACATTTCAAAAATTGAAAATTTAACTAAAGAGTATGAACAGTTAAAACAAACCAACTTAGTGCTTGAAACACAGCTTGATGACTTGCTGTTAAAACTTGAGAAATCAAGATACGAAACCAAAGATGCTAAGGCTGAGGTTGATATTATTGAGATAAAGTTAAAAGATGCTTTGTTCACCTCTGACAAATTCCAAGCAGCAAATAGAAAGGCTGAGAAGCTATGGATGGAAGGGATGTATGGTAAAGCAGGCGTTGGGTATAACAATGTTGAACCACCAATTGAATACTCACCTGTAGTCAAGTTCTGAAAACACTGTTGAGTCTAAGAAAACTGAAGTCACTGTTCCAAGCACATCTGCATCAGCTGACCAATCAAACATTTTGAAACCATCAATTGTTGTTCCTCCACCAACTGTTTATGAACCCAAGGATTCAAAAGTTGGACGGAAACAACCTGAGAAACCAAAGGGAAGTCAAACTCAAAGGTTTGGTCAACTAAATTTCAACCAAGTAACCAAACTTGAGTCTCCCAGAACATTTGAAACCTAGCTGCTGTATGTCAGTTCAATCCAATGAGCAAAGTTAAACCATTTTTGAAACCAAAACCTGTTTTGTAACCAAAAGCTAATTCTCAAAAGAAACTCACAGGAAGAATTTCACCTGTGAAAAGCCACACAATCAAGCATTTTGGATCTGAAACCAACAGGGTCTTAATTGGTAATGATAAAAATGGAAGTTTTCCTGTTTTAAGGCAAAATCATTTTTCGCCTGAAGTTCAAGCGGAACATTTTTCCGCTCGAACTCAAGTTCAACCGGAAAACAAAATTCATCCCAGATCAGCTACTGCTCCTAAGCAGAGACCACATGTACACTTTGCTGATGGGTTTGAGCATTTTGAAGCTCAAGGAAGAAGAAATCCCTCTAGAGGAAAGACCACCTCTAGAGAAAACTTTTCAAGAAGTAAAAAATCTAACCAACCTGAAATTGTTTTTGCTACTAGTTCAAGTGGAAGTTACTGTGTTCCACCTCAGGGGGAGAGTTCAAATCAAAACAAACACTTTCCTCAAAGATTTTCAAAAATCCCCTGAAAGAACTAAGTTGGTTAACCAAGGAAATGAAAAATTTAAGAAAATAACCAACAAGCAAAGAAAATTTAAGGAGTACAGGGAAAGAAAAATTGCTGAAAGGAAAAACACCAAAGGTAAAGGATTTAGTCAAACAAGTACTCAATATGAGAACTTCAGTTTTGACAATGATGATCTGCTTAATGAAGCTCCAGTTTTAAATACTTTAGTACTCAAGGAGTATAAGTATATTGATGCTTATGGCAGACCCAAGACCACTCAGGCTTGGGTCCCCTATAGAAATTAATCAATTCTGATGTGTGCAGATGCAAAATAAAGGCCAAAATAGCCTATGGGTAGTTGACAGTGGATGCACTTGCCACATGACATGGAATAAGCAAATTCTGGAAAATACAAAAAGAATCAATGGAGGACCAGTTGCCTTTGGAAGCACAAAATGCCATATCACAGCACAAGGTGATGTGACAAATGGACTGGTAAAATTTGACAGAGTCAATTTTGTTGATTCATTGAATTTCAATTTGCTAAGTGTATCACAAATGTGTGACAAGAACTTGAATTTAATGTTTAATGAGAAAGAGGCTATAGTCCTCAAACCTGGTGTCAAAATTCTTGATGAACTAATTATGCTTAAGGCACCCAGGAGAGATGGATTGTACATTTTGGATATGTCAGTTTCTACACCCTTATGTGGCACTGCCTGCTTTGTATCCAAAGCCTCTGTTGATGAAAGTGATCTGTGGCATAGGTGGTTAGGTCATGTGAACTACAAGAACATGAACAGAATTGTAAATCTCGGCTTGGTTAAGGGTCTTCCTAACAAGCATTTTGCATGTTCTGAAAACTGTGTGCCATGTCTCAAGGGTAAGCAACACAGAACCTCTTTTAAGCCAAAAGTTGAATCTTCTATTTCAAAACCTCTAGAGTTGTTGCACATGGATCGTTTTTGGTCCAACCAGAGTAATGAGTTTAGGAAAAAGGTCATACTGTTTTGTAATAATTGATGATTTTTCTAGATACACTTGGGTTTTCTTTCTTAAAACAAAAGATGAAACTGCTGAATTGTTGAAAACACTTGTGATAAATTTAGAAAATCAATCTAATCTTAAAGTCAAAACAATTAGGTGTGACAATGGCACAGAGTTCAAAAATCATGTTTTGAATACATTTTGTGAGGAAAAGGGAATTGTGAGACAATTAAGTGCTCCTAGAACTCCACAGCAAAACGGTGTTGCTGAAAGGAGAAATAGGACATTGATTGGAGCTGCTAGATCTATGTTAGCAGACTCCAAGCTCCTTGTGATATTTTGGGCAGAAGTAGTGAACACTGCCTGTTATGTCCAAAACAGGATTTTAATTGTCAAGGGAAAAAACAAGACACCTTATGAGCTTTGTAGAAAAAGAAAGCCAAACATCTACTTCTTTAAGCCATTTGGTTGTCCTGTTACAATATTAATAACCAATGAGTTATTGCCCAAATTTGTAGAAAAGGCAGATGAGGGATATTTTGTTGGATACTCAGGTGTGTCAAAAGCATACAGAGTGTACAACAAGAGAACCAAAATTGTTGAGGAAACTATAAATGTATCTTTTAATGAAAAATCTACCAACAATTTTGAATCTCAACCCACTTGGTTATTTGATATTGACTCACTAACCACTGCTTTCAACATAACTTTTAATAAGCCTGTGAGATCTCTAGTGCAGGAAAATAACTTATATAGGTCTGCTGATGAACATTGGAAGAGCAACACTGCTGGAACTGAGAAGCAAAACTTCTTCTCTTCAATGAGCATCAAACCTATCTTGCCGGGCAATGAAAAGAAACAGACTGAAATAATTCAAATTGAAGAAGAAATTGTTCCGATTGAAGTTTAAGCTGAACAAATTTCTCCGGTTCAAGTTCAACCAGAAAACCCAATTTCAGAAACTGAAGAGAATACTGAATCGGGGTCAAATGAAGCTGAAAATTCAAATGATAGCACTTCAAACGAACTTAATTTAGAGCATCTGACCTACAATTCAGACACCAATTCTCATGAATCAGTTGGAGTTTCATATCCTGTGTCACAATTTGAAAATGTTGAGTTTGATCACAGACTTCCTCAGTTCAACATACCCTCAAATGGAAGAAGCCATGAGTTTCCTATGTTTCTTGATAGAAGAATCAACAGAGATCATCCAGCAAGGAATATTATTAGAGAAGTGTCAGCACCTGTGTTGACAAGGAGTAGATCTGCTAATGCAAACATTTGTTTGCATGCTGCATTTTTGTCTCAAGAAGTACCCAAGAAGGTAACAGATGCCTTGGAAGACAACAGTTGGGTAGAGGCAATGCAGGAAGAGTTATTTCAAATTAACAAGAAGAAAGTTTGGGAATTGGTAGATCTGCCTGATGGAGCAAAACCAATTGGTACAAAGTGGGTATTCAAAAATAAGAAAGATGACAGGGGAATTGTTATCAAAAACAAAGCAAGACTGGTAGTGCAAGGCTATGTACAGGAAGAAGGCATTGATTATGATGAAGTGTTTGCACTAGTGGCTAGATTGGAAGCTATCAGAATCTTCTTAGCCTATGCTTCCTTCAAAGACTTCCAAGTATTTCAGATGGATGTCAAAAGTGCCTTCTTGTATGGCCTACTGGAACAAGAAGTATATGTCAACCAACCTCCTGGCTTTGAGGACCCTCACCATCCCAACAAGGTGTGCAAGCTAATCAAAGCTCTGTATGGTCTCAAACAAGCACCTAGAACCTGGTATGAAACTCTTTCCAACTATCTTCTAGAGAATGGCTACAGGAGAGGGGCCATTGACAAAACACTTTTTGTTAAAACTGTTGGTAAGGATATGTTGATGGTACAAATTTATGTAGATGATATTATTTTTGGTTCATCTAATACTATTTTGTGCAAGGAGTTTGAAACTTTGATGCAGTCCAAATTTGAAATGAGCTCTATGGGAGAATTAACATTCTTCTTAGGACTACAAGTGAAGCAAACTGTAGATGAAATCTTTCTGAACCAATCAAAGTACATTCAAGACATGTTAAAGAGATTTGATATGCAAGCTTGCTCAAGTGCAAAAAATCCTATATCCACTTCCCACAAGTTAACAAGTGACTTAAGTGGCAAGCCTGTGGATGTGCACATGTACAGGGCAATGATAGGCTCACTGATGTATCTCACTGCTAGTAGACCTGAAATCATGTTCAGTGTTTGCTTATGTGCTAGATATCAGTCCTCACCAAAGGAGTCACACATGCTAGCTGTTAAGAGAATCTTCAAGTATCTGAATGGCCAACCAAAACTGGGTTTCTGGTATCCCAAGAACTCTGACTTCTCTTTCAGAGCATTTATAGACAGTGAGTATGGTGGGTGTGACATTGATAAGAAATCAACATGAGGTGGATGTCAATTTTTAGGTGAAAGACTTGTCTCTTGGCAATGCAAGAAACAAACTTGTGTTTCCACTTCAACTGCAGAGGCTGAGTATATTGCTGCCTCAAGTTGTTGCAGTCAAGTTCTTTGGATCCAAAATCAAATGCTTGACTATGGGATCAAATTCATGGAAACTCCTATTCTTGCTGACAACAACAGTGCCATGTCCATCATCAACAATCCAGTAAAGCAATCCAAAACCAAACACATTGACATAAGGTATCATTTTATTAGAGATTGTGCAGAAAAGAATTTGATCAAATTATTCAAAGTTCATACTGATCATCAATTCGCAGACGTTTTTACAAAAGCTTTTGATGAGGCAAGATTTTTCTATCTCATCACAGCCATTGGGATGATGAATTTTGAATAAAAACTTTTCACAATTTTCAAATAAAAGAGAAACATGTGCTTAAGAGCCCGTGTCTTGATACAAAAAGAAACAGAAAAAGAAAATTTCTTGTGATAATTTCAGTTCATAGTCAGTAACCTCAGTTACACTAGGAAAATTTATCACAAATTTTCAAAAATCATGTGTTTTGATGTTCAATTTCATGTTCCGGTTCAACCTGTGAGCAAAACAATTTTTGAAACTCACCGGGTGAACTTTAACCGGAAAATGCTTTGCAAATGACGTGAAAAATGTTTTTGGAAACAATTCTTCCAAGAGGAAAAATCATCCGCTTGAAGTTCAAACGGAAGAAATATGGTTTTTAAAATAAAGGAGAAATGGGTTCCGCTTGAACTTCCGGGTCAATAAAGTCAAAAGTCTCATTTAAATACTCCAAAGGCACAGCTTTCTAAGCGGATATACATTTATTTACCCATTAAGTTTTTAACTGTTTTAAATCCAAGGTTTTAGTAAATTTACTTTTGGATAAAGACATGCTTTACCCAGTTATACCGTATAACCCATAAAGCACCTGTCCCATCAGTTACTGAACCGTCTATTTAAAACCTCTCTCCTCCACGTCATCACCGAAAAGGTAAAAAGCCCAAATTTATCGTCACTTTCCCCATTCCACTTAACCCCACTCAGAAATTACTCCCAAATTTCTCTCAAACCCTCTCCGTTCAACCTCCGATAACCGTCAAGCTTTCTCAAATACTGTATCAACAATGGCTCCAAAAGCGAAGGCAAGTGGCAAGAAGCCCGTTACTGACTCCAAGTTTCCCGTAGAACATAACTTGGTGGCGTACCTAGAACCACCAAGCAAGACAGATATCTACAACGGCATGATAGACTTCTTAAAACAATCTCATCTTCATCACGCGCTCACTGTTGAGGCGGAAATTTTTGAAGAAATTCTGGAAGACTTCTGGTCTCATGCTAGGGTTACTGAAGGCGTCAACGGTAGTGACAAGATTGTGTCAAGTGTTCAGGGCACAGAAGTGGAAATTGATGAAGCCAAAGTGCGAAGAGTGCTGAAACTAAGGGATGACAGTGGATATGAAGTGGCCGATTCCAAGAAATATATTCGACTATTCACGGATATTGGATATGGTGGTTCCCTGTAGAGCAAAACTATCAAGAAAGGGCAATTACCATACAAATGGTGGTTCTTGGCTCATACACTATTGGTATGCCTAACTCCAAAGAAGGGTGGATTCGATGAGCTTGCTAGTGAACAGGCCTCCGCCTTTTATGCTGTGGTAAAGGGTGAAAACTTCAATTTTTCTAACCTAATTTTTCAAGCCCTAAAATCAAACATCCACTCTGAATATGTTTATGTGTACCCTAGGTTTTTGACACATATTCTCAAAGAAGAATACCCCCAAATCGCTTGGGTTGGTACAATTTTGCAACCTAAACTTCTAAATGAGAAAACTTTTTCAAACTTAGCTTTAAATAAGTCTGCATTTCTTGGAAAGGACACTGACTATCCCCTACCAATTCCAAGGCAGTTTCTAGATGAACCTGCAGGTTCAACCGGAAACTATGGCAGCAACTGAGCCCCATGCTCAAGATGACAGAGCTATAGACCCAATAGCTTCTGAACCCACAGCTGTCCCAGCTTCCTCTACCTTAAAACTTTCAAATCCAAAAAGAGGAAAGCTTCCACTAACACTATCACTGCCACCTCCTCATCCACTTCACCACCTGTCATATTCAAAAGACAGAGAAAAGTGGTTACTAGGTCTCCTCCACCTAGTACCACCAACCAACCCGAAGTTCTAACCCTGTTCAAGGGAAAAAGCCTAAACGGAAACTAGTTAAATTGGGATTCTCTCTTAGGGATGAACCTTCATTTGAGGGGGAGTTATTAGAAGCAGATGTACAATCCCCATCTGAACACTTTTCACCCCTACATCCCCTATCACCTAGGAGTGACAATGCACCCATTCTTGGTTCAAATGAGGGTGTTATTAACTCACCAACCTCATTACAGGAGAACATACTGATGAACCAGGACATTGTTGCATTGAACCCCCACTCCTCACCGGAGGTGAATCTCAGGAGATCTGAGGAGATTCATGCAGAAAGGGCTGCTGCTGCCCAAGGATTCCCACAGGATCTTGGTGCCAGCAGTAACATCTTTAAGACCTAATCTGCGGCAATCTTCTCTGAATCAGCACCTAGAAGTCCTTCATTGGAACCTAGGGTTGCTGAAATAGATGAAGAGAATCCCAGATGCCAAGAAGCCGTGGGTACCACTGCTGATTAATCTAGGATTAAGAGCTTGATTTTGTCTAAGGATACTGGTAAAATCCCAGTTGAGGACAGTTATACACTACCAGAATTGACGAAATTGTACCTCTCTCTTTCAGCACAGGTTGATCATTTAAATGCAACTGTTGCTCATTTGGTGAAAGTTGATCCTACTGACACTGAAGCAGGTCCTTCAAACCCTCTCAGAGAAGCTGATGAAGCTGTTATTACTGATGAAGCTGATACTGTCAAATTGGGGGAGAGGATGCCCTCAAGGCCTGTTATAACTGAAATTGAAGAAGTTCAGAGGATACCGGCTAAAGTTAGAGCCACAGCTTATTCAAAGATTGGTGTTAACCCCTTCAATGTCGAAGAAAGTTGGGTGAATATGAAGTGCAGTCAATTGATTGCCATTTCTCCTTTTGAGGACCCCAACCTCACTGAGCTTGTACAATCATCCATGCTGATTGCTGGTGCTCTCCCTGAGCATATAAACATGATCAAAACACTTCTGAAAGATGTTATCTTTCCGGCTGAAAGAGCCAGTGATCAAGTGGTAGGAAACATTGCCTCCACCAGCAAGGCAGCTGTTGATGCTGAAGAAAGCACTTCAACTGTTGCAGTTGCTACTACAACTGAAGGAGGTGATGAGAATTTGATCGGTGAAAATGAAGGTACGGAGGTGTTGGAGATTGCTGATAAAGAACCTGAAGTCACCAAACCACAAGTGGTGACTGAAAGATCTAACATCGTCCAAGCGGAAGTCCAAGCGGAAGTTCAGACGGAAGCTCAACTGGTTGTTCAACCGGAAACCCAAACTGCAACCCAGGTGGAAGTTTATGGCCCTGGCAATTCAATCTTTGGTATTGATGGGTTTATTCAGTCACCTGTGGATCAACCGGAAGAACAGGGAAACAATGAAGCCGAAGACATAGCTGCAACACTGATAGCTTTGAGGAGAACCGAACCTGTTCAAACTGAAATTCCAAAACTATTCAACAGGTGGTTCAAACTCCTGAAGCTGAAGCTATGCTGAAGATGGTGGAAGATGCGAAAAGGGTAGCAGAGGATGAGAGGCTAGCCCAAGAACTTCAGGCGGAACTGGATCTGTATTCTCAGGACGGAGTTATTGAAAGGTTGTTGGAAGAGGCAAAGACTAGCTCCTTCAATTGGAGATTGAAGGACTACAATTTGGAAGATATGACTGAGGTTGATAGGCAAAGACTGATCTCAATTGCTTCTCAGATGCCTACCAAGCTAGTGAAGACTGATGAAAACTACTTGCTGCTGAAAAAGATAAAAAGGGCTCTTATGATCAACAAACTGAAAACAGAAGAGGAGATAGCTCAGTTGAAAGTCAGAGAACTTTGCAACCTGATTGATACAATCTTGTATGAGCTCAAAGGAGACATAGTTGCTGTTAATCCAAAGCTTGTGATGCCTGCACCTTCAGAATTTACTTCAGGTACATCATCAAACTTAAATGTTAAACCTGAATTCACTGATGATGCAGATATGCCACCTCACCTTCTTTCACATATGATCCAAGTCCCATATCTACAACAGTTTCATCACTTCCACAGACATTTGCCCTTATTCCATACAAACCACCTTCAATTTCCAAGAAGGTTGCAACCAAACTTGCCAACCCAAGATACATAACTGATAATTTTACCCATATTGATCCCCTCAAGAAGAAGCCTCCTCCTACCTTGGATTTCTCTTATATTTTCCCACCTTCTCCACCATCAAGCCCTACACCATAAGCTATTAAACCACAAACACAAACTTCCCTACCTCCTCTCACCATCAAAGAACCTTCTACCACTATCACCAAACCTACTGAAGTTCAAACTGGCCCTTCTTCATCATTTGACAAAGGCAAAAGACCTATTGTGCAAGAATCAGCAATTGATTCTGATGAAGAAAGGATGACGAGAAAAAGAAAAATGATGCATGCCAAGAGCAAAAGAGATCAAAAGCAGAGAAGAAAAGCTCCACCCAGAAATAACATGATTGTGGGTTGGACAGTAGATGAAGCCACTTTTGATTTCACCTTCAATCTGGAAAATGGCACAACTCAGGTTGTAAATGCTCACAAGGACACTACATTCCTTACTTTGCTGCAAATGACTGACATCATTCTAAAGCTTAGAGAAATTATGAGTCCTTTAAGAGCTGAGCATATGTTAAGGCTTCTCATTGAGCCAACTGTGCTAGACTGCAGAATGCTCTACAAAAGCAATTTAGATGGTGACTCAGCAGAAGAAGAAGAAGAAGAGCCTGCAAGTGAGGTACAATTTATCATTTGGGAAGAGGAAGAGAAGCTATTTTATGTTCACAGAGCCGATGGCACCTTCACAGTTCACGAGCCTATTTCTATTCAAGAAGAATGGAGCGAAATGGACTGGCAATCTTTCAAGTATGTGAAGGTGACCAAAACAAATTCTAAAGAGCTTTCTCAAAACCTGGATGCCAACTTCAGAACCACAGACAAGTAGGTTAAGAAGAAGAAGTTTTTTGGGTACAAGTCAATTTTTGAAGATAAACATTGGAATTTGACAGCATCAGCTTAGGGGGAGATTGTAAGGAATATTGCGCTTAGAAGATTTCCGGCTGAATGCCAATTTTGTTATGTTCCAGTTGAAGTTGAAGCGGAATTCTCACTTCAAGCAGAACTGGCAGTTCAAGTGGAAAGAAGCAGCTTTGTCCTTTAGCGAATATTCCGGGTGAACTCGATTATCCACCAGATAATGAGTTCAATCATACTTTTCCTGAGATGTCTTTTCAGCAAGTCCAATCCCGCAAAAGCTTCTCGTATGCTTCTATATCTGATTTAAGCCGCTCTCCTAAAGTAGTATGTTGCTGCAAACATGCAAGATATTCTAATTGCCGATGTTTATTCTTTTGGTAGTTTGTATTTGACTTTATTGTTTACGGTCTAGATTAGATCGCATGAGATCAGTGGTTGTCATTGATCTCATCAGCACTATATATAGCTTAGTTAGCTCATAGTTTACACATCACGAACAACATCTATTCTTGAACAACTTGTAATAGTGTAGCTTTGAGTTAATGCAAATAGTGCCGAGTATTTGTTACTTCGTTGTTACTGTCTTTCTGCAAATCAAGCTTTTACATTATACACAAGAACTAAATCTCGCTTAAGTAAAGTGAAATATAACTTTAATTCCGCAGGGTTATATTTGCAAGTAAAGGGCTTTGTTTTAGTTTAACTCTAACTAACAACGATCCTACACCAGGTGAAGACTCGGGGTGCTGAAGGCCAGGATGACGCAGCTAAGGGGGGAGCCGGCGAAGGAGAAGCCAAGGAGAAGGATGCAGGGGCTGCTGATGCAGCAACCACGGGTACCGTTCAATAGCTCGTGGTCCTCTATGTTTCTTCTTTTTTGTGAAACTTGTTTTAAATATTTTCTTTTGTAATGACTTGCCGGAGGTTAGATTCCCGGTGCCACAATGCTCCACCCACAGGTCTAGTACCTGTGGTTTTATTTTAGGCCACCCTGAGGTGGTTGGACAGTTTGTTCTGACCAAAGGGTGGCTATCTTTATAAATATCTGCTTTTTAACTATATGCTTGTATGACGTCTTTACTTTTTCTGCACAAATAAACATCAAACACAATAATAGGGCTAAAATAACAATGTATACCTCATACATCCTGGGATAACCCCTGAATGTTAAACTCCTTCTAGTGCAAACAAATAACTCCTTCTGTCCTTAGTGTAATTTTGCTCAGCGTCAATCTAAAATGTTAGTTAATCGACACCGAAATCCTAGGATTTGGCACTACCGTGCCATCCTAGGATCAACCGTTCAGACAGGTCCTGCACATGTTAAGAATAATCCTTAATAGTTCGGATCAAATCCAAAAATTCTGGGATCAAACCAGAAAAATCCTAGGGTTGGACCCAAAAATCCTAGGGTATAACCATTCAGGTAGACCCTGCGTATGTTACAAACAAATTTTGACGATCGGGACCAAACCCAAAAAAATCATGGGGTCAAGCCTAAAAATCCTGGGGTTAAACCCGGTGCCGATCTGGCGAACTGGGGTCTTGCCCGATGTCATACTGGCGAATTCTAGGGTCTACCTCGAGCCGAGCCGGCGAGCTAGGGTATTGCCTAGTGTGACTTATGTTAATTGGTTTGAAGACACCAAAAACCTTAAGGAACCCTTATGTGTCCATAGACCGTGAGGTTGCCGCCCATGCTATTAACACAGGTCGATCTCGTAATCCTGGGTCCACATGTGGGTTAACGTGCGCTACAGGCGGGGGTCGTGCGCTACAGGCGTTTACCCAAACGTAGGAGAGGTGATATCCTCTCTAACCTTAGAAGGTATACTAGATACCTTAGACGGAGGAGAGATGGCCAGTCTCTAATTTAGGAGAATCACATCCTTGGTTCCACACATCCAGGGTCATTTATCTGCTTTCATCCAAGTATCTCAACCAAAGAGGTTAGTAACTTCCATAAGGAATAACAAAAAACAGATAAAACAAGCACATAAAAACACAAGAAAAATAAATTGATAGATTAGTTGGTTAGAAGACATACCTGACATGCAGTATCCTAGGTACTACACTTACATCAAATAAGCTTTCAAATGGATTGCATTCCAGGGTCTTGGCAATAATTCACCATTCATGTTAGCGAGCCAATATGCCCCCTTTCCTGCCTCAGAGTCAATTAAGTAGGGGCCTTCCCATTTAGGGGCCAACTTACCATCCCTGGATTCGTCGTGTTCTGGAATGCCTTCCTTAGAACTAAGTCTCTGATCCTGAATTTGCGAATCCTCACATGTTTGTTATAGCTTTTAGAGATCCTATGCTGATACGCGGCCATCCTCCAGGCAGCTTGTTCCCGTAGCTCATCCACGGTATCAAGATCGTCATCCAGGGATCCGTTATTCGCATCCTAGGTCTGACTGATGACCCTGAATGTCGAGACAACCATTTCTGTTGGAATGACTGATTCCGTACCAAAAACCAAAGAAAAAGGGGTTTGGCCTGTGGCATTCTTGGACGTAGTCCTGTCAGCCCACAATGCCAGTGGTAATTCTTCTGCCCACTTCCCTTTCTTCTCCTTGAGTCTTTTCTTCAAGTTGTTAATAATGATTTTGTTGCTAGATTCTGCCTGGCCATTAGCTTGAGGGTGCACTGGTGTAGAAGTTATCATTTTTATCCCCCAACTCTCACAGAATCCAGTGGTTCTCCTTCCAGTAAATTGTGACCCATTATCACAAACTGTTTCAGATGGTATGCCAAATCTCGTTATAATGTTCCTCTTAATGAACGAAATAACTTCCTTTTCCCTGACTTGGACATATGCTTCAGCCTCTATCCACTTCGAGAAGTAATCAGTCATGGCCAACATGAAGACTTTTCCTCCTGATGCCCTGGGTAACTTTCCTACAATGTCCATTCCCCACTTCATAAAGGGCCAGGATGCAGGGATTGGATGCAGGGGTTCAGCTGGTTGATGGGGAATGTTGGCGTGTCTCTGACAAGCGTCACACTTAAGAACAAAATCCTGGGAATCCTTTCTCAAGGATGGCCAGAAGTAACCCGTCCTCAGGATTTTGGACATTAGGGACCTGCCCCCTGTGTGATTCCCACAGTCGCCTTCGTGAATATCCTTGAGTACTTCCAGGGCTTCGTCGTCCTCCAAGCATCTTAAGTATGTTCCTGCAACAGATTTTCTATATAATTTTTCTTTAATGAGAACATACCTGGCCATTCTGGTTCTGAATGCTCTGGTATCACTTTCTTCTTTCGGGATAGAGCCGTTTTGTAGAAATTCTATGATAGGGTTGGTCCAGGATGACAGGGTATCCCGGGAATTAGAGCGCTGAGCATCCTGGATATTGGGACGCTGAACATCCTGGGTATCAGGACACTGAGCATCCTGGGTATCAGGAAATTGTACATCCTGGGTATTGGATGCTAAAACCTTGCCCCCGGACCAATGTCTTCTGGATTCTCCTGTTGATTGATTGCTGGACTTAATATGTGGATTATGGGAATATGTGTGTCTTCCATTTCCTTGAATGTTGATCCCAGATTTGCTAATGCATCTGCTTAGGCATTTTCATCCCTGGGTACTTGCTGTATATTAAAAGTTTGAAAATCCTGGGAAATGGCCTTCACAATCTCCAAGTACTTGGCTAATTTCTCCCCTTTTGCTGCATAAGATCCATTGAAATGGTTAGTTAAAAGTAGAGAGTCGACGTATACCTGAATGTTCTTGATCCCAAGATGCAAAGCCAATTGTAAGCCAGCAATCAGGGCTTCATATTCTGCTTCATAACAGGTGGCCTGGAATTCACACCTAATAGCCTGGGGTATCATGTCCCCCTGTGGCGATTTCAATATGATTCCAAGGCCTGTCCCCGTGACATTGGATGCCCCATCCGTGAATAGGGTCCAACTTCCTGAGAATTCATCCTCCTGCAAACTTTGGAACAATTGATCTGCTTCACTCTTGATATCATTACTGAAATCAGTCACAAAGTCTGCAAGAGCTTGTGATTTTATGGCTGTTCTCGCTTCATAAATTAGGTTGTAGGCGCTCAACTTTAGAGACCATTTTGCCATCCTACCTGACATCTCAGGTTTCCTTAAGACAGACTTTATAGGGTAATTAGTTTTTACATGTATAGTATGAGTTTCAAAATAGTGTCTAAGTTTAGTAGAGGCCATACTTAGGGCTAATATAAGTTTTTCTAAATGTGAGTACCTGGATTCTGCGTCAAGAAGGATTTTACTTACATAATATATTGGATGTTTTTGACCTTCCGCATCCTTGGTTAGGACTGCGCTTACCGTGTTTCTTGAAACTGCGAGGTATAATGACAAAGGCTCCCCTTGAATGCCTGGACTGCTGTGGCCATATCCATGTTGGGGATATCCAGGGTCTCCTTGCTAAACCTGTTCACATAATCTCTTATAGACTCATTAGCGTTCTGGGTAACCCTGTAAAGATCACTCGTTAGTTTCTCAAAGCTACGACCGCAAGAGAATTGGTTATTAAACAAGTTAATTAAATGAGAGAAAGACGGAATAGAAAAAGGTGGAATACTCAGCAGCCATTTTAGAGCTGAACCTGTGAGTGTTGAACCAAAACCCTTACACAAGCATGCCTCCTTCACTTCAGGGGGGGCATGTAGATCACCTCCATTCTTTCCATATACTGAGCCACGTGTTCTTCCGGATCTGTTGTGCCGTCATACAGTTTCATACTAGGAGTCTGGAACCGTTTGGGTATCTCTACGTCACATATCGGGGGAGCGAACCTTGAAAGTCGGTGACTCGATGGTGCTACTTCAGAAATAGGTTGAACTACTCCCTGCACACTCGAGATCATCTCCTTCAATTTCTTGAGTCCTTTTGCAACTGTTTGGCTTACACCTGCATCCTGCACAGATTCGTTAGTACGGGCATTAAGGTTAGAAGTTTCGAGGATGTTACCAATATCCTGGGTAGTTGTTCCCCAAGGATTCACACCAGAGTCCCTGAATGTACACATCATGGGTCTGTCAGCCAGGGAAGTATAAGCAGCAAATGTGGGTCTCGGTTCTATTATTTGAACGTCGTCTGCCAAGCTAGACCAATTTCCAGGGCTGTTGTATTGTAGCCTTCTGGCCTGGACACGAGATACGGGTGTGTGCTCCACCCTATTGATTTCTGACCTCAGCCTGGCTACCTCTCCATACATATCCTAGATCACTTTCTGCTGTGGCTCCATATATTGCTGTACTTTTGTGAACATGGCAAGGAGCTCATCATTAGAGGCCAACACTGGGATTTTTCCACCACGTCCTAGTCCCGTAACACCCAGTTTGGTGGTTCTGCTACTGTTGCGGTCTACAAGAGCAGTTGATGATGTGGTAAATCGTGGTGGTGGAGGAGGAAGAACAGTGTTGGTTGTAGTAGAAGTGTTTGCAGGGGTAGTCACATCGAGGTACTCGGTTGTGTTGCCATGTTTTGATAGATCTTTGTAAAAATCAAATTAAAGATAAATCTAGCATGAGTTTGGAAAAATATTGACACCAATTGCCCCACGGTGGGCGCCAAATTGTTTTGGTTAAAAATTATGCAAGTAAATTAAGTAACCAAATTAGTTTGTGAGGTATGGTGTCCTGGATGTAAGTTTTTCGAAAAAAAGTTTGTAAGAAAATATCCAAGGTTAAATGAAAATGTGTGGAAACACAAACAATAACTTCCCTGAATGCAACTAAAGACAACGAGAATTGAAAGGGGGAAAAGCCCTTAATCCTTGAATGTCTTCAAGGATTGTCGGCATAAAAAACCCCTTCGGTAACGATAACACACGTTGCCTATTTATTGCATAAAAATATGTTCGATTATAGAGGTTTGCAGCTGATTTCTAAGTGAGTGAGTGCAAATACAGGTGAACGTAAGTGAAAAAGTTGACCCTAAGCTGCCTTTAAATACATGATAATCCCTAACTATAACTCCGAGATTCTTGGGATTGCCTTTCCAATGGCTTCTGGTCGTTATTTGACCGAACTTGGCGGCGAGCCTCCATTTCCACACGTGTTCCAGCTTTGACTGAGTCCATATGACCGTTATGCTTTCTTTCGTACCTAACTTGATCACATGGAGTCAAAGAAATGTTAAGTAACATTGCCCTAGCATGCTGGGTATCCTTGCATGCTGGGATCAGATAGTACAGATAAATAAACCCTGGATTCATTATATCCTAGGACACTAATTAAATAAAGAATAATATAAATACGAGAATCCTGGGTACCGATAAACCAAATACGCAGGCCCTGGATATTCAATATCCAGGGGTCATGACCTTTCAAAGAGCATTAGTGAAATTAGGGCCGGAATTCAGGGTATAACAGGCACAGAAGCAGTCATTCCAATTGAAATGGTGGTCCCAACATTCAGGGTTATCAGTCAAACCCAGGATGCAAATAACAAATCCCTGGCTGACGACCTTGATCCCTGGCTGACGACCCTGACACCGTGGATGAGCTACGAGAACAAGGTGCCTAGAGAATGGCCGCATATCAACAAAGAATCTCTAAAACCTACAACAAATATGTAAGGATCCGAAGATTTAGGGTAGGATACTTGGTTCTAAGAAAAGCATTTCAGAACATGACAAATCCAGGGGATGGTAAGTTAGCCCCTAAATGGGAAGGTCCCTACTTGATTGATTCAGAGGCAGGTAAGGGGGCATATTGGCTTGCCAACATGGAAGGCGAATCATTACCAAGACCATGGAATGCGATTCACTTGAAAGCCTATCTTATGTAAGTCTAGTACCCCCAGGATGCTGCATCCCTAGTATACCTCCTAAATATGAAGTCGTTCAATGTATTTGTCTTACATTCTTTATTATTATATACTCCTGTTTTATTTTTATTTTTATCACTCTCTATAAAATCTACAAACTCTTGTGATCAAGACACGTGAATGGAAATAGGTACATGACCCTGGATGCATGAAGCAAGGGATGTATTTCTCCTAAGTTAGAGACTGGTCATCTCTCCTCCGTTCAAGGTATCCAGCATACCTTCTATGGTTTGAGAGGATATCACGTCTCCTACGTTTGGGTAATCGCATGTAGCGCACGAACCCCCGCCTGTAGCGCACGTTAACCCACATATTGGACCCAGGATTATGGGATCGACCTGTGTTAACAGCATGGGCGACAACCTCATGATTTATGGACATATAGGGGTTCCCTAAGGTTTTTGGTGTTTTCAAACCAACATAAGACAGACGAGGCAATACCCTAGTTTGCCGGTTCGGCTCGAGGTGGAACATATAATTTGCCAGTATGGCACTGGGCATGACCCCAGTTCGCTGGATCGGCACCGGGTTTAACCCCAGGATTTTCGGGCTTGAACCCAGGATTTTCGGGCTTAACCCCAGGATTTTTGGGCTTGGCCCCAGTTATTAAAGTTTATTCCTAAAATGTGCAGGATCGATCTAAATGATCATGACCTAGGATGGCATGGCAATGCCAAATTCTAGGGCTTCGATATTGGTTAAGTAACAAATTAGGTTGTTACTAAGCATATGGAAGCACAATTGCACTAAGGATAAAAAAATCGTCTATTTGCACCTGAAAGGATCCAACATTCAGGGTACACCCCAGGATGTAGAAGGTACGTTTATTTTTTTAACTTTTCTATTAAACTTATTGATGTGTTGCAAACACATCTCATTTCCGGGGTCTTTTATATAGTTATTTGAGTTAATTTGAGTCGGTTTGTATTTGTTTTAGTTATTTTTAGTTGAGTTTGGTCCTTGAGTCTTTTATTTATGTTTTTACAATTTTTGCAGGAGTATGATGAATTCCCGAGGCCATGAGAGAAAGTTAGAAGAAAAGAAGAAGAATAAAGAACAAGTGTTGAAAAAGATAGGTCTAGGCGTATCGCCTAGGCCTGAAGTTGATTCAGGCGATACGAGCGGAACATGAAAGTCAAAGGCGGTTCAGAAAAGTGAAACCCGACTAAATTGTCGTGTAATGAGGAGTAGGCGTATCGCTTGGGATATATTGGGCAGTAGGCGATACGCCTACATCTTTAAAACCCGCAAACTTAGCCTGTTGGATATAAATTCGTCTTTAGGGTTTCAATTCGGTATTCTACGACTGGCAGACGACTCTAGAGGTTCCAAGAGGCGATTTCAAAGGCAGGAGAGGCTAGGAATCAAGGAGAATTCATCGGTGGATCACATCTTCATCCAGAATCATTAAATGGTTCACCGATTTCTTTCTTATATTCGTCAATTTCTAGACTTGATCATGTTAGGGCTTAAAGATCTTATTTTTATTATAATTTCTGTATTCGACATGATTGTTGGCTAAACTTTTAGAGCCACCTAGACTCATTGTGATGATTTTGATCTTTTGACGACTTTTATTCGGTTCATGATTGATTGATTGATGTGCTTTCTTATTAAATCCCACTTTTTGCTATGAATGTATGCATATGTGTATTGTTGATCGGATTTAGAGTTGTTGATTGACGCACTTTTTACCTTCGAATGTATTTCAATTAGTCTAAAGTAGCTAGCGTTAGGGTTGGTTGCGATAGAGTGGTCTAGGAGACGTCTTGGACTTTTGTGCTGATTAATGATTGTTTGTCTGATTTCAATTTGCTGCCCCAATTAGACAAGCCGGAAGGTGATAGTTAGGTAGGTTAGTCGGGTTATTTAGTGGAATAGGATCACATTGCCATCGGAAGAGGGATGCCCTAGGAAATTAGGTAACTTGCTAATCCTTGTCAGTCATAGTAATTAGTGGTAGCTCCTGCTAGCCTAGGGTGCCTTAGATTGTTTCGAGGGTGGTTAGGTTTAGTTGAGGTTGGATGTACCCATAAGGTGAACTCCTGTTCGAGCGTTAAGATTGTCAGCTAGGAAGGACTTAAAAGGTGAACTAGCCACCATCAGATATGTCGTGACCGATTAAAGTTGTCAGTAGTGATTAGGATTCCGAGTCTAGGTGGTATCTTTCTCTGTTTCTGAAGGTCGTCCTCAGGTTTCCTGCTTCTCGTTTGTTGGTTGCGTTGTTTCATTAAGTTAGTTAATTAAGACTTATAATTCCAAAAAACCCAAAATTCTCAGCATTTCCATTTCTTAGGTCTAAGTTGAGTCTTGTTCATTAGAGTGTCCTAGGTTCGATAATCCGGTCTTACCTTAGCTTTACTGCGATCCGACAGGTTCACTGCCTTAGGGTTCGGTTCGGTTTAGGTTATTTCGGTAAAATTAGGTGTGTCTTAGGTCTAGGTTTTAGGTCCATTTTATTAGTGTTTTTAGTGTCGTTCCGAGCACATCACTTATACATTTACTTATGCAGGAAATATAAAAGCATCACACGAGCATGTGGTTAAAAAGCAGTTATATATATATATAAATATATATATATATATATATATATAGGGTTAGGTTCAAATAAGAACTTTTTATTTTGAGAACTTTTGAGAACTAAATCTCAACCACAAATTTCAGGTGGGGACCACTACAATTCATGGGAGGGGGGATACATGTAATAAACATGTGGCTCAAATTAGTTCTTTTTAGTTCTCAAATCAAATTGGTTCTCAAATGATCCTCTCCCTATATATATATATATATATATATATATATATATATATATATATATATATATATATATATAACCACCCCTTGGTTGGAGCAAAGTGTCCAACTACCTCAGGCTGGTTCAAGTTAAAACCACAGGTATTAACCTATGGGTGGAACATTTTAACACCGGGAATTAGACCTCCGGCAACCAACAAAAGATTAAAATTGTTTTCAACAAAAAACAAACAAACAAACTGTTTTGGTCAAAAACTGCCTAAGCAATTAGTTGATCAAACTTTGTAAGTGAGGTAGCGTGTTTGATGTAAAATAAAGATGAAAATGCAAATGTAAAGGTTGAAACGAGGATGTAACGAGGGAAAATCCAGGAATCCTTGAGTATCCTCAAGGAGCCTAGCAAAAAACCTCGGGGGCCGGTTCAAAGTACCTGCCTCCTAAAACTTTTATATAATGAACGTTTTTGGTACAAAGTAAATGAGCTCGAAATCTAAGTGTAGCAGAGAGTTGTGATCGTAAAAGGTTGTGTGTGTGTGTAAGCCTAGAGCTCCGTTTAAATACAAATTACATCATAACAACATCCCCTAAAAACTAGCAACTAACTCCACGTTCTCCAATTAGCCGTTCGAAGTCCACTTAGTCCACGTTTCTGTTAGTTGACCGAGTCTTTAGGACACGTGATCCATGCTTGAGTCATCCTGCGAATAACGAACAAAAAAGGAAAGCAATAGTTAGTCGTGAAATATAATTCAGGATCCTTACAGTGATGTGCTTGCGAGCTGATGTGAGCTGCTCATAATCTCCTGAATCCTAGTACCAACACAAACAGGAACCCAAGGAGAGTCATGCAGTCTCCACCATCGCTGCATCCTCGGCTCCACCACATTCAGCATCCTTCCCTGCTTGCTCCTCCTGGCGGCCCCCAGCATCATCGGCCCTTGGTTGCTCTGGAGGGGCTCCGGACCCTAATGCACAAGCAAGGGGTGCGTCATCTGCACCCTAGGGTACTCCGAAGTCGCATCCTAGATGAAACATTACCGCCCAGGTTGCGGAGCTTCTTAACCCATACCTGTACAGTCCATTTAGGACTGGTGCATCCCAGGTCAGAGGCCTCCTTGGCCATTTTCAGCTTTCTCTGCAGCAGGGAGATGATAGCAGAGTCTGTCACACCCCGGTCAACGGTTTCGGGTGTGAGCGAGAATGGAATCATAGTCGAGGATACATAGAACACTTCTAATAATTTAAAAACTTCATAAAACATTAATTCGTTTCATTGCAGCGGAAAGAGTAGTGGAAACATTAATGTCTTACATATTTTGAAAACATAAGTCTTAAACGATTATTAAAAGTAATAAATGGTTAAGCTGGATAGTTGGGACTATGACTCCAAGGACAGGTCCGATAGCATTTGTAAGCTCCATTTGCATGTCTTCAAGGAAGTCTCGTCAATTACCTAAGAAATCATGAATGTAAAATGGGTCAACATAAAGTTGGTGAGGTTCACAGGTTTAGGACTCGATAGTTAAACAGTTGTAAACAGTTGTAAAACAGTTTCGGTATACTTAAATATTATCAGGGTTTATTGTTGTGGTTGTATGATCTCACCTGAACCTTGATTTCAAATACTAACGGTTTACCCACCCGGCATCTCTTGCCCAGAGATGTTAAACAGTGCAGAATAACTAACGTGTACCCCCAGACAATCCGGAGTCAGAACTGGAGCTACCAGTTAGGGTAGGGTTGTCAACCCAAATAGATCTATTCACTAGCTATCGTTTCGTACAGAACTAATTGAAATCAATTAATGATGGGATTTTCGGTTGTACAAACGTTTATAACGATAATGTACCAAGTTGGGCAATCAGTAAGAGAACAAGTAGTCATACGGCTAACAAGTAAACCATAATATTAAGTAAAAAGCATTTAATCAGTTTTCATGATTTCTCCCCCAAGTATAAAACAGTTAAAAGGAAAAGGGGCCGTGAAACTCACAATTTTAGCAGGTAAGCGGTATTTAAGCAGCAAAGGACGGTAGCACGTAACGCCCTAAATAATTAAATAACATATGCATAAGGTCTATGATCATTTGAGTAACATACGTCACCCAAGTGATACCGGTCAAGTCTTGACGATTTAAGTCCGTTTGTATTATCGAAAACTCGTTATCTTGTATTTATTTATTAAATACATTTATGGTTATTTATATTTATGTCCAATAAATATAAACAAATAATCATTTTCAATAATTCAACCAAGTCTTGAACATTGAGTAAAAAGATATAATAATGTTTATTATTATTTTCATGAGTTCGAATAATTATTTTAATTAAATAATTACTTATTCGATTTTGTTAATCTTGCAAGTTATAATTATTTTGAATAATTACGATTAACAATTATTTAGTGAATAAAACAAAGTTTAAGTTTCCTTGCAAATAATTATTTGTCAAAATAATTATTAACGTTTGTTTTATTTTATAAAACATACATCTTTAAGAAAAAAAATCATTTAAGGTTTTTAAACGTTTAATCATTTTCAAAGGTAAGTTAATATTTCAAGTTTATGAAATATTTTAATAGAAAACATCGATAAGAATATTTACGACGACGCTTGGATTTATAACATTTGGTTTATAAACTTGTCTTTTATTTAAAATCTCCAACGAACGTCGGTTCGTTTTTGGATACTTTGTTTTTATCAAAGAAATATTAAAAGTCCTTGTAAATATTTTAAACCAATGATTTGTCTTGGTTTATTTTTATAAAAATCTTTTATGAAAACATTTATTTTCAAGTGTGACTTTTTATAAAAATGTCCATTTCTAGCAAGTTTCAAGAAAGGTTAAAACTTGTAATAAATCCAAGTATTTATGTCAAATTAATCATTTGACATAAATATTATTCTTATCAAATCTAGCATTTATTTTTATTCTTTTTGTCCAATCATTTAATCATTAGTAACACATTAAATATGTTACTTGACTTATTTTAAAGAGTATATTCTTTTTGTTTTAGTCATAGGTTACATATGTAACCTTTATTTAAATAAGTCCATGATTCTTAGTTTATATATTTGTTTATTATTGTTTCATGTAATAAGTTAACATAATATAACATGGATTATATTGTTAGTTAGCATTGTTCAATAGATAACATGAATTAATAAATAATCAACCAACATATTTATGTTGGGACCAAATATATATTTAAATGCAATCACTAACACATTTGTGTTAGGACAAGAAAATAAATACAATCACTAACACATTTGTGTTAGGACAAGGAAATGTAAATAACAATCACTAACACATTTGTGTTAGGACAAAGAAATATAAACATGTAAAGATTGTTAGTTAGCATTTTATATGAAGAGGCTTGGAGGTTTGTTTTAGAACATCTAACTTATGAAACCAATGTTTCATAACCAAGATCTTGGTGCACACCATATTACTTTCCTTGGATTTCATAAGTGTGTTTCACCACACTTGTTGGCTATCTTTAAGCATTTAAAATGCACCAACAAAGTGCTTGATCTTGAAAGAAAGAGATAGAGAAGAGAGTTTTTGTTAGTTGTTTAACAAACACAAGCATTCTTTGATTATAGGTTTTAGTTGTGATGGATTGTTGTCAAGACTTGAGAGGTTTAAGGGGTGAAAATGAGATGGAAATGTGAGTTAGAAACACTCACAAGAAGAAGGGAAGAAGATCGGTGGTGTTTGGTGGTGGCGTGCGGCGGTCCGGCGGCGGGGCAGTGGCGGTCCGGCGGTGGCGCTGCGGTGGCAGGGCTGCCGGCGGGGGCAGGGGCGGCGGCAGGAGGAGTGGCCGGCGGTGGTGGTTGTTTCAAGTGAGGGAGCAAGAGGAAAGGTGGTGTGGGTGTGGGGGACAAGAATGGTTCCTAAGCCTCCTTTTTATAACAAAGTTTAGCATAATTACCCATTGGGTAATTATGTGTTGTCATCTCCTCCTTAATCCCTAGCTAAACCCAAGAGTTAGTTAATTGTTTTTATAAGTTTTATAAAAATCTAGGAACTTTTATAAAATAAAAGGTGGTTAGGAGATTATAAAAATCATAACTTTTTAAAATATAAAACAATTATATTTTATTAAATTGAATGGTGATTTTTATTTTTATAAATGTTGTTAACCCAAGTTTTCTAAAAATTATTAGTGATTCAAGAATTTGTTAAGTTTTTATAAAACTAGTGGGTTTAACAAATAGTTAAATTTGTTAAGTTTGGGCCCAAGCCCAAATCGGTTTTTAATAAAAAGAATGGGCCGAAGCCCATTCGTCTTTTGGGGGTGGACCGGGCCGAAGCCCATTTTGGGTTCACGAGATGGATTGGGCCGAAGCCCAATCGGGTTTGGGTTGCGGGCCGCGAAGAAAGAAAAAGAGAATTGGGCCGGGTTCGGCCCAATGGGTTTCGGACCTCGGGTCGGGTTTCCGGTTTCGGGGTTTTACTCGACTAGTTGATACGAGCATTCGGTTAAATTTTCGGGTTATTCCGGACGTTTTTGGGCTTAATGGGCTTACCGGGCCCAATAGGCTAAACGTTTTGGATATTTGGCTAAGTCTTGACAACGTAACACGTATTTCATGTTCGTAAAACGTTTTGTTGGATTATAATGGTTTGATAAAATATAAAATGTCAAATTTTATATTTATTTTCTTATTATTGAAATTCCACCGTTAATATACGAAAGACGTATCATTCTACGTACGTATATATATTTAGTTTAATGTGGAATCGAAGTCGGTTAATCATCTAACTATCACAGTTAATCATGTATTAAAGCAGTAAATCACATAACTATTACGTAATTTAAAAAGTCAACAAAAGTCAACGGAGAGAGGTTTGACCTGATTTGGACGGGTTGTCACATTCTCCCCCAGTTAGAAGAATTTCGTCCCGAAATTCAGTTTTGGTTACTGGTGGATGCGACGTTCTCGAACAGGCGTGGATACTTTCGGCGCATTTGATCCTCGCGTTCCCACGTGTACTCTGGTCCTCGCCTAGAGTTCCATCGTACCTTGACTATGGGAATGCGGCTATGCTTCAGCTTTTTAATTTCTCGATCAAGTATCTCCACGGGTTCCTCAATGAAGTGTAAGGTTTCGTCCACTTGAATCTCATCAAGAGGAACGATGAGCGTTTCATCAGATAAGCATTTCTTAAGATTACAGACGTGAAAGACATTGTGAACGCTGCTTAGCTCGGCAGGCAGGTTCAAACGGTAAGCTACTGGTCCGATGGTTTCGGTGATTTCGAAGGGACCAATGTAACGAGGGTTGAGCTTTCCTCGTTTGCCGAACCGGATGACACCTTTCCAAGGTGACACCTTTAGCATGACGCGCTCACCCTTTTTGAAAGATAAGGGTTTGCGTCGGTTGTCGGCGTAGCTCTTCTGCCTATCCCTGGCAGCCTTCAGACGATCTCGGATTCGGAAAATCAACTCGGTCGTTTCAAAGATTAGCTCGGGTCCAGTCAACTGACTGTCGCCAATCTCATTCCAGCAGAGGGGAGATCTGCACTTTCTCCCATAAAGTGCTTCGAAAGGGGCGGCTTGGATGCTGGTGTGATAACTGTTGTTATAAGAGAATTCGGCAAGAGGGAGGTGCTCGTCCCACTTGGGTCCGAAATCTATCACACATGCTCTCAGCATATCCTCAAGCGTTTGGATCGTTCTCTCACTTTGGCCATCTGTCTGTGGATGGTAGGCAGTACTCATATCGAGTCGAGTACCCAAAGCTTTCTGTAGAGATTTCCAGAAGTGTGCGGTGAATCGACTGTCTCGGTCGGATATGATGGATTTGGGCACACCGTGGCGCGAGACGACTTCCTTTATGTAAAGTTTGGCTCGCTTATCCATCTTATCCTTCTCATTGACCGGTAAGAAGTGTGCTGACTTCGTCAATCGATCGACTATTACCCAAATAGCGTCATAACCAAATCTAGATTTAGGCAACTTTGTGATGAAGTCCATGGAAATTTCTTCCCATTTCCATTCGGGGATTACTGGTTGAGTCAACAATCCAGAGGGCTTCTGGTATTCGGCTTTGACCTTCGAACATGTTAAGCACTTGCCGACATAGGTGGCTATCTCGGCTTTCATGTTAGGCCACCAGAACTGTTTCTTCAGACCGTGATACATCTTGTCTGATCCGGGATGAATGGAATATCTCGATTTGTGGGCTTCATCGAAAATCAATTGCCTTAACCCTCCATAGACAGGTACCCATAACCTATCCATGAAGACCCTGGTTCCATCAGGTCTCTCTTCTAGTTGTTTCTCCATTCCACGTAAACCTTCTTCACTTAGGTTTTCTGGTTTGAGGGCTTCAATTTGTGCGTCGCGCACTTGGGAATTAAGGTTTGAGTGGATGGTCATGCCTAATGCTCGGACGCGGCGAGGTTTGGCATGTTCTTTCCTGCTTAAGGCATCGGCCACAACATTAGCCTTGCCTGGATGATAACGAATCTCGCATTCGTAATCATTTAGCAGTTCCACCCATCGGCGTTGTCTCATATTCAATTCCTTCTGATTGAAAATATGTTGGAGGCTCTTATGATCGGTGAATATGGTACATTGGGTACCATAAAGATAGTGCCTCCAGATTTTGAGAGCAAAGACAACGGCTCCGAGTTCCAAGTCATGAGTGGTATAATTCTTCTCGTGAATCTTCAGTTGCCGTGATGCGTAAGCAATGACCTTCTCTCGTTGCATCAATACGCAACCTAAACCTTGATGCGAGGCATCGCAGTAAACAACGAAGTCTTCGATTCCATCGGGTAGTGATAGAATCGGGGCATCACAAAGCTTCTGCTTCAGTAACTGAAATGCTGCTTCAGTCTTGCCATCCCATATGACTTTCTTATCTTTCTGGGTCAGGGCGGTGAGTGGCTGGGCTATCTTCGAGAAGTTCTCGATAAATCGGCGGTAATAGCCAGCAAGACCTAAAAATTGTCGAATCTCGGTTGGAGTCGTTGGCGTGCTCCAATCCTTGATTGCCTCAATTTTTGTGGGATCCACGTGGATTCCTTGATCATTGATCACATGACCCAGAAAGTGAACTTCGCGAATCCAAAAGTCACATTTGGAAAATTTCGCGTAGAGTTCTTCCTTCTTCAATAACTCCAGAATAAGTCTCAGATGTTGTTCGTGTTCTTCCTTACTACGGGAGTAGATAAGGATATCGTCAATGAACACGATAACGAACTTATCCAGGTAGGGTTTGCATACGCGGTTCATCAGATCCATGAACACTGCAGGTGCGTTTGTCAAACCAAATGGCATTACGAGGAACTCATAATGGCCATAGCGTGTTCTGAACGCTGTCTTCGAAACGTCTTCATCTCTAACTCTGAGTTGATGGTATCCTGATCTTAGATCGATCTTGGAGTAGAAGCTCGATCCTTGAAGTTGGTCAAACAGGTCGTCGATCCTAGGAAGCGGGTAACGGTTCTTCACAGTCAGCTTGTTCAGTTCCCGGTAGTCGATGCACATCCGAAAAGTTCCATCTTTCTTCTTGACAAATAGCACGGGTGCTCCCCACGGAGAGTGGCTTGGTCGGATGAAGCCTTTATCTAGCAATTCTTGCAATTGGCTAGATAACTCCTGCATCTCAGAAGGTGCCAGACGGTACGGGGATCTGGCTACGGGGGCGGCACCTGGGGCTAAGTCGATGCGAAACTCCACTTGTCGCGTCGGCGGTAAACCTGGCAAGTCTTCGGGAAAGACTTCCGGGTATTCGCGGACAACGGGAACATCTGCTATGTTCTTCTCCTTTGGTTTCTTCTCAGTTACGTGTGCTAAGATGGCCTGACATCCTTTACGAAGGAACTTTCGTGCCTTCATACTAGATATGAGGTTTAGTTGGGTTCCACTCTTTTCGCCTTGTACGTTTAGAGTGTTGCCATCTTCGAGTGGCATCCTAACTATTTTCTCATGGCACACGATTTCTGCACGGTTCTTAGATAACCAGTCCATGCCTATGATAACATCAAAACTTCCTAGTTCTACAGGCATCAAATCAATGCTGAAGGGATGATCGGAGAGTTCTAATGAGCAATTGGGATAAATAATGCTAGTTTCTACTAATTCTCCGTTTGCTAATTCTACTGTGAACTTAGTGTCTAAGGCAACAGGGGTAATTTCGAGTAATTGACCAAACTCGGTAGACACAAAGCTCCTATCAGCACCAGTATCGAATAAAACGGAAGCATAATGATTGTTTAGTAGAAACGTACCCGTCACCGTGTTGGGGTCACGGCGAGCATCTCCGGCATTGATTACAAAGGCTCTTCCTCTAGCCTGATTCGGGTCCTGGTTTCCTGCCTTCGGGCAATCCTTCTTGTAGTGCCCGGTGGTTCCGCAACCGTAACAGGTGCGCTTCGGACAGTCTCGTGCTACGTGCCCTTTCGTCTTGCAGATGTTGCAGTAGACGTTGCCACAATCGAGTGTGTGGTGGAGATTGCACTTGTTGCACAGGGGTGCTCCACCGTTGTATCCAGTCTTTCGGACAACGTGGGTAGGGGTGGTAGCAGCAAAGACCTTCACAGTTTCAGCTTCCTTGGCAGGGGCCTTATCATCGCGATTCCTCCAGAATCCGCGTTTCCGCTTGTTATCAGGCTTCTTGTTGGTGGGAGGAGTGGTACTGGTTTCAGGGGCCTTGTTCTCAGACTTCTTCTTGTCAAGATTCACACCTTGACGGTTGGCTTGGTAAATCAGGTTGTGTGCCAGGCGCACAGCATCCTGAAAAGTCTGAGGGTTTGAGGAAAGGACATTCCCCTGAATATGAGGTGCAAGTCCCCAGATGTACCGTTCAATCTTCTTGTAGAGAGGAGTGATCATGGTCGGACAGAGATGAGCGAGCTCACGGAACCTCTTGGTATAGCCGGCAACGTCGGCTCCGTTCATGGTGAGGTTCCAGAATTCAGCTTCGAGCTTCTGAAGCTCTTCTCTAGGGCAGTACTTATCGCGAAGCAGCTGTTTGAGCTCGTCCCAAGTCATGGCGTAGGCCAAATCAGTCCCCATAGCATCGGCATGGGAGTTCCACCAGGTCAGAGCGCTATCAGTCAGAGCGCAGGTGGAATACTTGACCATGTACTGCTCGGGGCAGTTGCTTATGCGGAAGACGGACTCCATTTTCTCAAACCAGCGAACTAACCCAACAGCGCCTTCAGAACCCTTGAAATTTGAGGGTTTGCAGTTCATAAAGTCCTTGTATGAACATTCACGGGGGCCTGCAATTGTTAGATTGAAACGTTGAATACAATTTAGGAAAATTGTAATCGAGTGTTTTTCTAACATTGGTTAATTCGTACTTACCGCGCGCCCCATTGTCGTTTTGACGCTGGGCTTCCGCAGCGGCAACAGTTTCTGCTACGCGATTAGCAATCATCTCCTCGATTTCCTCGGGAGTCATAGGGGGAGGAGGTGGAGGAGGTGAAGAGTTCCTGGTGGTTCGGCGTCTCGGTGGCATGATTTTGCTTTAAGTTACAATTGTCAACATAAAGAAAAATTTAGATAATATGTAAATGGGGTTATTACATGCTCGAGAATAACTGCCACGACATACATCAATTGCCAAAACATTTTCACGCAACACAACCAAGAACATAAGATAGGAATGGTGAAGTGATACAACATGTCAATAACAATATAACTACACAATCACAACATAACTATAACATGAACATAACATAATCATACACATGAATCATAACATACCAAAAGATTTTTCCCATAGCATAATCATCGGAATCATACATCAAGTTTGTTACCATATTACAGATAAAACATACCCAAAATAACAAGTTTGCATCGTGGGCTCGCAGTCCCAATCCTGACTAATGCTAACATGTTTCATCTATAAAATGGCTATCAAAAGATACTAGGTCTCATCTACCTAGAATGCTGGTGGGGGTGGTGGAGGTCCTGGGGGCATGAAGAAGACCGGTGGTCTCTGGGTCAAGGCCTGGAGAGTGGCGAGAAGTCGTCCGGAGACGAACTCCAAGGCAGAGACTCTCCCCTGCAACCTCTCGTGCGAGAGAAGCAGGTCAGTCGTGGCCATGCTGACCCCAGTCATGTGGGCATGGAGGGACTCCATGGCGCCGTCAGTGGCGCGCATGCGCCCGGTCAACTCGGCCATCTGGTTCCTGAGGTGAAACACCTCAGTGGCTGCAGGTAGCTGACCGATATCGGCGTTCAGCTCCCCCAGATCGGCCTCAAGGCGTCTCAAACGAGCCACCAGTAATGGGACGGTGTCAGGGATGGGCTCGTGAGTAAAAGGCGAGATACCCAGAGGCACTCGGCGGAAGGGATCAGGAAGTGAGGACTCTCCCCGATCATAACAGCTCGGGAACTCCTCGATGATCCGCCAGTGCTGGATCTGGTCGGGTATCCAGGCGAGGTGGGGTAAATCGAACACCTGGCGCCGCTTGGGCGCGGGCTCACCAGAGGTACGTCGGACCTCCCTAGTCCGGGATGGGCCAGCTGCCCGTCCCGGGGTAAATCCCCGTCTGCCGCCACCAGGCGTGGCGACAAAGGTCTTCACAGACCGATCTCGGCCTGCGAAGGGGTCGACGGAGCTAGTGGCATCCGCAGTGGCTGCACCGCCAGCAGTGGCGGTGGGAGCAGGGTGGTCGGGGGTGTCGTCGGAGGTCCTACGCCTGATAGGACTCAAGAAACCTGCTGGTATAGGGTTCGGGCGTATGACTCCCACAGTGGCGCCCTCTGTCTCGGGGCTGGAAGGGATGTAGTCTTCGGGTGATGGCGTGTACTCAACACTGGGTTCCTCCTCGGAATCGGCAATGCAAATGACCTCTTTCGAAGCCATCACTGCGAAAATATTCCAAAAGGAACTGTGTCAGTAACATCATGGTAAAGTGGTAACACATAAGTAAAACATAAGTAAACATATGAGGTCTTGACATGCAAATGGTCGCTTCGGAGTGGGTTATAGTCCAGGCTTGGTTTCCGTTTTGTTTTGTTTGTTTGTTTATCCTGGTTCGCTATAACCACGGCTCTGATACCAATCTGTCACACCCCGGTCAACGGTTTCGGGTGTGAGCGAGAATGGAATCATAGTCGAGGATACATAGAACACTTCTAATAATTTAAAAACTTCATAAAACATTAATTCGTTTCATTGCAGCGGAAAGAGTAGTGGAAACATTAATGTCTTACATATTTTGAAAACATAAGTCTTAAACGATTATTAAAAGTAATAAAATGGTTAAGCTGGATAGTTGGGACTATGACTCCAAGGACAGGTCCGATAGCATTTGTAAGCTCCATTTGCATGTCTTCAAGGAAGTCTCGTCAATTACCTAAGAAATCATGAATGTAAAATGGGTCAACATAAAGTTGGTGAGGTTCACAGGTTTAGGACTCGATAGTTAAACAGTTGTAAACAGTTGTAAAACAGTTTCGGTATACTTAAATATTATCAGGGTTTATTGTTGTGGTTGTATGATCTCACCTGAACCTTGATTTCAAATACTAACGGTTTACCCACCCGGCATCTCTTGCCCAGAGATGTTAAACAGTGCAGAATAACTGACGTGTACCCCCAGACAATCCGGAGTCAGAACTGGAGCTACCAGTTAGGGTAGGGTTGTCAACCCAAATAGATCTATTCACTAGCTATCGTTTCGTACAGAACTAATTGAAATCAATTAATGATGGGATTTTCGGTTGTACAAACGTTTATAACGATAATGTACCAAGTTGGGCAATCAGTAAGAGAACAAGTAGTCATACGGCTAACAAGTAAACCATAATATTAAGTAAAAAGCATTTAATCAGTTTTCATGATTTCTCCCCCAAGTATAAAACAGTTAAAAGGAAAAGGGGCCGTGAAACTCACAATTTTAGCAGGTAAGCGGTATTTAAGCAGCAAAGGACGGTAGCACGTAACGCCCTAAATAATTAAATAACATATGCATAAGGTCTATGATCATTTGAGTAACATACGTCACCCAAGTGATACCGGTCAAGTCTTGACGATTTAAGTCCGTTTGTATTATCGAAAACTCGTTATCTTGTATTTATTTATTAAATACATTTATGGTTATTTATATTTATGTCCAATAAATATAAACAAATAATCATTTTCAATAATTCAACCAAGTCTTGAACATTGAGTAAAAAGATATAATAATGTTTATTATTATTTTCATGAGTTCGAATAATTATTTTAATTAAATAATTACTTATTCGATTTTGTTAATCTTGCAAGTTATAATTATTTTGAATAATTACGATTAACAATTATTTAGTGAATAAAACAAAGTTTAAGTTTCCTTGCAAATAATTATTTGTCAAAATAATTATTAACGTTTGTTTTATTTTATAAAACATACATCTTTAAGAAAAAAAATCATTTAAGGTTTTTAAACGTTTAATCATTTTCAAAGGTAAGTTAATATTTCAAGTTTATGAAATATTTTAATAGAAAACATCGATAAGAATATTTACGACGACGCTTGGATTTATAACATTTGGTTTATAAACTTGTCTTTTATTTAAAATCTCCAACGAACGTCGGTTCGTTTTTGGATACTTTGTTTTTATCAAAGAAATATTAAAAGTCCTTGTAAATATTTTAAACCAATGATTTGTCTTGGTTTATTTTTATAAAAATCTTTTATGAAAACATTTATTTTCAAGTGTGACTTTTTATAAAAATGTCCATTTCTAGCAAGTTTCAAGAAAGGTTAAAACTTGTAATAAATCCAAGTATTTATGTCAAATTAATCATTTGACATAAATATTATTCTTATCAAATCTAGCATTTATTTTTATTCTTTTTGTCCAATCATTTAATCATTAGTAACACATTAAATATGTTACTTGACTTATTTTAAAGAGTATATTCTTTTTGTTTTAGTCATAGGTTACATATGTAACCTTTATTTAAATAAGTCCATGATTCTTAGTTTATATATTTGTTTATTATCGTTTCATGTAATAAGTTAACATAATATAACATGGATTATATTGTTAGTTAGCATTGTTCAATAGATAACATGAATTAATAAATAATCAACCAACATATTTATGTTGGGACCAAATATATATTTAAATGCAATCACTAACACATTTGTGTTAGGACAAGAAAATAAATACAATCACTAACACATTTGTGTTAGGACAAGGAAATGTAAATAACAATCACTAACACATTTGTGTTAGGACAAAGAAATATAAACATGTAAAGATTGTTAGTTAGCATTTTATATGAAGAGGCTTGGAGGTTTGTTTTAGAACAACTAACTTATGAAACCAATGTTTCATAACCAAGATCTTGGTGCACACCATATTACTTTCCTTGGATTTCATAAGTGTGTTTCACCACACTTGTTGGCTATCTTTAAGCATTTAAAATGCACCAACAAAGTGCTTGATCTTGAAAGAAAGAGATAGAGAAGAGAGTTTTTGTTAGTTGTTTAACAAACACAAGCATTCTTTGATTATAGGTTTTAGTTGTGATGGATTGTTGTCAAGACTTGAGAGGTTTAAGGGGTGAAAATGAGATGGAAATGTGAGTTAGAAACACTCACAAGAAGAAGGGAAGAAGATCGGTGGTGTTTGGTGGTGGCGTGCGGCGGTCCGGCGGCGGGGCAGTGGCGGTCCGGCGGTGGCGCTGCGGTGGCAGGGCTGCCGGCGGGGGCAGGGGCGGCGGCAGGAGGAGTGGCCGGCGGTGGTGGTTGTTTCAAGTGAGGGAGCAAGAGGAAAGGTGGTGTGGGTGTGGGGGACAAGAATGGTTCCTAAGCCTCCTTTTTATAACAAAGTTTAGCATAATTACCCATTGGGTAATTATGTGTTGTCATCTCCTCCTTAATCCCTAGCTAAACCCAAGAGTTAGTTAATTGTTTTTATAAGTTTTATAAAAATCTAGGAACTTTTATAAAATAAAAGGTGGTTAGGAGATTATAAAAATCATAACTTTTTAAAATATAAAACAATTATATTTTATTAAATTGAATGGTGATTTTTATTTTTATAAATGTTGTTAACCCAAGTTTTCTAAAAATTATTAGTGATTCAAGAATTTGTTAAGTTTTTATAAAACTAGTGGGTTTAACAAATAGTTAAATTTGTTAAGTTTGGGCCCAAGCCCAAATCGGTTTTTAATAAAAAGAATGGGCCGAAGCCCATTCGTCTTTTGGGGGTGGACCGGGCCGAAGCCCATTTTGGGTTCACGAGATGGATTGGGCCGAAGCCCAATCGGGTTTGGGTTGCGGGCCGCGAAGAAAGAAAAAGAGAATTGGGCCGGGTTCGGCCCAATGGGTTTCGGACCTCGGGTCGGGTTTCCGGTTTCGGGGTTTTACTCGACTAGTTGATACGAGCATTCGGTTAAATTTTCGGGTTATTCCGGACGTTTTTGGGCTTAATGGGCTTACCGGGCCCAATAGGCTAAACGTTTTGGATATTTGGCTAAGTCTTGACAACGTAACACGTATTTCATGTTCGTAAAACGTTTTGTTGGATTATAATGGTTTGATAAAATATAAAATGTCAAATTTTATATTTATTTTCTTATTATTGAAATTCCACCGTTAATATACGAAAGACGTATCATTCTACGTACGTATATATATTTAGTTTAATGTGGAATCGAAGTCGGTTAATCATCTAACTATCACAGTTAATCATGTATTAAAGCAGTAAATCACATAACTATTACGTAATTTAAAAAGTCAACAAAAGTCAACGGAGAGAGGTTTGACCTGATTTGGACGGGTTGTCACAGAGTCCTTCACCGTTTTCGATAGCTCGGCCATGGCCATCTCGTGCGCCACCCTAGCATCCAACACCAGCCTCTCCAGATGGGTGATCTGACCCTGCAATTTGTCGCATGCGTACTTGGCCTTGGATGTCTCCTTGTTGGCGTGCATGACCCTGGATTTTGCCTGAACCTCCGCCTCAGTAGCACGCCTCTCGACGGCTTCAACAAGATCAGAATAATGGGAGGTGATCTGCATTCAAGTATGTATGGTCAATAAATAAACATTATGAACGAAACCATCTATACAGAGGTATTGTAGGTTTACCTGGCGAAGAACACCCTTAGCATAGCTATTGAAGGCACTCAGGGACATCTCTGCCAAAGGATGTTGAGTGGGGGCAGAGGCAATGGCAGCGCTGGACCCCTGGGTCTTCCTTTTGGACCTTGTGGCCCTAGATGCAGGGGCAGGCTCAGACTTTACAGAGCTCAAGATCATCAACTCCGGGTCATCACCAAGTCCTGATGAAATGACGGCCTCGAGATCATCGGCATCAAAGGCAGGGGCAGCTGTAAAACTGCACAAATCCTAGGATGTCAGCAAGACAGGTATAAAAACATAAAAAATCCTAACGACATGCAGGGATACTTACAACTTGACATGTTGGCGGCTGGCTGGGATCGTACTGGATGTTCGCTGAACCTGAATCCATGCTCGGACTCCGGAATTCTCAGGAATTTCTCCAAATTAACTTCCGTGTCTTGCTTTTCCGGACCTATCTCCTTTAAACACTTCGCTGCAAAAGATAACAACCAATGTCAGAATATGTTATTTCAAATAAAAACCCTAACTCAAATGCAGGTGTGCCTACCCTCTACAACCCAAGTCTCTGGAAGCTGCTGACCACCTGGTGTACTAGAACGCTTGACAAAGAAAAACTTACCCTTCCATTCACCATGTTGGGTAGCATTGGGAACAAGTTGCATGTCATTTTAAAGGGATTTAAACAGAAAACGGCTGGACCCATAAAATTTCAGTTCATAGGCCAGGGCTAATTCAGGCAAACCGGTCAAGGGTTCGTATGATCGGTTCAGACGGTCCAGAGTTCCCAGGATGCACCATATTATGGGAAGAGTTTGGGCGTAAGAAAGGCCTGTCGCCTGGACAAATTCAGCAACAAGGCCGGAGAAAGGGTATGACAAACCCATACTGAACGGGGTGAACGGAAAACAAACCCAGGTTGGAGAAACAAAGTCGGACCTCAATCTAGGGTCGAAAGTACTGATGATAGCTGATGGAGGGAGGAGACTAGAACCCTTCACTGCTGCAATTTCATTGTTCGTTAAATTGCACCTCTCCTTCTTAGGATGGTGGAGGAATTTCTGGGCGATGAAGTCCTCCACCCCAGCAAGAGAAACAGTGGAGGAATTTCTGCTCGGGTTTTTTTATGTCGGTGGTCTTGGAGACATCCATGGATTAAGGGCTTTTTCTCCCGTACAAATCTTGGTGTTCTTAGTTGCATCTAGGGAGGTTAACGTTTGTGTTTTCATTTGTTCTATTCAAACCTTGGATTTTAACCGGTAAACTTGATTTTATAAACTTCGCATTCTGGATACCTAACCTCACAAACTAATTTGGTTACTAAATTATGTCTTGTAATTTTTAGCCAAAACAAAAATCAAGTTTAAAACAAATCTAGCAAGAGTTTGAAAGAAAATTGACACCAATTGCCCCACGGTGGGCGCCAAATTGTTTTGGCTAAATTTACAAGACCCAATTTTATTACCAAATTAGTTTGTGAGGTATGGTGCCTAGGATGCAAAGTATATGAAATTTCTTAAAACAGTTTGAATTCAAGGAAATAACTGATGGAATGCAAACACAATCAGCGAATTCCCAGGATGCAAGCAAGAACACAGAGATTTATACAGGGAAAAAGCTCTTACCCCTTGGATGTCTCCAAGAGCCACCGGCACAAAAAATCCCGAGCAACGATAACACATGTTGCTAGTTTATTTCACTGAAAACAATCCGAGTACAATGGTTTGGGGTTGTAGCAAAGTGAGTATGAGTGAGTACAAGTGTTCGTAAGTTGTGAAAATGAGACCTAAGCCGCCTATAAATACAATAATATCCTAACTAACTTCTCGAAATTCCTGTAATCTTCTCTCTAATGGTATTTGGCCATTGTAGACCGAGTATTTCGGCGAGTCTTCATCTCCACGCGTCTTCTAGCTCGAGACTAAGTCCAAGTGACCATTGTTTGAGCTTTTCCACCTGGCTATCGATCAAAAAAGTCAAAACAAATTATTAGTAACGATGCCAGAGCATCCTAGGTGACCAAGCATGTTGGGATCAAACAGTATAAACATGTAACCCTGGATGCACGACATCATGGGATATAAATTCGATAAAAAGGTACCGAGAATGTAGGGCTAAAATTCAGGGTATAACATTCACCACCTCTCGGTGATTAGTTGATTTGGAATAGCTTATTTGCACCCTAAGGTGTGTTCACGGCCCCACTTTTACTATTTAACGCTTTTGGGGGAGAAGACATGTGGTAAACTTTTACGGTTTTCGAACTGTTTTATTGTTTTATATACAAGTTTATAAATAGTAGATGAAAAAAATGCAAGGGAGTCCTTCCACTAATAGCGTAAGCCATTTTATATCAGTGATAACGAGGAAATGATTGGTGATCTACTGGGTCTGACAAACCCTGTCCGCGCTAGTCGCTCTAGATCCTACTAGCCCTTGTAGGGGAGAGGAACGAGTATAATGTTGTCCTAATCGGCGTTGTGTTCCGCATCCTAGCACAACCGGAAAGCAAAATAACTTAAGTCTGTCAGTTATGGTGATTATGAATTCCTACTAGTTTATAAATGTCGTGGTCTAGCTAACCCAGGTATATAAAATGCAATGCTTTGCTTTATTGTTTTTGTTAAACTTGTTTTCGAGAATGGGATTCCTGCTAGGTTACGTCTCGATGAGAGTAACTGGTTAAACTTATATTTTCTGCAAAAACGATGTTTCCTACTTTTAAACTCTGTGAATTCACTAACCTTGTGTTGATCCTTTACATGTTTCTTCTCAAGTCCTTAGGAGGAAGTCGCTAACGCACGCACGCTTAGGATCATTGGTACTTGGTCTGCATTTGTTATGTTTTGTTTAAACTTGTTTTATCACCTTGGGCGAAAGACTAATTGAACTATTTTGTTTCGCTTCCGCAACATCTGTTTTGATAACTAATGGTTTTGTGGCTTCCGCAAATGGTTTTCTAAACTTGATAAATGCTTCCGAACTGTTTTGGTTAATATCGCTTAACTCTGATAAAATCTGTTTTGAAAATGTGTTTTGGTTATTGAGTCGAGCATGTAGATGTTTGAAGTGCCTGGCGACTCAGATCCTGGTGGTGGTCATGGCAGTCGCAGTCGTGCCACCAGTAGCGCCCCAGGTCCGCGGAGCCCCTGAGGGCGGCGGTTTTTCCCGGGGTGTGACAGAGTGGTATCAGAGCGGTCAGTCATAGCGAACTTAGAATTGTATTAGATCCAACTATGACTAGAGTTAGTTAGATACACATATAGACGCACATATACGCAGTTCTCTTATTTTACTTTATGCTGATGTATATGTATATACATATGACTATACGTATCGATTACTTTCTATGCTATTGTTGCTATTTCTATATCTCTCTATCGCATTGTCACATCTACCTTCGAGTAGTACTTGTTTGAATTAACCATGTCGTTATTCAAAGGATAGCTACTTACTGTAATATACATGGGGTGTATATTGCAGGCTATCGTCTGCGTCATCCGACATCAGAGCATCATCAGGAGCTAAGGGAAAGAGACTCCGCGTGACAAGCGACGATGAGGAGTCATCAGATGTGCGTGATTTTGTCAAGTCATCTTACGTTCGTAATCGCCAAGACCCTGTGAACTAGAGTTGGTATCGAGGACACGTGCGACGGCTGGTCGAGGAGCAGCGAGTTCCTGACCCTATCACTGCTGACCTTACCCCCCCCCCCTGTATGATAGAGGGCCCTTGTGTGTCGTTCTTACCCCCATTATCAGCCTTGAGCAACGCTATGCAGGACATCGCGTAGCTGAGAGAGAGGCAACATCATTCGGACGAAGTGATCAAGACCGAGTCACAACTTGAGGGTGACTGATGAGATGCGTGATAACTTGGTCGAGTATGTACAGGCGATGCGAAACCGAGTGATCGTTTTGGAGGATCGTCAACAGGTGACTCAGGCTCGAGTTACTACCTTGGAGGGATTTCTGGGAGCCATGGGAGGTGGTCCCGTAGATCATCCAGCTGAAGACCCTGCTCGGGACCCAGAGGGGGAAAAAGAGCCGGTTATCATCAATTGAGTATCTTGGTTTTACTTAATAGTTAGTAGTATCTAGTAGAATCTAGGACGTCTTTGGAGAAACATTGGCATGTAAAAATTTGACTCAATTTGAAATTTAATGAAATTGCGAATCAGTTGTGATTGTTTTACTTTAAGTTGTTATTTGAACTTGTTATGTGCTTTTTCAATTTGCCGTTTGATATTTATTTTATGCTTGGATGATAAACACCAGGATGTTAATTATTTTGTATATTATGAATAAAGAAAATGGCAGGTAGTGGTCATGGGCGAGGAGGTGGTATTAACATGTCAGTAGAAGAGCTCAACACTATCATTGGACAGAGTGTCACGGCAGCGTTAGCAGCACGCGCTCAGGCAAATCCGCAAAATTAGCAAGGTTGTACGTATAAGATGTTTATGGATTGTAAGCCTCACATTTTTGATGGAACTGAAGGAGTGGTTGGTTTGCTTCGTTAGCTGGAAAAGACAAAGTCTGTGTTTGAGCGATGCAATCGTTCGCAAGAGCATCGTGTGAAGTATGCTGCTAATTTACTAGAAGGAGTGGCATTGACTTGGTGGAATTCTCAAGTCCAATTGTTGAGATTGGTTGAGGCTAATGCTATCCAATGGGCTGAGTGTTCAAGGATGTTGATTGAAGAATATTGTCCTCGAGTGGAAATTAGAAAGCTCGAAGTTGAGTTTGGTTGTCTGAAAATTGAGGGATCTGAGATAGAATCTTACACCGCGAGGCAGAATGAGTTGGCGAATAAAGAAAATTTAACCATGGCTTGGAGATTTTCGTTAGAGACGTGCGTTGACCAATAAAGAAAATTTAACCATGCTCATGCAAAACTTTGGAACGTCATTGAGCATGCTTTTGGTGTCTTGAAAGCACGATTCCCTATATTGAAGAGAATGACACCATTTCCATTTGCTACATAAAGGAACATTAATGTTTTGCGCTACATAATTTTATAAGGAAAGAAGGTTTGACCGATGACTTCTTTACACAATACGCTCAACCTAATGTGTCGTTACAAAATAGTCATGGGCACATTGATGCTGATGAAGACGAGGTTGAAGCACATGGTACTGCATTGGATCGGGAATATATGACTCGGTTACGAGATAAAATGGTTGAGCAGTTAATGCAAAGTATGGAATGAATGAATGATTCAGAAAAAGTTGTTATTGTGATTTTATGAATATTATTTCAATGTTGTATAACTATAGTTTAATGAGAATGTTAAAAAACTATTTTAAGTTTAAAAATCGGTTTATTAAATTTCAGTTTATTTTAACGTTTTGCGGAATTAAAAAAAACAAACAGTCTTCTTCTTACAGACTGCAGAGGTTTGGTCCACATCTTCTTCTACAGATGTCTGTAGATGTGGTCCACAGACTACATACATTTTACTTCTGAAAAAAACAAACAGCGCCTAAGTGGCATTCAAACACACTTTTTTTGTTATTTACAGACAGTCCTCTCAGGAGTTACCTTTGCAATTAACTAACGAGAGGGGCTCATAATAAGGATTTGAGACTGAGATGCTGTCTTGTATAACTTGGAAATAACAATCTTAAGGCTAAGTTTACTTACAGTACGGTTACTAATGCTCCCTTTGGCAAGTTCTCCCAAATAATATTATCTTTGACTGAATTACTTAAAACCCGCTTATATTTTCATTTCTTCTTTTCTTATTTTTAGTTTAAATATTTTACTAACCATTTTTCTAATATAAGATTTGGTTAGATGTTGACGAAGGTGACGTATCAAGAGTTCTCATTTCTCCTGTGTCTTTAGAAGATCTCGGTATCTTAACATCACTATACTACACCGCGATGGGTGCACTTACCCGTGGTGTATGGTGATTTCTTAATTATCATGTTTATAAATTTAAAATCTTGAGAAATAGTGGTGTCGTCAATCTGAGGTATAATTGTCATATTTTTATATACACCATATCGCATACCATCGAACCACTGATCACCACCGAACAAGGAATACATCCACCCTTCCAGACTAGCTAACATGTAAACGCTTAATAACATCATTAGAGCTATCATGGAATCAAGCGGTACCAAGGATTCTATGACCATACACATAATCAGTTAACGCAAACCCTAACCGAAAGATCGTGTGAACGAACATTAATCAACATGACCTGTTATATCGGCAACCAGCACATCTGCTAGTTCTATTTTCTCCAAATTGACCTCCTTCATGTTGGTGATGGAATTCTAGCCAATCTAACGGAATGTTTCAAATTATTAACAACCATCAAAAATTACAGCAAAACCCAGTCGATGAACAAAACCTAGTTGATGAAAAAAACCCCTTTTCCGGCGATGACGGAGAGTGAGGGTGAACAAAACCCAACTCCCGTCGTTTCCGGCGATGGTAAAGGTGAAAAAAGCCCAGTCGATGGTGATGGTGAACAAAACCCAGTCGATGATGATTGGTGACACTGAATCGAGAATCGGTGACGGTGATGGAGGGTTGAACCGGAACTCCCGTCGTTTCCGGTGATCGTGACAATAAACAAAACCCAAAATCGTCTACAAGATCAAAACAAAAGTCAGATTCATTACCCAAAATCAAACAATCAGATTAGTTAAAAAATGCCAGATCTATTACCCAACATCTCAAGCTTTTAAACCTAAAAAATAAACCATGGTTTGTCATCTTCAAACCTTTTTTACGAAGATTCCGACGGTGGCTATTGTGAACGATCCCCTGGTTTCCGCCGTGAACGATTCCGGTGGCCGTTGTTTCCGTCGTGATCGATTTTCGGTGGCCATTGTTTCCATCGTGAACTATTCCGATGGCTTTGTGTTTTCCGGTGTTAGCGATTACGAGACGAAGAAGATTATAGCGGCTCCATTTAGCGATTACGATTTTGGGCGGCCGTTGTTGGTGTAGTTGGTGGGGATAGGGTTAAGAAATGTGGAATGAAGAACGATCCAGAGGAAGGTTATTTTAAGGGTACTTAAGTAATTTTAGTTTTTGAACTTTTCAATTCCTTTCACCATTACCAACCAAACACATTGTATATATATTTTATATATATAAATGAAAACATGATCTAAGGGGAGGCGGTATGGTGTTCGGCTCCTTAGCCTGGCTCTAAGGGAACCACGTGGTTTCATGCGGCAATCATATCGCGTGTGTAAGGCTCCCTCATGCGGCTTTACTTTTTGGTCTTTCACGGTTTCTCTAAACCAGTGAGAGCCGGACGGTTCCTTCCCACAACCAAGTGTCATGTTTTTATTGGGTGGTGAGCATGGCTTCACCAAACCATGCCACAACCATACCCCCTTCCCTTATGGATCCGTGCCAGGAAAAAGAAAAGACAAAATTAATAATATATACATAGGTTAAGAAGATTTAAACAAGATGCCTATTAGTCCAGTTGGTTTCTGGCTCTGCCCTCCCAACGGATGTTCCTTGTTTGATTCTTTCAAACTCGCTTATTTTTATTGTAAGCTTTCTGTTTTTGTTTTTCAATTTATTATTTACTATTAGGTATCAATTTCAGCGGCGGACCTGTAGGAGGGTTCAGAGGGTCCATTGACCCTTCGGCCGACGAAAAATTCTAGTAAACGGTATGTTCGTCAGAATATTTTTTAGTGGTTTGACCCTCCGTTTCTCTCTGTAAAAGAATCAGAAGGTAAAAGAAAAGAGTGGGGAGTGTTTGTGGTTAATTTGCCGCTATAAAAAGGTGGTACGGTGACGGCACTATGAACTCCAGTGACTGATAATAGAGAAGAAGAAGAACCATGCTTCTGACATGTGAGACTATTATATTCTTAAATTACAGTGGGTTTTTAGTATTTTTCTGGTTATTTTTTCTTTTAACAGTACTTTTAAATTAATTAATCTGTACTATTTAGAAAACTGAAAAGACCAGCCTGTGTTCCTGTGAGTGTTTGGTATACCCCGAGTTTCAAATAGAAAACATTTCATTTTAATTTGGAAAATTGGCCTGTAATAATACAAGTTTTCACTCTTTGGCCAATAATAATATGAGTTTTTGAGTTGGTCTGTAATAATACCAGTTTTCGAACTATTGGACTGTAATAGTATGCCGTTAGTTTTTACTTAACGGGGTTAAATCCCTGCCTACGTGGCTGTCCACGTGGCTTCATTAATCATACGTGGCATTTTTAAGTGGGGGTTTTAAAAAGGAAAATTGGCCTGTAATAATACAAGTTTTCACTCTTTGGCCAATAATAATATGAGTTTTTGAGTTGGTCTGTAATAATACCAGTTTTCAAACTATTGGACTGTAAGAGTATGCCGTTAGTTCTTACTTAACGGGGTTAAATCCCTGCCTATGTGGCTGCCCACGTGGCTTCAATGTATTTCTTTTAACAAAAGACTATAGTATAAGGACTAGTTTTGTAATATTTCTAAACTTCATTTTTATTTTTTTTAAGATATAAAGAAAAAAAAAGGAAAAGGAAAACAGGAAGAACAAACAGCCGCAACCACCCTCCGTCGCCATCGCACCTGCCGCCACCCACCCGTCCGCCGCCATCGCCACCGGCCGCAATCTAACCCTCCGCCGCCATCGCCACCGGCCGCCATTGGCGGAGCTAATGTAACAGCCCCCGCAGAGAGGGAGAAAAGGGGAAAAGTTCAGATCTAGGTTTGAAGAAGAAATCGGAATCCACATAGGCAGAGCTAATGTAACAGCCCCCACTATAGTCTTTTGTTAAAAGAAATACATTGAAGCCACGTGGGCAGCCACATAGGCAGGGATTTAACCCCGTTAAGTAAGAACTAACAGCATACTATTACAGTCCAATAGTTCGAAAACTGGTATTATTACAGACCAACTCAAAAACTTGTATTATTACAGGCCAATTTTCCTTTTAATTTGAAGTTTTGGTTTTTTTTACTTTTATTATTTCGTCATATTTCTTTGTTTTTAAATTTAGATCTTATTTATCTTTTTAATTTTGATGTTTAGTTTATGTTTATTTGTAGCTTTATTTCTTTAGCTCGAATTATAGTATAACGTGCCCTATTTTATAAATACAACAGAATCATTGGTTTTAGTCATTTAGTTACTTTATATAAATCATTTTGTTTTTTCAAGTGTAAAAAATAAAGTTGTTTTTATAATAGTTTTAAGTAATGAGACCGTGAAGGTTACAATTACCTATTGATGTGGGAGTTGGTAAAAACAAAACATGACTGACGTAAACTAACAAATGTAAAGTACTTCTTTCACACGTTGACTCTCCAGTTATAATGTTCTGGTTCCGCCACTGGTATCAATAGTAATTTTTGCTTAAACATGTTAGGTTTTTTATTTTTAAATCTTTTATATTTCTGATAGATCATTACCGTAATCTTTTTTTTTAATGTTCACAAACTGTTACACGTTTGGCATACAAACCTTTTTTATTCAAATAAATATGGCATTGCCATACAATTATTCTATGTACGTACAATAGACAACTTGTGTCTCCCATACACATGTAAATTCATTATATATATATATAACCTTAAACATTAACTTTTGCGATATCGTCGAAGTGGTAACTTTTTTGAATTTATTGGCTCTTTGTTTTGGTGGTGCGAGTTCGAACCTTCCCACTTTAAGTAAGAATATTACCACAAATATATTTATATATTCTCACATCCCATTATAATTTTAAACGGCTATCTTTTAACATAATGGTACATTGGTGTTTAATACGGTGTTTATCTTTTAAAGGTTATGGATTTAAGTTTCATAGTGATAAGTGGTGTAAAAATTTGCAATAAAAAAGATTCGCATCATCTTTAAATGGGTGATCATTTAACACATTTAACGATTAACGGTTGTTTGTTTTAAAGTTATTAAAGAACAAAAAAAACAAAAAAACTCCTTATTACACGACTACTTGGGGGAGGAACTTCCTTGTAGGCAAAGCGGAAGTTTTCAATCTAAATCTTTGAATAGAAACAATTTAGAAGTGTTAAAATAGATTTTGGATACGATTAATGTCACAAGAGGTCGTTCTAGAGAGTAACATTCCGATTTTTAATATTTTGAATTTCCGTTAACGTCATGTCATTAAATAACATGAGAGTATAAAATCCCTAAGTTTGTAAGTTGTGTATAGTTGAAAAATTAGGGATACTAGCCGGCAGGCCCGTGCGATGCACGGGCGGAACCAATGGTTGCTATTACTTCACCGGTATGCAAACACAGATGGATGAAGGTGTTATTATCGGTCATCATTGCTACTCTTTTTAGTCATGATAGAGAGCATGAATTGATATGGTCTTATGTAATAGTATTAGTTTTGTTTTTTACTGTAAATATGGCATATTTCTTAAACAAATCAATAATTCAGTAACCCATATTCATTAATTAAGTATTAGAACTAGTAAGTGTTTTGTTTGGCAAACAGGTTCATAATAGAATAACAGTATAATAAAGGATCACATATTGGGCGGGAAGTTGTATTCCATGCAGTTGTCAATAGCCCGCGCTGCTGCCTCGGCATCCCAATTGAAGCCTCCATAGCTGTGTTTTTTTTTTGTATGAAGCTCATCAGTTAGCATGGATGCAGCGGAATAACGGAAAGGGGAGGCATCCAACCCAAGCACGGCGTCCAAGACTTGGGTGTTTTCTGCTATGCGATGTTCAACCACATGTATGACGGCAGATAGTTCACTGATGATGTCGTTGTGGCTTGCAACGAAAAAGTTCTTCACATAGTCCTCCATCTCCTAAGCATGAAGAGCATATATAAAGTAATGAAGCAGTTTGGAATATTTAGAATTGTTCGTGGTAGGAAGTTTCTAAAAAACAATTTGTGCTGAACATAATATCTCTTGATTTTTTATAAATACATTTACAACTTATGCTTCACATTTAAGAAGTTTTCTAAAAATAATTAGCATCTTGGTGCTGGTCTGGTGTTGCCTATGTTTCTTAACAATTTGTCATGTAAATTGAAAGATAATGTCATCAAGATATCCCTTAACAGATTAAGCAAGAGACATAGTAATATCTTTCATTTATAAAAACTTATAATTGTTTTAATAGGGTTTCATGATGATACATACATAATGTGATGCCAAACGTCATGTATAACGATCAGTCGATATAAAAAAAGATACTTAGTTTACATAAAGAATTAAACTGAACATGCAAACATAAAGAACAGTGTGCGTATATTTATGAATATTTTACCTTTTCCTGTTGAAATGTTTCGTTTCACTTCCTGTTGGCGCGCCTTTCTGCAAGAAGATATGGCTGCAAGAATGAAACCCAGAATGTTATTTTGTTCGTAAGAAGATATTGCAGGAGGACCATGAACGCGAAAAGTATACCTTATGTTTTTCCGGCGAGGGGAATGTTGTGGATGTGTGACGGTTGTGCAGAGGGGCGTTATAGACGGAGAGTTAAATTCTGGTTTTTTAGGCGGATGTCCTCTCAGTTTCCTTCCAACTATTTGTTTGCCCACACCGTTTTGAACGAACCGGATGAAAACCCAATCTGTGTATTGGGTTAAGAAACAAGCAAAATTTTTAGGATCTGGGTCTCGCGTTTTTGAAGATGTTGAGTAGCCTAATTTAACACTCGTTTTTAGATCATACGTTTAAAAACAATTGAGCTCATATGACCATTGTAATAGGAAATCTCTATATGGTACTTTAGAAGAACAATTGCTCTTAAATTATATTTTGATATTGTGTATTATGTCATGTGTGTATAGAATAAGAACTTAGTAAAAAAAATCCAAGATTAACAGCATTCTAATGTTTAATTTTCAACGATGAGTATTATTATTGGTTGGTGTGGTTTAAGTATAACCGATCGGTGCCATGCGAGCCTGTTTAGATACATGGCCATGGACACACATTAGGCTCCCTTGTTGTAATGAGTTAACAAACAGAGATATAAAGGGTATTCATATTGTACCGAAAGACTGTGCTGATTGTTATATAATGCTAATTCTAAATAGGTATTCATTGTGCTAAGATATGTAATTTGTTTACATACATGGTTATGGTTGAACATTTGTGCCTTTTGTTTTCTCTAAAGCATTAAATATTAGACGTTATGGTCCAATATTTGATTTTTATAAACAATAGCATGTGAGAAACAAATACTACTAATTGATGTCCATTACGGGGCATCGACCAATTTTAGCAACATACGGTAGACATGGTATTAGTATGAAGGTAGATGGTTTAAAGCAAGATTTAGATTGCAGCAGACATAATTATCGGTTCAAAACCAGGGAGACTATTTCTATTCATTAACAATATGACCATAAAATGAACTTAGAAGTTGTTTTGAGTTTCACAAAGTCGGTTGTTTGAACGGCGGTAACACAACAAAGTTTAGCAGACATAAAAGACGGTCACACCACCAGTGTGGGCATGTTCCTCGTCAATTTGAAACCGTAACAGCTTGTGGCGTGGCAGGCCCGTTACCTGGAAGAACAGTGCCCAATCTCCTCTCATTCTTAGCCAAGGATGCATGCCATCCTGCCCCGTCCATACAACTTTAACCGGGAAGTTTACCAGCCCAAACCGTAGAATCGCTTCATTGTGGATGTGGATGTTGTGCTGTCGGAACAGTGCCTTTGGGATTGACTGCAAGGAGAAATCATGATTCTAACGTTCAAGCAACTGTTAATGATATGTATGGAATTAAGAAACCAACAAAGCAGCTTTGTGCATCGTATAAGTACCAGTAGGTTGCTATCCATGTTGTATGTTGAAAGTTGCTTGAAGTAATGGGGAGCATCATCATTATGAACATGTGTGGGCATGGATATTGGGCAACAATGCTCGGGATCTTCATACAGCGCCAAGCCACAGGTGTTAAACACAGTAACTCCACAGTTGTGACTATGGTGGTGGTCACTTCCATGGTCTGTAAACATCACCCATTTACCTGGTTCAATCTTGTTTTCAATACAAAAGAGCGGCCAGTTTCTCCCACCAAATCCTACTGGAAGCTGTTGATTTGTTTCTGGATTTGCTTCTAAAACGATGGTGACATACGGCATCCTGTTTAGCCGCATGAAGTTTGACTGCATTTGGCCCTGACATTGACCTCCACTGTGGGAACTGTATGGGTACAACCTATATTTTAACAATGTTGAGTATAAGGAAAGTATTTAAACGACAATAATGTAATTGAGTTGAAAAGTTGTATTATTCAATATATTTTTCTACACATAAGCAAAGGATGACACTGTCCCGAACTATATAGTTAACATAATACGACCTATTATTTTTCTTCCATGATTGATGGTACCTACGGTTGAACAGGTAGACCTGTTCAAGAGGAGCCGCCAGGTGTTTTGAATTTGTCCATGTGTAAATGTGGGCAGCAACTGCTTGGGCATTGAAAGGTGTATGTTATGCAGACATGTGGGTTACCGGTGTCTTATTGTTTCATGAGATATAATATATACGTATTATTATGGTTAAGTAAAAAAGTTAGTACTTTTATACATGTATATATATATGTTTTATGTTTTATATAATTCAAATTGATTTTACTTTAAATTTGAAAACTATGTAATTGTAGTCTTTTTTTAAAATAGTAGATGTATAATTAATAGACTTGCAAAACTTATTAGATTGGTTATTGTTTGAAAATACATACCTCGTGTTATATGCATGTGATTGAAATAGCAGTACAAAGAAGTTACTATGTTAGGAAGCGTATCAGGAATAAACTGCCTATGGGATACAAAGTTTGCTCACCTTTGCTTCTTCTGTTTCGGTAGCAGGCTCAACCTTCACCTTTAGAGCGTGCCTATGAAGGGTGTCTGGTGTGAATTTTGTGGCAAACCTGTGTGGCAGCAGCTGTAGTGAGAGGGTTAGCTTTCATGTTAGTAACACCTTATGAATCTGTTTTTAAAAACGGCGGACAATAATGGAGGTTAATGTGTTATGTGTAGAGGTAGGGAAAATAGAACCTGTGTATAGTATGATTTCTCGTCTGCCTGAATAATACTAGAGTGAACAAACTCCTGCCCATTCAGCCTCTTTCTGAGTTCAACACCCTCATGGTTGAACGCAGCGACATGAAGCTTGTCAACCTTCTTCCATGTGAAACAAACCTTGTTTATACCACGCAGAAGGAACACATCTACAAACGCTAGCCATGTGCCATCTTCGACCCCCCACACATCATGACCCAGGTAATGAATGTTGACTGTGAATTTATTTTTGAGATAGTCAGCCACTCGAAGTCGTGTGCAGGTTCTTGGAAGCTGGTATGTGAAGAGGACGGGGAAAATCTACATAAAATTAGATTAGTATGTGTATAGTACAATAGCTGCTAAGCAGGAAACCTTTTATAAGGAAACTAACCAATCCACGTGGTCCGTGACCTTCCGAGATAAGATCAACGACCAGTTTGTAAGGCATTTGTATAGAATTAGAAGTACATTATCTTCGTGTCATATAGTTATAGTGGGATGACGTAAAATTTATACAACACGTTACGAAAATTCAAACTTTATAATTAAACTGATTGAAATTAGGTAAGGATATTAAGAAAATACACAAATACAATGTATTGTGAATTTTACATTACTCAGTAGTGCATACAGTACGGACCGAATGCTATTACTATAGAAGCAGCTACAAAAATTCTAAATTCTCTGACTGATTGGTAGTCGGTACATTTATTGGTCATCTGTCAAACTTTTTTGAGGATGCTGTTTGAAGGGGCTGGGGACACATAGATTTCTTTCTGGGGACATAATTAGTTGGTCGTGTTACCGTGTATAGAGGGAGCTACTCTTCTAACCATAACAACAGGGGATACAAAAATATACAACATGTTTGCAGTGGCTTGGTGTTTTCAGGCACTCTTATTATGTATACAGTTATTACGAAATTCACATAGGATCACATTTGTCAGCTACTAATAGAGAGTAGATCAGGTAAGCACACATAATTTCTATTAAACTGTGAAGGAAATGAAGGCAGTTATTTACATGTTAAAACCTAAATCATACACGTTGCCCACTTTAATAGTAGCTGGAAGCCCCAAAAAGGAAGAAAAGTAAACCATGTAATACAGAGGCCTTTTGTAAACATGCATTCTATGTAACTATGGCAATGCCTGTGCTAAGGGTCTCATTTATTGTAAAGCATGGGATGTTCATTTTTTCCACATAGTCACCTAGAAAGATCGGTTTACCCACATCCGTAAAGCAGTAGGGGTTAGAGTGATTCTTTAAAAAGGAAAACAAATATTCAAAGACAAATGTAGGGATCAATCGACAATAAACGTTCAAAATAAAGCATAAAGAGGGTGTGACGCACCTGTGTATCGTAAGATGCAGTGTATAGAATGAATTTCAAGCGATGGTGTAAAGGGAAGGTAGGGGGTGTTGCTGTAGGTGATGGTTGTAATGATGTTGATAAAACCCCTGTCTTTTCACAGCCTGCGTAACCGGCAGGTTTTAATTTCCCTCCTTTATTTCGGGTATGGACTAAAGCCCAATCTTGTAATTTGGGTTAACCATTAAACGATTATTTTGGATGTCGTCTGAAGCCCATTTCTACAAATTGGGCTAATCAGTAAACAAATCTCATGACTTTTATATAGCTGTTGAGGGTGTATTTTCAGGATGCTCGCAGGAAGCTCACACAGTGCAGGAATCCTATTAACGTCTGGGAATCCCATTCATCCAGGTATCCTGATTTATTTATTTTTAACTAAACCTCATATTTGCCACGTGTTTATTTGACCAGGTTTCGACGAAGTCATCAACTACCTCTGAAACTTATGCTCCAGCTAAAGAAGATCGTGGACCAAGTGAACGAAGAGGCCCTTAACGGTCGAATTAGTTGGATAATAGGATCCCGGGAATCCCGGAAAGTTTGTTACCATTGTATTTGTTATATAAATCGAGGATTCGATCAGTAGGAACACACGTTACACACATTGAACTCACTTTAGCTCGTTTACGAACGCACAACATTGTACCACTTAGTTCTGATCGATCAAACCTCCAACCCCTTGTACCGATTTATTTGATTATCAATAAAATTGACTTGGAGGCGGCTATCCAGCCGGCTCCCGAGGTTTTTATCCACGATTCCTAGAGGCAACTCGAAGGATTCTGGAGTTTTCCTCGCTAAATCCTTGTGTCACCATCCTAATTTGGATTATTTGTTCATTTGATCGTTAACCACACTACCTCACAATCTAAGTTTGGAATACAGGATTCCCAAGTGAATTTTTGACCAAAACAGTTTGGCGCCCACCGTGGGGCGAGTGGTGCTTAATCTTACCAAAATCCCATATTTCATTCACTTCATTTGATCTCTAATCTCAAAAATGTCAAACCCGCAAAAAACTGTCTCGGCCTCTACATCGTCTTCCATTCCTCCTCTTCCTTCCATCCCAGGAAGCCAGAAGAAGCCTAATGACTGTCAGAAGAAAGTGGACGAGCAGCCGAGAAAAAATGATTATCCTGTCTTCACAGGATCCCAGGTTCAATCTGTTGATCCTGTTATTACTAACAATGATTTGTTTTCCTTGATTAAGCAGGTGAAAAATCAAATGGATCAGCAAGAAAACACCAATCAAGCAGTGATGAAGGAGATCGAGCATCTTAAGAAGTCTAAGAAACCTGTGGAGGAACAAAGTCCTCTGTTTCCCAGGCATCTTGACTTCAATGCTTCAGGATCCTCAGATCCGTCTCGCTACAATTACAAATCAGCATCAGGCCTTTACTACAGCCCCTACAATGACTTCTCAGGCTGCTGGATATGTAGAGAGTACTGCTGGATTCTCAGGAGCTGTCCCACCAGAATCCTCACAGTCACGCTACAAGGGTCCTTGGATTCCACCACTCTTGGGAACCTCAGCTTCGCCGTCTCAAGGATATCCTTTTTCTACTGCAAACCCAAGCTAGAATCCCCAAGGATATCAATACTCTAACCCTTCTGTCTCTGTAGGAATCTTCAAGACCAGCTCCTCAGAAGTGCATGATGGTGACATTATCCCCATGCAAACAGTAGCCATTACAGAGCCAAGCATCCCAGCGGGCTATGGATATAGTCCCAGGATTCCAGTCCAGAATCCTGGCCCAGGTAATATGTCCAATTCAATTCCTATCGTTTCTAACCAGGGTGCTCCTTATGATGCAGGTATTCATCCAAGTATTGCTAGGGAGCTCCAGAAGTTGAATGAGATGATATCGAATGTTCCAGGGATCCTGAAACCTATTCCTGAAGTTCCTTTGGAAAGCCACAAGATCTCTAGATTTACTTGGCCAATATCCCAAGTGGAGATCCCGAAGCGTTTCCAGACTCCAAGCATGAAGCTTTATGATGGAACCACAGATCCTAAGGAACACGTGGCACATTACCGGGAGCGTATAGAGATCAATCCCATTCCGACAGAAATCAAAGAAGCTTGTCTATGCAAAGGCTTTGGATCAACCTTAACAGGACCAGTAATGAAATGGCTACTGAGCATTCCTCCTAACACTATTACATCATTTTCTCATTTAGTTAACTTGTTTAACAATCAATTTTCTTGCAGCAGGACCTTTGAGAAGCTCACAGGTGACCTGTACCGAATAATTCAGAAGCCAGATGAGCCTCTCAGGGAATACATTGCCAGATTTGGACGAGAATCTCTTGAGATTCCTAATCTGGATATGGCAGCAGCCGTGGAAGCCTTTAAAATGGGGCTCTCCAAAGATTCACGTTTTTATGATGACCTTGTCATGGCTCCTTGCAGGAACCTTGACGAAGTATGCAGTAGAGCCTTGAGATTTATCCGTTTGGAAGATGACAAGAGGATCCACCAAAGATTGGAGGTTCCTAAATATGATCCCAACAGCAAGAAGGCGGAATCCCCCGGGAAGCCGTATAGATCTCGTCCATACTCCAAACCGAAAAATCACAAAGTCAATGCCGTTGACCAAGACGATGATGATGAGGAGTATCCTAAGGTATCTGAATACTGTTTTTCCGTTGATATTGGTGGTTTGATGTGTGCTATGCAGGATCTAGGTGAAAAAGCAAGATGGCCCAGGAAGGATACCAAGCAAGGATCCTGGAAAGATAAGACCAAGTGGTGTGCCTTCCATGAAGATTTTGGCCACCTAACAGACGAATGTATAGCACTCCAAAAGGAAATTCAGCTATCTACTCAGCAAGGGGCATCTTAAAGAATTGATAGGCAGAAAAAAGGTCAAGACTCAGGAAGCCGACAAGGTGCCTCAGAGAGCAGCTTCTCCACCACAGGATGCCCAGATAATCAACTTCATCTTAGGAGGCTCAGACATCTGCTGCACTTCGTATTCCTCAGCCAAGAAGCATGCTAAGGAGTCCAAATCTGAACAGGGTGACAGACCTGTCCGGACGTCCACCCTAACTCAGGACAAATTTATATTTTTTGATGAGAGTGACCGTTCTCATGTTCAGGATCCTCATCATGATAGTCTTGTGGTTACTTTATATATTGCTAACCATTTTGTTCGCAGGATCCTGATTGATAATGGAAGCTTAGTAAACATAATCCGTCTTGATGTACTCAAAAAGATGGGGATCCCAGAAACTGAAATAGTTGCAAGATCCTCAGTCCTAGTTGGCTTTATCGGTGAAACTAAAAGCACCGGTTGGGATATCAGGCTGCCGGTAATATAGAGGGGGTAAACTCTATGCAAAAATTATGTGTTATAGATTCTCTCTCTTGTTGCAATATTATTCTTGGCAGGCCATGGATTCACGAGATGAAGGCAGTCCCTTCAACTTATCACCAATGTATCAAGCTTCCTACACCTTGGGGAGTTGTAAGAATTGAAAGCGACCAGCAGGAAGCTAAGAACTGTTATTCAACTTCGATGAAGAACACCACTAAGGTGACGAAGGGATAGCAATTACAGAAAAAGGCACCTCAAGTGCAGGAGGACAGGGAGCCAGAAGTCAAAGAAGTGCCTCTAGACCCTGGGAATCCTGAAATCAAGGTGCTCGTGGGAACAAGCATCCCAACAAATGTTGAGCAGGAATTATTCCAGCTTCTCAAAGCCAGAACTTCAACTTTTGCCTGGAAGCATGAAGATATGACAGGTATCCCTAAACATGTAATTACTCATAAACTTGGTTTAGATCCTTCTTTCAGGCCTATACAGCAAAAAAAGGAGGAAGTTCGCTCCAGAGAAGAATATAATCATCAAGGAGGAAGTCGACAAGCTTCTCAAAACAAAGATGATCAGAGAAGTCAAGTATCCTAGATGGATAGCAAATGTGGTGGTGGTCTAGAAGAAGAATGGAAAGTGGAGAGTTTGCGTTGATTACACAGACTTGAACAAAGCCTGTCCTAAGGATCCGTTTCCACTTCCCCATATTGATGCTATGGTAGATGCTACGGCTGGTCACGAGATGCTCACCTTCATGGATGCCTCGGCAGGATTCCAACAAATTCAGATGGAACCATGCGATCAGGAGCATACGGCTTTTATGACTCCAACAGGTATATATTGTTACACTGCTATGCCCTATGGTTTGAGAAATGCAGGTGCCACCTACCAGAGGCTCGTCAATATGATGTTCAAAGAGCAACTGGGGGACACGATGGAAGTCTACATAGATGACATGGTGGTGAAATCCAAGAAAGCTGAAGATCACGTCAGGGATCTCCAAACTGCCTTTGATATCCTTGATCAGTATAACATGAAGCTCAATCCCTCCAAATGCCATTTTGGGGTGCGAGCTGGAAAATTCTTAGGATACATGGTTACCGAAAGAGGGATCGAAGCGAGCCCAGGGCAGATAAAGGCCATCCTAAATTTGAAGTCCCCATCAAACGTAAAAGAAGTACAAAGGTTGACAGGAAGAATCGCAACACTCAACAGGTTAATTTCAAGATCCTCAGAAAAAAGTAAGGATTTCTATGATATCCTGAGGAAAAACAAGAAGTTCGAGTGGACTGAGAAGCATGAAGAAGCCCTAAAGTGCCTGAAAAACTACCTGTCAGCAGCCCCGCTACTAATGAAACCAGAAGATGGGGAGCCACTATATTTATATCTCGCTGTTTCCGGAAGCTCAATCAGTGCAGTCCTGGTAAAAGACCATCAAGGTCAGCAGCATCCGGTATATTACGTAAGTAAAACTCTACTAGATGCAGAATCCAGGTATTCTCACCTTGAAAAATGAAAATGCGTGAGCATCGGATCGTCTACTCGATCTAGCTAATCGGACATCGAAACGTAATTAACCGATTGTTTTATTGATCAACGAAGAACAATTACAATCAGTAAACACTTAGAAATGGACTCAGAGAATACATACTCAGAAACACACACTTTTAACAGATCTCGCACACTCAGCTCTTTTCAAATACAAAGACCAAACATCTATATATACCCGCTGGTCCGAGCTTTGGCCGAACCTCAGATTCGGCCAGTCCGAACTTCAGGTTCGGACCTAGTTCGGCCAGACCTAGATTGACATGATCTTGATCTTTCTTGATACTTCACACGACACACATATCAGATATCAACAAACTCCCCCTCGTCGTGTGCAGTATCTCATCAATATCATCAACTTTGTATCTTCAACCAAGCTCCCCCTCAAGCGTAGAATCCGTTCGTTCAATGAAATGAATCTTCAAACAAACTCTTCCTCAACTCGATCGTAGCTTGATCGTGATTACTTGATGAAACTTTAGTGTATCTCTGGTCTTTCATCAACATCTTCAGAAGACTTGAAGTTGTGAAAACTTGCACATAGCAACCTGCTCAAACATTTAAATAACCTTGGTGCAAAACGTCTCTTTGAGACTCCAAGATATGATATTGAAAATGATTTGTATCACGTGTTGATCGGATCAAAAATAAAGCAGAAACAAAATCTTTTTGATTTTTCAAAGTTTATGCTAAAACATACCGAAAATCTTTTTGTTATTTTCTGAAATTAATTAATGAAATCACAATACAGAATCCAACACTATTTTTGGTATGAGAAAGATCACTATATAGGATCATATTGAACATAACGCACTGAACTGCACTTCAATTTCAATTAATTGAAGCACATAAGTCATGTTGATTGCCAGTATAATTTGTCCAATCTTAAACTCAGGCAGAATCATACTCATAACATCTGGATATGTTAAGGTATTGATTAGATTTGCTTTGACCAGTGTATCCCACACTATCAGACATAATCAGACATTTTCAGTGTTTCTTTTCTTTTTCCTTTTGAGTGACAGCACTTGTGATTTTTCACAATGCATAGTATTTTCATGATATAGTCAACTGTGTTCCATGCAAAAAGAAATAAGAACGTTAAATCGTCTACCTTAAGGTCGATCTTTCGATACGCAGATAAGGCCTCGGATTTAACAAAAAAGGAAATAAAACAAGTTGAAATTGTATAACCCAACAACAATCAGATCGGTACTCCCGTACACGCAGAGAAAGTCCGATGAGTTATACGAAACACCAAAGAAAATAAAGCAGAACGTCAAACGAACAACGATCAGGTCGATCTTTCGATACGCAGATAAAGTCCGATCGTTTGACAAAATAAAGAAAATCAAACAAGTTTAAATCTTTGCAAAAAGAACACATGTATACACAGTGACTTCTCATTTTGATTTTCACACTTATTCTTCTTTTTGTGTCATGAAATATGCATCAAGATGTTATCCACATGGTCAAGCATTAGTATATAGTGTATATCACATCTGAATACTTTCTGATTTGCCGAGCCTACCCAGCATATCAAACAATGATCTTATGGCTCTTTCATCTACTCTATTCATGAGTCAGATACGTAAGCCAATGTACCATCATTTCCCAATGATCAATTTCTAACAATTTTATATATTTGACATGTATTCACTTTCCCCATAACATGCATTTTCTCAAATACTCCCCCTTACTTACAATTTTATATATTTGACATGTATTCACTTTCCCCCATAACATGCATTTTCTCAAATACTCCCCCTTACTTACAATTCTCCCCCTTAAAATGAAAACTCTATTTTTGGATTTTCATTTTACACAAAAACAAGACTCTATTTTTGGTATTTTAGAAAAAAACTTGTAAACAAAGAAAAGTGATCAATCAACACGGATAATTTGAAGATTGAGAATTCAGAAAATTTGCAGGTTAGAAAGATTTATCATGAAAATTTAAATTAAGCAGAATACCCCTCCATCAACAACGTAGCAATCGTCGATAGGTCTTCTAGAAGTACCTGCACACTGGTCAAACTAATTAGTCCAAAAATGACCCGAAGCGAATTGCTTCTGGTCGACCAGTGTCCTTGTTTTGTTTAGAAACCACCTTAGGTTTCCATTGTTGTTGTTTTGGTAATTCAGTTTTTGATGAAACAATCACAAGTGACTGTGATGATGAACCTACATTTTGAACCTTTGAAAACATTGGAACAAAACGTTTTTGTTTGTGAAAGAATGTACGCTCAACTTCATCAAAAACTCTGCCTTGTTCATCAAAGAACTTTGGTGTGGCAGATTTACCAAAAACTGATTTCTTTTGAAATCTTTGTGGTGAATCAGCAGGTGATGAACAATCTTTTGCAATATGTCCTGGACGACGACAAATATAACAAATTCTTGTCATTTTATCCCATCGGTGATGTACCTGCGAAGAACACACATGAATATCTCTAACATGATCAGAATGAAAATCATATACCTGATGCCTGTGATCATGTACCCATTTAGATGTAGGGCTTAGAGATTGAGTACTTTCAGAAGAAATGGTTGCTTTCACAAAGACCTCAGCAATCTTCCGAGCATCAACACAATGAAGTGGAAATTCTTTGTCAGAAAATAATTGATCCGAACCCTTGAGTTTGTAAAAACGTTCGGGTTGAATTTTATCAACTTGAAAAACTTCCTTCTTCACTTGTTTCATCTTTAATTTCTTCAAATCTGGAGACGATGATGCTGGAACCTTTCAAGCTTTGTTTTTCATCCTGTGAAAACCCAATCCTTCATGCTTTCCTGAAATTTTCACCTCAGGTGAACCATGACCATTCTTCGCTAATCGAGGAAATTCAGCTTTTACTTCAGTGACATTCTTGTGATCATAAAAAATCTTTTCATCAAACGCAGGTTGAGACAGAATCTTGTCACTAGAAGTAGCCGACTTCTCATTATCAGCAGACGATGATCCAGATACAAACTTTGGTGCAGGAGAAACTTCGGATTTCTTTTCCTTCTTTTTCTTATTCTTCTTATTCTTCTTCTTCAGCACAACTTTCTCATCCTCAGCAGTAGATGACGAGACCTTTGAATAATCAAATTCATTAACTTGTTCCTTCACTTCTTTGACAGCTTCTTTGAAATGAGCAGGGGGTGAAGCAGTCTTATCAAACATTTTCTCAAAATTTTCATCGTTAGCTAAGAAGCTTGTGAAAACTTGAGAATTTGAAACATTGTTGAGTAATCGATTAGCATCAAGAACTTGAATTTTCAGATCAGAAATTTTCTGTTGAGCCTCCGCAAATTCCTTTTCTTTAGCAATCAATCGCTTCGCAACCTTATGAGTTTCAAATTTTTATAAGGGAAGATTATCAAGTCCTGCATGTAACTCCTTTTTCAATTTATCCTCGTTTCTCTTTTGGATTTCCAAATTTGCAGTGTGAACTTTATTCACACGAACCAACTCCCGCTTTTCATCCAGCAACTTTCCCATGTCAACTTGATATGTTTCAATCTTAGTAGTTGATTCTTCAACATTCTTTGTAAGCATATCAAGCTTGACTTTGGATTTATCAAACAAATTCTGAAAATCATTAGCAGTATCTTCAGCCTCATCCTTCCATTTCTTGACTTCTTTCACCAACTCATCTCTTTCTTCACAAATTTTACCTTTTACAACTTCAACATCCCTTTTTTCTTGTTTGGAAATTTCCAAAACTTCATTCAACGTCTTGATCTCTTTAAGCAAACATTCATTCTTCATAACCAATTCCTTCTCATTTTCCTTAAAAATTCCCAACTCCGAACTAATCATTTTGAAATCAACAGTAACTCTTTTGACTTCTTCAATCAAAAATTCTTTTTCTTTCATCAAAGCTTCAATTTTAGATTCAAACTTCTCAGATTCAGCAGCATCATATGAACTGGAATCAGAATAATAATCATCTTGGTCATGTGTGACAATTAATGCTGAAGTATCATATCCAAACTGTCGACCCCAATCATAAACACCATCATTTTGAACCATCAAAGCTGTTGACTTGCTTGTGTTACTAGTAGATGGTTGAGTAAAACCAGGCTTTGGTGATAGAGGAACACCAGACTTATTTGCATGTGCCTGTTGACATTCCTTGGCAAAATGTCCAAGCTGTTGACATTTATAACACTTCAATTTAGACTTATCAAAACCTAAGTGACCATTGAAATCGGATGAACCCATGTTATGCTTTTTGAAAAATCGTTTTGATCTTTGACCAAGCATAGCATATTGCCAAGCTAAATCTAATTCAAGCAATTGATCATCATCAAGTTCGTTAAGATCATCTCTTGTAATCTTGGCATCAGCAACATCTTTGATAATCAACCCAAATGAAGATGAAATTAAAGCAGAAATGATGTTGGCATAATCATTTGTAGATTCTGCAGAAAACGCATTCTGATTTGAAAAATTTGGAATTGTAAAGCTACAACCCCGTGAAGATTTGTTATCAGAATGATCAGAAATTCCAGTCAAGAAAGTTGTACTTGGTGCAGAATTGAGACTTGGTTTAGCTTTAGCATTCATGCTGGCTGTATTCTCACCATGATACAACTCAGGATGTTGCAAAGTAGCAGTTGATTTCTTGGAGTTCAACATTTCCATTTCTCGAGCATGAAGTTTTCCAGTAAGCTCGTGAAATGTCATTGTAGAATACTCCTTGTCATGAGTGAGTAGCAAAACATAATTTTCCCATTTTTCAGGTAATGCTTCCATGATCTTTTCCTTTAAATCCGCATCAGATTTTTCAATTCCAACAACCTTCAATTCACTAATCAAATGTGAAAATCTTGAAACTAGAGCAGTCATGTTTTCATTGTCATAATTCTGAAAATTATCAAATTCTTTGTTCAAAACTTTCTTTCGACTCTTCTTATAATCAGCATTTCCTTCACATCTTGCGGATAAGGCATCCCACAATTGCTTAGATTTCTTGCAAGTGCTAAATTGAGGAAGCAATTCAGTAGGTAAAGCCATAGTAAGATAACCATAAACTTTCTTTTCAAGTTCATAACTTTTTCTTTCAGTACCATCGAAATCTTGAATTTCTTTAAGATCTCCATCTTCCATTGGTCGTTCATACAACGTTCGAATTGGAATCCATAAATCAATATCATTTGTGCTAATATAAGCAGAAAATCGTTTCTTCCAATTTTGATAATCTTCAAGCTTTAACAATTTGGGAACTTTCTGACTTGTTCCAATTTCATTATAAAAATTCAGCATGGTTTGCATGGCACTTTGCATTGCAGCAAACGCGTGAAAATCCGACATCGTGAAAAACTAGATTCTGATGACCGAACCTGCTCCGAACATATCACAGACCTCCGAACTCTGTCCGAACCTAAATCCAAAGTCCGAACTATGTCCGAACTTGCTCCGAAACAAACACAAAAGTCCGAACTCCTAAGTAACACCGATCTAGCTCCGAACCTTGAACCACATCGAACTCCTACTGAAACAACTCCGAACTCTGACCGAAATCTGTCCGAACTCGAAATTCGGAGCAGTTACTCCGAACTTGACCAGTTACCTCCGAACTTCGACTTCATTTTTCAAAAATAGCACGAAAATGGATTGATTTTGACGGAACTTGTTACTGTGAATTTGAAAAACTGATAGAAAATGGTTTACAAGCAAGTTTGACACCAAACACTCGATAGAAATAATGAAAATCACAAAAAACAATCTCGAGAAACACGAAAAACGCTTCAAAAATCCGAAAGTAGCAACCACAGATCAGTAGAGTGAACCAGAAAGCTCTGATACCACTTGAAAATGCGTGAGCATCGTATCGTCTACTCGATCTAGCTAACCGGACATCGAAACGTAATTAACCGATTGTTTTATTGATCAACGAAGAACAATTACAATCAGTAAACACTTAGAAATGGACTCAGAGAATACATACTCAAAAACACACACTTTTAACAGATCTCGCACGCTCAGCTCTTTTCAAATACAAAGACCAAACATCTATATATACCCGCTGGTCCGAGCTTTGGCCGAACCTCAGATTCGGCCAGTCCGAACTTCAGGTTCGGACCTAGTTTGGCCAGACCTAGATTGACATGATCTTGATCTTGCTTGATACTTCACACGACACACATATCAGATATCAACAAAAAATTAATTC
>JBCNJP010000003.1:16530314-16638472 GCA_039602395.1 Deinandra increscens subsp. villosa
GCGGTTGATCTCTAGTTAAGAACATTCATCAGTCGACGTTTCTTCTGTGCGACGATTTCGTTCGGTAACGGTACCCAAATCAACCTTGATTCATTGCAATTAAATTAGGAGTTATGGCTTGCAATGAATTGTATTATCACCTACATCTCATCATTTGAATCCCATTCACCACTGAAAAATCCACTCCCGTTGCTCTCGTTTTATCACCGCAAAGGAAAGAAAAAAAGAAAAAAAAACCCACCGGAAAACAAATTCCGGCCAAGTCTTCACCGAAACAGCACCCTTGAACGTCCCCTGTGATCTCGAGCATAGCAGAAACCGGCGGAGCATCACGGTTTGTCCCGATATTGAGTTCAAGCTCGGAGCGGGTTCGAGTTCGGTTTCATTTCGGCTTCAAAATCTCATCGTTTATCGTCTCTGTTTCAAGGTAATTGATTTCTCCTTCTTAGTCGCATGTTTTGTTAGAGATTAATCCCGATTTCGCGATTTTCCGGTGACCGGAATAAAACTCCGGCCACCGGAGATTATGATGAAGAAGATGATGACGCGCGTGTATAGAATGTATATAATATAAACTGGATCCATTCACGAATTGTGTGTAGCGCAGTTGGTCCGGTCGTTTGCTGTAAACGTAGAGGTCGCCGGTTCGAAACCCGGCAACCCCTTTTCTTTTTCTGTTTGCTTATTAAACCCGATTCTGGTCGCTGTTTCTAGTAAAAAATATTTCTAATCGAGTTCATTACCAAAAACACGTCCAGCCCAGTTGGTTGTTGTGCTACATTGCCGACCAGAGGTCACAGGATCGAACCTGGTGACCTCCGGCTCTTTTGTTTTATTTTTGTTCTTTTATCTATGGACTTGTTTGACTTAAAACCTATCACCAATTGTTTCCCTTGTTATTTTGGACTCGTAGAAACCCTCGTAAACATCGTTGCTTTCGTTTTCTCTCGTCATTTTATATAATTTGGTTATTATATATAAAATGTTGATTTTTATTTTTATAATGAAAATTATAACGAGTACCTATTCGAGAAAATATATATATATAAACGTATTTGGAAATATAAAACAAACGTTTTATCAACCCTTATATTTATGAAGAAAAATATATATATATATATATATATATATATATATATATAAATAAATGTATACACATATCTACATATTTATAAATACATCTATCTACATACATAAATATACTTTTCGACTACCCGGTTTTGTAAAAGATTATATTTATCTATTATTTGCTCTTGGGTGAACTTTTATCCTTTCGACGTCGTCATCAACTTGATCCGTGAGTAAACCGATTCTTGTCTAAATGACGTCTCCGACTCATTTCGTAATAAACGATTTTTATCCCGTTTTTGAAATATATCATCTACATCACATATGGAATTACTTGTCAAATTAAACCGTCGTCTAGGCTATGTTACGCATGTTCGAACACACACTTACGTATGTAATATCGATAGGTGCTCGGTAGCTACGCAAGACTCGAAGTCTTACTGATTTGTAGCAGCGCACCCTAAGGTGAGTTTCACATCCTTTTACGTTACGTCCGGGTTTGGACGATAACACACGCAAACACGTTACACCCGGGTTAGGGTGATAACACGACAACGTTTATGTATGATTAAAGTAGAAATCCAACATATATCACATGTTCACGTAAAATGCTTATCTTTGAAAGTCCTTACTTATCGAACCGTTAATAGTTTATAGCGAGGGGATATTGGGTAGTACTACTGGGGTCTGACAAACCCCACTCAGCGGGCACGAGATGCACCACCCGATTGGCGGTCGGACTGAGGACAATGTCAGCCTAAACTTACCGTGATCGAGTAGACACGGGGAAGGCAAACCACGTAAGGAATTATTCCTACAACTAATTGGTCAGCTTCGGTTGCGAACGTTTTAGTGACATGAACTTAGGCTCGCTACCTACGATATGGATTGTACTGTTAATATACATGCTTATATACGAATAAAAACTGTTGTATTCGTACTGCATAACTATACTAGGTATACTTATGTGCTTATGTGAACTCACCAACATTAGTTGACACTTGCTCTTATGCATGCTTTGCAGGACGCTAGGAGAATCGGATTTTTGGGCACGTACGCTGGTTAAACCTTTCATTTTGGGAATCCGTTTTTAACATTTTCAAAACTTAGTCTTAAACTGGTTGTTTACTTAATGGGCGCTTGTTTTTGCGCGACATTACTTATTTATGCTTCCGCTGGATTTTAAACTATGGTTTTAATATTTTCCGTTTGAAAATATATATTTACAATTTGAACCCTAAACTTATGTTTGATGTAACTAATGACTCGGGTCCTGGTCTGGTTCACACCCCACACGGTAAAACTCCGTTAGTGGAAATTGGGGGTGTGACAGATTGGTATCAGAGCCCTTGGATGCAGAGAACTAGAATTTTCAGAAATTCTAAACTGTAACTGTTTTGAACATTAGTTACAACAATTCCCAAAAACGTTTTCTTTTCGCGTGCCAAAAATCGATTACTCACATTAGGTTATCTTTTCTTTATTTGTGTCTGTCTGGGTTCAGGCAATATGTCACCATCCGATCATACACGTGGAAAGGCACCCATGAAAGAACAAGGATCCTCGTCACGTCAACCGTCCCGCAGGAGGCAACGTCTTGACTATACTCAATCGGATTATGAGGCAGAGTCACATTATTTTCGAGACCCGAACAACGCGTCCGATTGGCGGTGGTTTAGGCCCATGGTGGCCAGTCTTATAGGCGAATTTGGAGTCCCCACGGACGAGGGTAGACTACCCGATCTTCCCTTCTGTCACCCACAGATCACTGCTGCAATGATGGCAGTGATAGACGAGTTGCGTAGTGAAGTTAGATCACTGCGAACCGAAGGACGAAGAACACAAACTGAAATTCAAGGAACAAGGGATGATCTCGAGGTGACAACCACAGCACACAACAACTTAGCCCATGGGGTGATTGACCTCGAGGATAGAGTGGATACCTTGGAGGCAAGACCCAACTCGGCCAATTTAGCCAACATGCTACAGACTGCCTTAGCAAGGATTGCTGTGTTAGAAGACCTGGTCGGGGACCTGACCGGGCAAGTGGCTACTCTCCAGGGACAGGCAGCCCCTGCAGCTGATCCAGTGGAGGAAGAACCCCTCGAAGAGAATGGAGACAACGCTGAAGAAGAAGAGGTCGAGGAACCCGAAGTCATTGATCCATGATCTAATATGTCTCATTTCTTCTATTTTGTTACTTTGAAATAAATTTGACTGGGTGTTCATTTTATTTTGAATGTTTTCAATACTGAGATACCTTATGGTTGGATTTTAAATTTTGTAATGGATATTACATTTTTTATTTTACCAATGTGTTTCTGAAAATTATGTCGTGTGATGGATGGATGCATGAATAATTGTTTTGTGTTTAATGAAATTAATATTGGATATATTAATCATTGAAATGTTCGTATGGAAAACAGAACCATGGCTGAACACCTCACCGCAGCACAGATCCAAAATCTGATTGACCAAGGAGTTGCAGCAGCTCTAGCAGCGGCTCAAAATCAGCCAAACAACAATGGTGGTAAGTAAAAAACAGACGAAAAATTGACTACTTTTTTTTTCTCACTCTCTAAAATTATTCTCTGAAATAATTTCATGAAACAAATCCAGGCCCAGCTCAATGCACCTTCAAAACTTACATGGATTGTAAGCCGCTCATGTTCAAGGGTGATGAAGGAGCCGTGGGTCTGCTGCGATGGCTCGAGAAATCAGAAAAGGTGTTCTCAATGTGCAACTGCCCAGTTGCGAATCGGGTCAATTTCGCAACTGCTACACTTGAGGGAGCTGCCCTCACTTGGTGGAACGCGCAAATCCAAATGTTAGGACTCGATGCAGCAAATGCTATGACTTGGCAGGAATTCAAGGATGCCATGATGGAGGAGTATTGTCCTCGCGACCAGGTTAAAAGGTTGGAAGGTGAGTTCCAGAACTTGAAAATGGTAAGTTCTGAGATTGAAGAGTACACCGCTCGCTACCATGAGTACACGGTGCTATGTCCTACAATGGTTGATGCTGATTTCAAAAGGATTGAAAGGTACGTGGATGGGTTAGCTCCACAAATCAAGGGGATGGTTACTGCCTCAAACCCTGCAAATGTGTAAAATGCTATCAGGTTGGCTCATAAGCTGACTGACCAGGCCATAGAGCAGGGAACTTTGCCACCCAGGAAGGTCCCCAAAACTGCCCTAGACGGGAAAAGAAAGAGAGAAGATGAATCCAACAACAACAACAATGGTAGTGGAAACAACAATGGGAGATCCTCCAACTCTCACAATCAAAACAAGAGGTACAACAATTCTAGGGGTGACTATAACAACAGTAACACCAACAGTGGGGGCGGTAACCAGAACCGCCAAGGTGGTAGCAATCAGAATAACAACGGGTACAAAGGACGAGCACCGTTCTGTAATCGGTGCAACCAACACCACAATGGGGCATGCAAGAGACTCACCTGTGAGCGTTGTGGTAAAGGGGGCCATGAAGCTAAGAATTGTTGGGGTGAACTACAAAACCGTCCCAATCAAAATCTGAACCAGAATCAGAATCAGAACCAGAGGCAGAATAATGAAGGCCCTAGGGGGTGTTATGAATGTGGAAAACCAGGGCACCTAAAAAGGGACTGCCCACAGCTTCGGAAGAATAACAACAATGCTGGCAACAACAATAACCACCGTAACAATAATAACAACGGCGGTGATGGTGGTAGGAACGGTGGAGATGGCGCCAAAGGGCGAGCTTTCGTTATGGGTTCAGGTGAGGCAAGAAACGATGCCAACGTCATTACCGGTAAATTTCTTCTAAACAACTACTTTGCAAATGTCTTATTTGATACGGGTGCCGAGAAAAGTTTTATCTCGACTAAGTTTTGTAAATTGATTAAGGCTACCCAAACTCCACTAAAAGCTAGGTACACGGTTGAATTAGCAAATGGTAAGCTTCTCGACACCACTCACTTAGTTGAAGGCTGCACATTAGAACTATCTGGTCATAAGCTAAGTATAGACCTTATGCCTTTTACCATCGGTAGCTTCGACGTAATAGTAGGAATGGATTGGCTATCCAAACATCAGGCGGAAATTGTTTGTCAAGAAAAAGTAATAAAAATACCCATAGCAGGAGGAGAAGTACTCTCAATTCAGGGCGAAAAGGGAGGTGCTGTCTCCGGAATCATATCATACCTTAAGGCGCAGAAGTGTCTTCGGAAAGGACACGTGGCAATCCTGGCCACAGTTACGGACCAAACCAGGGTGGGGAGAAAAATCGAAGACTTTCCGATCGTACGTGATTACCCAGAAGTATTTCCTGAGGAATTACCTGGCCTTCCTCCATTTCGGCAAGTAGAATTTGGAATTGACCTCGCTCCGGGAGCAGCTCCGATCGCGCGTGCACCGTATCGGCTAGCAGTGAACGAATTGAATGAGCTGTCCGCACAACTGCAGGAACTGCTAGATAAGGGTTTCATTAGACCCAGCTCGTCACCATGGGGAGCACCTGTGTTATTCGTCAAAAAGAAGGATGGCACATTCAGGATGTGTATTGATTACCGCGAACTCAACAAAGTCACTATTAAAAATCGATACCCTCTTCCTCGAATAGATGATCTTTTTGATCAGCTTCAAGGATCCAGTTATTATTCCAAGATTGATTTAAGGTCTGGTTACCACCAGCTTCGAGTCCGTGAGGAGGACATAGAAAAGACAGCCTTCAGAACACGCTACGGCCATTATGAATTCTTGGTCATGCCTTTCGGGCTGACAAATGCACCAGCTGTGTTCATGGATCTCATGAACCGTGTGTGCAAGCCCTACCTGGACAAATTCGTCATTGTGTTCATCGACGACATCCTCATTTACTCCAAAACAAAAGAAGAACACGAGGAACACCTGCGGTTAATCTTAGAATTGTTAAGGAAAGAACAACTCTATGCGAAATTCTCTAAGTGCGATTTTTGGATCCGAGAGGTTCAATTTCTGGGTCACATCGTCAACGAGCAAGGTATTCACGTTGACCCAGCCAAGGTCGAGGCCATTAAAAGTTGGCCTACTCCTAGAGCTCCTACGAAAATTTGCCAATTCCTTGGTTTAGCGGGTTACTACCGTCGTTTTATAAAGGGATTTTCTCAGTTAGCTCACCCATTGACTGCTCTTACGCACAAAGGGGTTCAATACAGATGGGGTGACAAGGAAGAGGCAGCCTTCCAAGCTTTGAAAGAGAAACTTTGTACTGCACCTATATTATCTTTACCTGATGGGATTGACGACTTCGAGGTCTATTGTGACGCGTCAATCCAGGGACTCGGATGTGTTTTGATGCAAAGAGGTAAGGTTATCGCATATGGGTCAAGGCAACTAAAGTCCCATGAGAAGAATTACACAACTCACGACTTAGAGTTGGGCGCTGTTGTATTTGCCTTGAAATTTTGGAGACACTACTTATACGGTACCAAGTGTACGATATTCACTGATCACAAGAGCCTCCAGCACATATTTGAACAGAAGGAACTCAACATGAGGCAACGTAGGTGGGTCGAATTGCTGAACGACTATGACCTTGTGATAAAGTATCATCCAGGCAAGGCCAACGTAGTGGCTGATGCCTTGAGTAGAAAGGAGCATGTTAAACCTAGAAGGGTTCGAGCTCTTCAATTAACGATCCATACGGGGCTACCGGATAGACTCCGGGATGCTCAGAAAGAGGCCCTGAAGGAGGAGAATTTTGGGTCTGAATCATTACGTGACATATATGGAACTTCGGAAGTTAAGTCTGATGGACTTCGTTATTATAATGACCGTATATGGGTACCTTTGCATGGAAATCTTAGAGAACTGGTAATGGACGAAGCTCACAAGTCCCGTTATTCGATCCATCCAGGTTCTGACAAAATGTATCAAGACTTAAAGGGGCTATATTGGTGGCCTAATATGAAAGTTGATATCGCTAGATATGTCAGCAAGTGCTTGACGTGTGCGAAGGTCAAAACGGAACATCGAAAGCCAGCAGGGTTACTGCAACAACCTAAAATTCTTGAATGGAAATGGGAAGAAATCTCGATGGATTTCATCACGGGATTGCCCCGTTCTTCTGGCGGTAACGATATGATTTGGGTTATCGTTGACCGATTAACAAAATCCGCTCATTTCCTAGCTATCAAGGAAAATGACAAGACAGAGAAGCTTGCAAAGATATATCTCAAGGAGATTGTCAAGCTTCACGGAGTGCCTTTATCTATTATCTCCGACCGAGACCCTAGGTTTGCTTCAAATTTTTGGAGATCCTTACAAGAGGCGATGGGCACTCGCTTAGATATGAGTACCGCGTATCATCCTCAAACAGATGGACAAACTGAACGTACCATTCAGACTCTTGAGGATATGCTTAGAGCATGTGTGCTCGACTTCGGGAAAAATTGGGAAACTCATTTACCACTGGTAGAATTCTCCTATAACAACAGCTACCATACCAGTATTGGAGCCGCTCCATTTGAGGCTCTCTACGGACGAAAATGTAGATCGCCGGTCTGTTGGGCTGAGGTTGGTGAGAGCCAACTCACTGGACCTGAATTAGTACACGAGACCACTGAAAGAATCGTGCAGATCAGAAACCGCATGAAAGCGGCAAGAGATAGACAAAAGAGTTATGCGGATAAACGCCGAAGGCCTTTGGAATTTAAAGTCGGCGACAAAGTACTATTGAAAGTCTCGCCTTGGAAAGGCGTCGTACGCTTTGGCAAGCGCGGAAAGTTAAATCCCCGCTATGTAGGACCATTCGAGATCACCGAAAGCATTGGTCCGGTGGCTTACCGTTTAAATTTACCTCCTGAATTAGATGGAGTGCACAACGTGTTTCACGTTTCGAACCTGAGAAAGTGTTTAGCAGACGACACTCTCATAGTTCCAGTAGAAGAACTGAAAATCGATGAACAATTGCGATTTATCGAACAACCCGTGGAAATCATGGGACGTGAGGAGAAAACCTTGAAACAAAGTAAAATTCCCATCGTCAAAGTAAGATGGCAATCTAAGCGTAGACCGGAGTTCACGTGGGAACGAGAAGATCAGATGATGAAGAAATATCCTCACTTATTTGATCAGGCCTCAACATCTAATTAAGGTATGAGTTAAATTTTGGGACAAAATTTCCTTAACAAGGGGATGATGTAGCAACCCTAAAATTTTTCTTTTCCTTCCACAGAAACCGTAGCAACTTAAGGCAATTTTCGGGACGAAAATTTCTTAACAAGGGGATGATGTGACAACCGCAAATTTTCCAGGTTAACTCCGTTAACAACTTGTGTTATGTTTCGATAACGTCCGTTACTTCCGTTAACTAGAATAGTTACACGAACATTGCACATGAGTCTAGACGTCGGTTAACAAACTTGAATAATTATAATTTATGATTAAATTATATTTGATGATTTCATGAAAAGTTTTTGTCATTTTATGTGGCAATAATATTTATCGTTTTATGTGGTATATATGTATACATATATACACATGTTACTTTATTATTTTATGTGATGACGCGTCACGTAATCGTACAAAGTGTTTCTATAATTTTATAGGAATCTAAACACATATAGTTATGGATTATAACTATGATTTTATGAGAAAGGTATTTAGGTTATACTTTTATAAAACTTCGTTCGTTAAAAACGTTGTGACGTACACTCGAATAATCACCGTCAAGTTACCTCCGTTAACCCCGTTAGAGTGTTTGTTAATATTCTCTAATGTTGAGGGACCTATTGTGTAATTTACTAAGTTTCATAAATTATTCATGTTAAATCTTGAGGGACCAATTCTGCAATTTAATGAAAGTGAAATTAAGAACATTCATCAGTCGACGTTTCTTCTGTGCGACGATTTCGTTCGGTAACGGTACCCAAATCAACCTTGATTCATTGCAATTAAATTAGGAGTTATGGCTTGCAATGAATTGTATTATCACCTACATCTCATCATTTGAATCCCATTCACCACTGAAAAATCCACTCCCGTTGCTCTCGTTTTATCACCGCAAAGGAAAGAAAAAAAGAAAAAAAAACCCACCGGAAAACAAATTCCGGCCAAGTCTTCACCGAAACAGCACCCTTGAACGTCCCCTGTGATCTCGAGCATAGCAGAAACCGGCGGAGCATCACGGTTTGTCCCGATATTGAGTTCAAGCTCGGAGCGGGTTCGAGTTCGGTTTCATTTCGGCTTCAAAATCTCATCGTTTATCGTCTCTGTTTCAAGGTAATTGATTTCTCCTTCTTAGTCGCATGTTTTGTTAGAGATTAATCCCGATTTCGCGATTTTCCGGTGACCGGAATAAAACTCCGGCCACCGGAGATTATGATGAAGAAGATGATGACGCGCGTGTATAGAATGTATATAATATAAACTGGATCCATTCACGAATTGTGTGTAGCGCAGTTGGTCCGGTCGTTTGCTGTAAACGTAGAGGTCGCCGGTTCGAAACCCGGCAACCCCTTTTCTTTTTCTGTTTGCTTATTAAACCCGATTCTGGTCGCTGTTTCTAGTAAAAAATATTTCTAATCGAGTTCATTACCAAAAACACGTCCAGCCCAGTTGGTTGTTGTGCTACATTGCCGACCAGAGGTCACAGGATCGAACCTGGTGACCTCCGGCTCTTTTGTTTTATTTTTGTTCTTTTATCTATGGACTTGTTTGACTTAAAACCTATCACCAATTGTTTCCCTTGTTATTTTGGACTCGTAGAAACCCTCGTAAACATCGTTGCTTTCGTTTTCTCTCGTCATTTTATATAATTTGGTTATTATATATAAAATGTTGATTTTTATTTTTATAATGAAAATTATAACGAGTACCTATTCGAGAAAATATATATATATAAACGTATTTGGAAATATAAAACAAACGTTTTATCAACCCTTATATTTATGAAGAAAAATATATAATATATATATATATATATATATATATATATATATAAATAAATGTATACACATATCTACATATTTATAAATACATCTATCTACATACATAAATATACTTTTCGACTACCCGGTTTTGTAAAAGATTATATTTATCTATTATTTGCTCTTGGGTGAACTTTTATCCTTTCGACGTCGTCATCAACTTGATCCGTGAGTAAACCGATTCTTGTCTAAATGACGTCTCCGACTCATTTCGTAATAAACGATTTTTATCCCGTTTTTGAAATATATCATCTACATCACATATGGAATTACTTGTCAAATTAAACCGTCGTCTAGGCTATGTTACGCATGTTCGAACACACACTTACGTATGTAATATCGATAGGTGCTCGGTAGCTACGCAAGACTCGAAGTCTTACTGATTTGTAGCAGCGCACCCTAAGGTGAGTTTCACATCCTTTTACGTTACGTCCGGGTTTGGACGATAACACACGCAAACACGTTACACCCGGGTTAGGGTGATAACACGACAACGTTTATGTATGATTAAAGTAGAAATCCAACATATATCACATGTTCACGTAAAATGCTTATCTTTGAAAGTCCTTACTTATCGAACCGTTAATAGTTTATAGCGAGGGGATATTGGGTAGTACTACTGGGGTCTGACAAACCCCACTCAGCGGGCACGAGATGCACCACCCGACTGGCGGTCGGACTGAGGACAATGTCAGCCTAAACTTACCGTGATCGAGTAGACACGGGGAAGGCAAACCACGTAAGGAATTATTCCTACAACTAATTGGTCAGCTTCGGTTGCGAACGTTTTAGTGACATGAACTTAGGCTCGCTGCCTACGATATGGATTGTACTGTTAATATACATGCTTATATACGAATAAAAACTGTTGTATTCGTACTGCATAACTATACTAGGTATACTTATGTGCTTATGTGAACTCACCAACATTAGTTGACACTTGCTCTTATGCATGCTTTGCAGGACGCTAGGAGAATCGGATTTTTGGGCACGTACGCTGGTTAAACCTTTCATTTTGGGAATCCGTTTTTAACATTTTCAAAACTTAGTCTTAAACTGGTTGTTTACTTAATGGGCGCTTGTTTTTGCGCGACATTACTTATTTATGCTTCCGCTGGATTTTAAACTATGGTTTTAATATTTTCCGTTTGAAAATATATATTTACAATTTGAACCCTAAACTTATGTTTGATGTAACTAATGACTCGGGTCCTGGTCTGGTTCACACCCCACACGGTAAAACTCCGTTAGTGGAAATTGGGGGTGTGACAAATTTACATATCAACGATTGACATAGAAACAGAACATACCGACAAAGTACTTGTTACCAGTAACCTGTAAAATTTTCAAGTTCCACTAACGAAAAAGGATGGCGCATAAAACCTTCGTGGACCCCAGGCACCTTCCTAACCACTGTTGAACCCTAAAGTTCAATCATAAACCGATTGTCCTTCAGTATACGGTATTCACTCCGGTTATTCTGAACTGAAAAATCCTTCAACACATACACTCCCCCTTCAACCAGCTTATCCACAAAGTAGTGCGCAATGTTGCTTCTGGCAGTCGCATGAAACAATGGCCCTACATACGACATGAGTTTGTTGATCACTATTACAATAAAAGTTAATATGAACCAGTAAAACTAAAAATGGAAGAAGTCACTAACATCGTTGTCAGATAAGATGTAATCTGTACTCATATATCATCCGGTAACGCTGTTGCAATCCCATCCTCTACACACCATGACAAACAGAGGGCCCGAGTATCCTAAATCCAAGTCCTCAAAATAGGAACCTGATGCTTGAAGGCCCTGTAACACCTCTCCAATAGGTCGCTTCGACATTCCAATATTCCTTTAGCTTCCTTGCTATACGGATGAATAAAAGTACCACGTAGCCTTAGGTGTATTCGAGACCCTTTAATAGGTACCAGGGAGACCTCCGGGCTGAAGAAACGGCCGGCCATTAACCACATGAGTGATCACAGGACGATACTGAATGCAATGAGGGAAATTGAGAAGGCTTAATCAATGTCGGGTCTTTAAACCCATTAATTTGACTAAAACACACACCGGCTCCTTCAAGTTGGGCTATCAAAACGCCGTAAGAGGAAGAGTAGCAAACCTTAAAATAACTTCCCGTGGCTAATTGCTAATAATACCTGAAACAATATCAGAGGAATTATGTGGGGAGCAAGGCTAATTTTGTGTGCCATCGATAATTGAAAATATGTAAAACTTAGATCAATAATTGACACATGTATTCTCATACCCCAAAAGAATAAAGACGTAATATGATATACATAACCGAAGCAGAATTAATACACGCGACAGAAGACACGGGTACAATCCCGACAACATTAGTAAACTACCTCATAAGACCGCGTATGAAGTGGGAATATACAATCGATACAAACAAAGAAGTCACGCAAGCATTGCACTTTAGTAGCTTCCATTTTTTAATAACCATATTAATCTAACAGAACCAAAATCCTATTGACTTCAAGATGCCCACATTTGTAAACATAACACGTGAACTAAAACCTAACCGTACTGATTTTTTTTACAACTAACTCTAGTGTTCTAATTCTATAGTTAAGAATAGTTTGTCTACTAAGAACATTAACCATGGCACCTTTATAGGATGCTCATTTCTTTATGACTTAGTTGAAGGTGGCAGCTTGTAAGGTGTAAATTTTAATACATTAAGCGGAATTTCAAAATGAGAAATCGTATTTCTAAAAATGCTCAGAACGCTTCAGCCAAAACTCACATATTACAAATGTTAAACACGGTGAAAATCACTATGAAAATTAGAATACCTAACCATGTTAAAATCCATATTAGACAATAAATTATTTAAAACAAGGGTGATAATCCTTTACACACAGATTGTCATAGAAATGGAACTAAATGCTCAGATCAATTTGAAAAATTATCACAGCCAACCATTTAGGATTTTCAAATAATGTTTTCACTTGAATCGCAAATTAAATATCATCATAGCCATTGAATAGAGGGTCGGTATAGGGTCAGATCAATGTGAAATGTCATCACAACCATCATGACAGGGTTACAAAAGCCATACAGTACATAATAAAAAATGTAAAATCGAAGTGAACAACAGAACATATTTGTAATTTATAACACATACATACATAATTAAACTTCGAAACACATTATAAAACCATCAGCAAATTAAAAGGGCAGGTAGCATTCTCATTATTAATTAAACGTGTTCTAATTCTATAGTTGAGAATAGTTTGTCTACTAAGAACATTAACCATGGCACCTTTATAGGATGCTCATTTCTTTATGACTTAGTTGAAGGTGGCAACTTGCAAGGTGTAAATTTTAATACATTAAGCGGAATTTCAAAATGAGAAATCGTATTTCTAAAAATGCTCAGAACGCTTCAGCCAAAACTCACATATTACAAATGTTAAACACAGTGAAAATCAATATGAAAATTAGAATACCTAACCACGTTAAAATCCATATTAGACAATATATTATTTAAAACAGGGGTGATTAAAATTAGCTGGATCCAAAACCCAGCCCAAAAATACCCGACATTCGGGCTACCAGAATGCGAAACTATTCGGATATCCGGATTTTTTGGATTCGGGCCCAGATAGCGATTTTGGAAAAATTACACCATATCGCATACCCCACAACCCGAAATATAGGGCACAGCCGGCAATTCACCAACCCCTTCGTCCCATATGGTTAGGCGTCCACGCCGCCGTCATCGACCCGGCCTCTGAGTTGGTAATTAGGTCGCTGCCATCTTCATAATCGACGGCATCTGTAAAATCGTGTGGGGTCACATCGGTGTAACGAAAGACCAAATCAGGGATTCAGTCGCCGCATGTGACTTAATGGCCATCATTTTTAGGTCCGAAGTTGTCAGATCCATGATTCAGATACCTCTTATAATTAAAGGGTCAGTCAATCTATACTCCCGTCGTTCTTTGAATGAAATAATATTCACTTGTTTCCATGAACAGATGTGTTCTTTGTGTGCTGGTTTGAAGATTCTGTGTTAATCAACAGATATATTTTGCGATTACTATCTATGCCTTTTCAAATCTATCGATTTTCTGGCTGTGATATGTAGGTTAAACCGATTATATACTTTTAAATAACTTCAAGCATCAATTGTAAGACATTATTTTACTTTCAATCCAAAGGGATGATATAGGAAAATCAATAAGCTGGTTATAATAAAATTACTGAAATACACCGGGTCATAAACAAATTCATGATGTAAAAAGAAGCGCTGATGACGCCAGAATAGACCAACCCGCTGATAACGTAAACACAGCCAACGGGTCAGGTCATTCATGACCCGCGTATAATTTTATTTCAATCGTGGTCCAAACCTTTAATATTAAGCCGTTTAGTATTTTTCCATCTAATAAAATAATACCATAATATTAACTAACACTTCAATCTAAATGTCATGATCATAACCGGTGTCTTACTAAACCAATTTATTCACTGTTTCTTTATCTTCATTGTTATGCCCGAGCCCTATGCATTACATTGGAAGCCGGGAAAAAACTGGCGACAATTCTAGTCATCGGAGAAGGAGTTCGAACCAAAGTAACAGCAACAGTGAGAATCCATACAGTGCCCCTGTTGGAAAAAATGAAGACATACCAATGCACCCGTCCAAACCTGTAGCGTACGACAATCAAGGCCATATTGTGCAACTACAACCAACAAAAGAACCTGGGCAGAAGAAAGAAAAGGAAGAAGATCAATAGGTAAACATGTAATAGAAAATGTAATATTCGGATCATATGTAATAGTTTGTATTTTGCGAGTATCCGGTGGTACATTTTTTTCCCACCGGAACTAAGCATAGGGAGACAGCCTCCGGTGGTACATTTTCTTCCCACCAGTTGCAACCAAGTTGGTATTTTGCGAGTATCCGGTGGTACATTTCTTCCCACCGGAACTAAGCATAGGGAGACAGCCTCCGGTGGTACATTTTCTTCCCACCGGATGCAACCAAAAGGCCTTTATACTCCGGTGGTACATTTTCTTACCACTGGATCCAACCATAGGTATATTAAGATTTAAATTGCATAAACCAAAACACGTAATAAAAATCAACTTACACGACGTAGGAGGTCCGACGGGGGAGGACGCGGAGGAGGGGGGGAAAGGGGGGGGGGGGTTGACAACCAATTCTACATGGCTTTATATACATCATTAGAACCATGTAGAAGCTAAAAATTAAATAAGATGAATTCAATTCCACGAGTTGCAAGAATTCCAAAGATTGTCATTTAACATGAATAACACGAACAATTAACAAACACTATAGAGTTCGGATGGTTTTCTTTATTATCAAATTTAAGCATCGCCATTAACTCAAATATAAGGGGATAGAGAATTCGTATGGGTTATATTTAATCAACCATTCACCACCATCATGATGATGCATGATCATGTATCATGATGTTAATTAAAGACGACGCTTAAGAGTGTAGTACCGAATGCTTGGTTTCAAGTACACGGTATTTATGATTTAGCATTCATTATGGTGTCACAATTGTGCCATTGCTCAACTTTTAGTGTTATATAGATATTATTTAAATAAAGGTTAGCAGGAACTTTTTTCGAATTATGGAGATGGATGGAAAGGTTTACACTTTAAGAAGATCGTGGATAAAGAATGCCAAAAGATATTTCAATTTCCGAGGCCGCGGAAGCCAAAAAGAAGGGAACATCCAACGAAGAAACATTCGAAGAAAAATCAATTCATTATCAAATTTTAAAATTTTTATAGAACGCTATTATTATACGTTCGATTTTAGTTTATAAAAAACATAATGTTACTCTTATTCACAATAATTTTTTATGCTATCTTAGACTAATAAATGATATGCTTATTTACATAAAATCTTAGATACCGTAGCAACGCGCGGTCGATTTCTAGTTATTATATATCAAGGGAATAATTCCAATTCACCCAAATTTCAATTCTTTTAAAACTTTCTAATTCCTTCTAAAACATTCTATGAATCAAACGGACCCTAAAAAATTTAGGTTTAAACAAAACCTTCTTCAAGAAACATACGCAACCTCCCCTCCTTTTCACGGCGCCGATCTTGTATTCCACATAATATCAGACAAACCCATATCACCTCTCTAGTCTCTTTCTTTCTTCGTTTCAACCACGAGTTCAAATAGAAAGTCACCAACATCTTTACGGATTTAATTTGACCAGTTGACGATTACAACAATGATGCAAATCCCATTTTTTGGGATTTATGCGGCTAGCTTTTCGACTACGTACGGTTGCCGACCCAAAGCCACAAACCCTAATCTAATCAACATGCTTTCACACTTCCGCCTTCCGATATATACAACCTCATTAATTGAGGCAAGATATAGCGAATTTTACAGAATTCTTTCTCTTCTCAACTCTCTCTTTCTCTCAAGAACAAGCCCAGTATCATCATCCTGTTCGTCAGGACCTTAAGAACTCGAAGGTAATTCTAGGCTTAGTGTTATCTCGGCCGTACAATAGGGTTTAGTCGATTGTACCATGGGAAACAAAACGGATATTTGGTAGACCCGGAATTTATTTTGAGGGACCCGGGATTTGACCCGAAGCCTTCGCCAATGGTTTTTCTTATTTCTTCGAAATCATTTTCAAAACCTTCTGTCTTCACCCTTAATTCTCAATTTGTTTTCAAAAGTTCATTTCATTTCAACAATTTTATTACAGTGATTTCCTTTACATCATCATAAGCACTTAATTTTCTTGTATCTTTTCCTGTATTGTAATTCTCATCATATTCCTACTAATTGCACCAATAGGAGTAGATTTCATTTCCTGTGTATTGTAATAGAATAGGTTTAATAACTTCTGTTGTAATCGTACCTAAATAAAATATTTATTTTATTTCAAATCCACGAACGGTTTTCCTACAAAAATAACATGCAACTTCGAGAGGATTTACCTACAAAATCTTTAACTGTGAATCATGGTCGTGCATTACCGTGATTTTAGGAACGAATCGTAGCTCTGATGTCAATTGTTACGATATATCCAAGTGGCACAACGGAATCACCAACACATAATGCGCCTCACACGATTAACACACGATAATGAGAAAATAAGATAAATGACACAAGGTTTAACGTGATTCGGTCGGTGTGACCTACATCCACGGGTTGCAACTAAGGTTTCTCTTAATTCATTAGCTCATAATGCACAAGATTACAATTACATGACTAATTATATATAATAACAAGATTAAGACAACTAACTTTAGAAACCAAAAGGGACCCTAAATTAGGGCTGGCAATTTGTGTCTTATCGTGTTAAACATGTTAGAAACGACGTGATTAACACAAGTATTAAACATGAAAACGAGACATTTAACAACTGGCTTTGATGGTTTGAGCGTGACACTTATGTGTTTTATGTATCATAAAAGTTAAATGATGAAACCTAGAATACTAAAAATATATTTTTTTTAAGTATAAAATTACATAGTGTCTTATTTTATTAAATAGTTCTTATCGCGTCTAAACAGATACCCAAATTACTAGCCCTACCCTAAATAACATAATCGGCCAAAGAACTTCACACCTAACTATTAAGTGATTTTATTTGGATGTATCATATATGTTTTCTTCAAGTACCCTATATCCCATTTTATCTTTTTCTTTGTGTTTTAATTATTTCTTTTTGGAAAATCACGGAATTTGACCTCTTTGCACCCCCTAAATTCAGCAAGTAAACTGGCTATATTTTATGCGCCTTCTCCAATAACCATATCCCATTCAATCCATAAAAATGTGACACGTCATCACCAACAGCTAAATTCATACGTCACGTATCCAAAAGTAGCCAATAACTTGTTGTCACATAGACATGCTGGCAACAACGGCAAGTCCTGGTGTCAACTTTGCATTCCCTCAAATCATTGAATATTCCTTAGTATCACTTACAACCAATCATATCCCACGTGTCACCGAAGGCAGAGCCTTGCCTTCAGGCCTTGGCTAAAAGCGAATCCTTGCCTTTGCTGACACTTGTCAGCATCTTATTGGGAGTCTTGCGTTCGTTTGTCGTCTCGCCTATACGTGGCATTGCCGTCGTTTGCTATCTTGCCTACGTGGCTGATGGACACATGGCGAAGAAAGTTTGTCGGTGCTACTAATATGGTTGATTGTTATTGGTTTGTGTGGTCAATAGTTATTTGGAAAAGACACAAAAATAATCATAATTTTGATATAAATTGTAAGTTAAATGGGTCATTTTGATGATTTTTCTTTTTTTTTTCTTTCTAATTTATCTCTATCATCACTTTTGTTACAAATGGTGCTATGACTCTTCATGCAATACTACAACTTTGTTCTTAAGAAACATAAATAATTGATTAAAATATGCTACTCGTGCATATCTATGGACCGAATCTGTGGGTACATATGCTTTACCCGCACAAATCTGATTTGTTTTTTCTTATTTTGTAGTCGTATCATGATAAAGGGGTGCCACTCCATGACAAATGTAAAACATATACAAGACCCCACTAATATTTTTTAAGAAAATATATAATCTACCTTGACAATAAACCCATTTTTGTGGGCTTATAAAAGGGCTTCTTGACCAATAAGGTTTATCAGGTCTTAATTATACCAATGAAATGAGAGAGAATCTAATGTAAGACGTTGATTGTTAGCTTTATCCTGAGGGCTTCTAGTTTTACTCTAAGTGTAATATGTTTGTAAAAACATGTATTTAGAGTTTAGCTGGAGACCTTGGAAGATCAAAAACTCATCGTTAATAAGTCAAAATGGGATGAGAGAGGGAAGTCTGATTAAAGCAATTACTTTCAAGGCATTGATTATTCGCTCTCCTTCAAGGGCTTCTAGCTTTACAATACATGTAATATTTTTGTAAAAACATGTATTTAAAGTTTAGCCGGAAGACTTGAGGAGATCGAAAACTCATTGTCTTGAGATGTTACATGAAGAAACCGGTGACATATATATCCGGAGTCATCTATATTATTTCTGTCAAGAACTTCTACTAGTTAGTAGGGCTGTTCAAAAAGCTCGCGACTCGTGGCTCGCTCGAAGCTTGCTCGAAAAAAGTTTAAAAAAAGCTCGCTCGAAATCCGCTCGTTCGTAAACGAGCCGAGCCGAGCCGGCTCGGTCTGTAAATGAGCCGAGCCCGAGCCAAGGTCAGCTCGACTCATGGCTCGCTCATTGGCTCGCTCGTTAGCTCGCTCGTTGGCTCGTTCGTCTGGCTCGTACAAATTTATATATAATTTAAAAATATTAAAAATTATAAAACAACTATAGATGCATATTATCTCATTTGTATGACTCAGCTCATCTCCCTCTTAAATCTAACCAACGTTAAACCTCTAATTTTATTTTCAATTTGTAGATCCATATTCACGACTTCTGCCTCCCACCTCCCTAATTCTTATTTTCTTTCCTATTTTCCCATAACTTCATTGCCTTCCTTTAAGTATTTGTCTAATTGTGTCTTTGATAACACCGTCAGGTATCTGCCATGCTTGCTCTACTTCTTCCGTTCTTTGATTGTTTCCGCTCATTTATCTTTACCTTATAAATTTACTACTAAATATTATTAGAATTTAGTTGTGATAAACTTTGCATTATAAGTTTTGTGGTTATAAATTTTTTATTGCCTTAAAAATATTAGTTTTTTTCTTATATTAATTTGTGTTAAAAGTAAAAAAAAAATATATATATAAAAGTAAACGAGCCGGCTAGATGAGCCACAAGCTGGCTCAAGCTTTTGACGAGCCGAGCCCAAGCTCAACTTTCTGACTCGTTAAAATAAACGAGCCGAGCCGACTCGGTTCGGGTTTTAAACGAGCCGAGCCTGAGCCCACCCTAGCTCGGCTTAGCTCGGCTCGTTTACAGCCCTACTAGCTAGCTATTTTTTATATATTAAGTTTGAAAGACTATGGTTCATAGCTAGCTATTTTTTATATATTAAGTTTGAAAGACTATGGTTCAAATCATTTGTTCATATAAGTATGTACTATATAAGTATGTACCTATATTTAGTTTAACTTAATTGAGTTTTTTATATATTAAGCTGAGATACAGGATACCATGGTTCAAATCAATGTTTTAAAAACCGGATTGAACCAGCTGGTTCAACCGGTTGAACCGTAACCGGTGGGTGCACCGGTTTGGTTGAGGGCGGTTTTTAGTAGTTTCTAACAAAAAAATGAACTGGCGGGTTTTCCGGTTGAAGCGACCGGTTCAACCGGGTGAACCATTTTTTTTAAATTAAGTTAAAAAAATATTTTTAAAACAATGAAAAAAGGTAGGACCGTAGGGTTTTTCACTATTTTCTTAATTGAAGTTAACAGATCGGACGAAAACAAATCGTCACTACGTCACTTGCCGCCAGAGATTCTAAAACAAACCATCCATCGAAGATAACTAAAAAGATGATATATTTTTTTTGATAAATATAACTTCATTAGAACTTATATTGATGTAATTTTGGATAATTGTAACTTTGTTTGAAACTTTATTAAAGTTTCTTAACGACATTTGTCGCGGTTGAAAATTTATAAAATGTATATTATAATTTACATGTGTTTAATAGTCAATCCGGTTCGACCGTCCGGGTCAACCCGGGTCAACCGGTTGAACCGTTTTTTATATAAGACCAGTCCGGTTTAAAAGTCCGATTTTAAAACATTGGTTCAAATCATTTATATACTATTTTATGAATGTATTTTCTATAATTCTATGAATATATAACAAGACTACAATTATTTTTATATTGTTTAATTATAATTACTATTACTATATATTACAATTCACAACATATTATTATTTTATTTAGTTAGAATATTTTAATATTTTTTATATTATTTTAATGATATATATTAAAATAATCTAGAGTTTTATATATATTTAATTAATCAAATTCAGTCCAATGGTTTTGTGTGTTCGTGTTATCTTAGCGGTAACCTGACCATTAATTTTGTGTGTTCGTGTTATCCCAACGGTAACCTCAATTGATTACCAATAATTTATATTATGCTTGCATATTACAAATGCAATATTCACGTTGTCAGAGCGGTAACCTCCATTGCAATAGTTTTGTATGTTCGCATTATCCCAACGATAACCTCTATTTAGATTATTTAATTTTATAATTTTTTTTACTTTTTATATTTTTGTTTTGGTTGTGTAATACGTAAACTTTTAAATGGTAAATATGATTTGGTCATATTTTATAAGTGATTTTGATTGTTCAATGTTTTCTTTTTTTCGTTTTCCTCCAGGTATCCATAAATGGTTTTGTGTTTTTGTGTTATCCCCACGTTAACTTCCATTGATCACCAATAATTTATGTTGTTGGTGGTGTAGCAGTTTATCTATTTTTTCTACCTGTGTTATCCGAACGATTAAAACAACAAGAACCAAATGAGACCGCGTTGAGATGAACGAAGTAATGATCTTTTGTGAAGTTCACTCTATGTAAAACAAACAACAAGCTAAGCTAATAGAACTAACACAACAACGTTGCAATTTTGATAATTTTATGATGTCATTCTTGAACACCTCCGTGCAACGTACGGAGGGTTAAAATCTAGTACAATACAAATTCCTCTTCCTACAATAAAAGTTTCACAAAATATGATTTTCCAATTTTATGATGAATCCATCATTGAAATATTACCATGCAGCCCACCAATTTTTAGACAACAATTTTGACGTTTAATTGACATGCATGCATGAATCCACTTTTGTTGGATGTCCCATGTATGCACGGAAACCACGTTGTAGGACCAAGACGTAGAAAAATTTGAGTAATTGCCATCCATCATATTCCACCGACTTCACTTTCCACCTTTGAGATTCCAATTTGTTCGACTTTTGCCAAATAGGTTATTCTTTGGCCGTCTAATCTTAATTAAGACTTCAACCGTCTCTTTTTCTTTGGTTATTCTTTTTTCCTTTAGATAAATTTCAAATTGCTATCTTAACAATAGACCAACTTATTGTATAAGTGATCGCATGTTTATTGCTAAATCTATAAGTTTTTGGTACAAGTGATTTATGTTTCACGTTCTTTTATACATGTTTTATTTCTTTTGTTGCCAGGTGGGTACTTGGAATGTTGGGAGAAAAAGCAATGGAAAATGTGTGTTTTTACTAATGTTAAAAAGAAGTTTTCACCAATTTTGGACATAAATAAAATACAGATAACATAGTTTGTTGGTGCTGTATTTTCTGGGTTTGTGTAGTACGTTGTGAGGGTTTTTTAACGCACTAAACCGTGTCCAAAACCGAGCTCGTATGAAAGAGATATCGATGCTCAAAGTTGAGCCTTCAAAGTTGTTCAAGTTGTGAAAATTAGAGAGAAAATGAAGTGGAACTTATCCCACATTGGTTGGGGAATGAATCTAAAAGTGGTTTATAAGGAGAAAATCTTACTAACTATTCTTTCCTTAAGTAAGACACATCCCTTGGACCCTGAGGGGTAAATCGCACTAGCACACGCGTGTGCGTGACATGGGCGTATGGGCGCAATGTTGCACTCTGATAACGCACTTTGCACTTTGCAGTTTGCATCACCACGGGCCGCCTTATTGTTTTTTGAGTTCAACCGGAAGACTGAGCCTGTCTGTTTCAACAGGATATTGTTCCGGTTGAGGTCCAAGCGAAAAGTTGATTCAGAAACCAGTCTAGGCGACCTGTGTGGTTCAGCCGGAAGTTCTTCCAGGTGAAGTTGGAGCGGACAGTTAAACCGGAAGATTGGTTCTTTTGGTATAACAACTGTAACGCGTTTTGAGCTAATTAAGGTAATTCCGCGTTAATTAGAAATCAATTTGCATTAAAGACATATAACGCAAAGTTTGACTACGAATGTTTTGATTGCTCACTAAGTCTCCTACCAGTATAAATACGACGAATGTTTTGATTGCTCACCAAGGCTCCTACCAGTATAAATACGGCCTTATGGGTTAGAGCAAAACACATAAGAATTCACAAGCAGCATTCTTTTCTCGCTACCTCTTCTTCATCTAAAATTCTCTTAAGCAATTCTTCGAAGATCTTCCAGTGTTCATCAAGGTAATCTCGGGCTTAGAGTTATCTCGGCTGTATATTCGGCTTTGGCAATTATACCCTGGTAAATAAAACGGATCTTCGGTAGACATGGAATTTGATTTAAAGGACTCGAGTTTTGACCCGAAGCCATCACCGGTTTCTCCAAACTGTTTTCATAATCAATCTAATTTTTATCACTTTCTCCTTTTATCTAATTCTTAACTTTCATTATTTTATTCATTAGCAATCACTTTCTGTTTGCACTTTAGTCGATTGATACATTTATTTGTATGTAACTTTTTCTTTATTTGTAAATGTACCGTTGTTCATTTATTTTTATGTATTGTATTTCTTTGTTCTATTCCTTGAAATCGTATCGGTAGGAGTAGACTCTTTTCAAATGTATTGTAATAGAATAAGCTCTTTTTTTGTTGTAATCGTACGAAATAAAATATTTATTTTATTTTAAATCCACAAACGGTTTTCCTACAGATACACGTGTCATGTTCTTCCCAAATCCCTTTCTTTCTCTTTCTCTCACATAAAAGTAACATTGATTCTTCAAAATCGAACATGACGACAGCATCTTCAAGATCTTAACTTTCTGCTTGATTCCTTTAACATCAGCTTCTTCATACTCAAATCTTCAACACCAACAATTACCTCCCATCCAGATCGAGTTTCGCCATCAAAATTACATAACAAAGCAGAAACTAGGGTTTGAAGTGTCTACAGCAAATTATTCAATAATTATTCAAGTGAACATAGAAATTAACAACACATTACAAGGTAATCGACTATATTGATTGATTTCGTCATCAAATTTGCAAAACAAAGCAGAAATTACGGTTTGAAGTGTCTACAAACAAATTATTCATTGATTATTCATGTGAACATAGAAATTAACAACACATTGCAAGGTAATCAGCTATATTGATTGATTTTGCCATCAAATTTGCATAACAAAGCAGAAATTAGTGTCTGAAGTGTCTACAACAAATTATTCAATGATTATTCAAGTGAACATAGAAATTAACAATACATTGCAAGGTAATCAACTATATTGATTGATTTCGCCCCAAAAAAATTTATCTGTATTAAAATTAGGGTTTGTCGACTTTGAATTATGAGGTTTCTTTCATATATTTATTTGCAAATTTTTTGTTGACATTTGTTTAAAACATATAGAATTGTTATTTGGTTTTTTTTATATACTTTTAGGTCCAACATTTGTGTTGGCTTTAAAGAAGATTTCAGGTATAATTGTGATTATACTCCTCCAAATTAGGAATCAGAGTTTTTGGACACCTTTTGTAGGTGATTCTTCTATTCTTGTTTTCGGTCTGCTTTTAATACCATATGTTTCTTGCTATGTGTGAGCATTAAGCAAATAAGACACTTATACCTAACTGTAAAACCAAGAGCGGGTCGTTTGATGATTTATGTGATCAAATTATAAAGAAATAAGCAAGAACACAAGTGTGAATTTGAGTTTTCTTGTATTGAACTCACACTGAATTACAAAGACTATTAACTCAGAACCAGATAAGCTCACAAAAAAACACACAATTCTCTCTACTGAGAAATGACAAACAACCAACATTATATACTGGCCACTATTCCAACTAATTGGGCTAGCAAAGAACTGGTGGTTCGTTGCTAGTTCGCTAATTAGTTCGTTGGTTGTTAAACTCATAATACTCTAACACAATACAGGTTACAACTAGGTACATCACATGACACATTCAAGTTATGCTCTAACACTAACATGATTTAGTGTTAATTCAACCCAATAATCAATGAAGACACTATCAAATATAGTGGAATTATGTTCTAGATTTATGTTTTAGTGTCTATAAGAAGAGTAGAAGACTTGCATGTGTGTAATTTATCTACACTCGTCCCATCAGAATATACCAGCCACATTAATTGCCACATACACTAAATCATCCCTTTGTTTAGCATATATATATATAGGACCCAAGGATTGGGGTCATGTGAATGAGGAACGGTTAGGGTCATGAATTGTAATTTCAATATGATGTATCATGCATGATTTAATAAAATTATTTGGAACTTGCCTTTTTACATGAATAAATTGTTGGAACTATATGCTCATGAAAAAACATATGACAGGCCGGATTGTATTAACATAACGTGACAACCATCAAATATCCGTGTCGGTAACCCGACCCGTTTCAATAATTCGGATGATTTCATTTATCATCAAGTTTAACGTGGGTGGCCCACTAGAATCAGTGTCTTACTTGAATAAACATAATTAAAGTGTATGATTTATGATTTCAGGATTTTATTTGAACCTTACATTGTTGTTTTATGTGACACTAAATGTTACATAATTTTAATTAGCTTCTTAATGTGAATTAAATATACGTTATCATATTTTTTTAATTTTTTAAAATATGAGTAACATAAATGGTTTTTTTTTTTTTTGAAATAATATTTTACGGATACCTATTATCGTATGTCTATAGAAACGGTATTTTATGAGAATAGGTTTGGACTATATAGTAGGCTGCAAGTTTGGTTATAAAATAATTAAGTTGGAGTTAAATATAAATTAGAGTTATAGCTAGAGGGGTAGTATGATCATTAGTCAAAGTTGGAGGTTTATTTGGTCAAATGACCAAAGTTAAGTTTGAGATATCAATTCAGGTTCTGTAACCGGTAATCAGTGGCGGATTCAGAAATTTTTGTCAGTTGGGGTAAAAAATAAGTCACGCTAGAAGGGGTGAGATTGGAACATGTTAGATTAGAACGAGTCGGGTGAAGATGAGTCTGATAATTATATAAAGACTAGATAAAGCACTATTATGACAAAAAACATAACAAAAATTCTAACATATATGAAAAAAATGTGACTAGATACAGTGCTCGAACCAAAACTTTTTAATAGGAGACCAAAAAGAATAGTGTAAATAAACTTGATATAACATAATACTAAAAAGCCATAGGTTTGTCTTAATGGGTTTCATAACATATTTTTCTTTTAAAACGAAACGTATTTAGATGACGAGAACCCATTTGAATTATATAGACAATATGTTTTTTTTTCTTTTATTATTATAGTAATACTCCTGAATCTTATAAAATGATAAATAAATAAAAGAATATATTATAAAATAAAGTGTGGAAAAGCCTCATAAAATTAAAACGGGTTTTATATAATATAACAATTATAATTCCTATCCCCTTCTCACAATTTACTGTATTTCGTTTACACTAATCGGATGATTTCACGTGTGCCACTTTTATATAAATGTCCATATATTATTGGTGGGTTGGGCGGTTGCTTGCATATATCATATATGTGTTTGTATCTGACTTTTCATATATCTCCTTATAGTTGCGTTGGTGCTCATGGCGTCACATCTTCTTAGGGTTTGCCGGCGTTGTGCTTTTGTGGTACGACGTTTGTTTAACCGATGGTAGTTGTCGTGGCGCGAGGTTCTAGGGTTTACAGCTCCATATGGCGGCTGAGATCTGTTTTGCGAAACCCTAAAATCGGTTCGCGATAATGGTGGCGGTGATATCGCCGCGTTGTCGGAAATTTTCACGGCAAGGCGGAGATCTTAATGTTTTCTGCAGCCGTGAAGATGTCTAACGTCGCGGTACGAAACCCTAAAATCGGTTCGCGATAATGGTGTCGGTGATATCGCCGCGTTGTCGGAAATTTTCACGGCGAGGCGGAGATCTTAGGTGGTGTTTGTTTTTTGGCAAAAGATCTTCTCAACCTCTTTTATCTTCTTGGCGCAGACGCGGGAAGACGTTTTCTTCAGAAGACCGTTTGTTTTCTCGCAGACGTTTCATTAAAAAACGTTTGCGAGACCTCTTTTTGGAGAAGATGTAAACATACGCTTCATACCTCTTCTCACTTCAAAATTTCTGCCCTAATCTCCTCTCCTCTCTGCGCCTCCACCGTCCCTCCTGCCTCCCTCCTCCCTTCTGAACGGCGCCGGCAGGAACCTCGCCGCCGGTCCTTCCCTCGTCGCGAGCAGCACATCGCCGCCGGTCCTCTCCCTCGTCGCGCAGCAGCACATCGTCGCGCAGCAGCAAAGCCAAAAACCCTAGAGGTAAGCTATTTACACAGTCGGATTAATCGCAAAATCAAGAACTTATATCCATCCATTGTCTTCGATTTGTGTAGTTTCATGTCATTATATTTGTAGATTTTATCTTCAGTACACTACATTCTATTATATCTGTTTCCATTTCATCACTTTTTTTTGTGTGGATGTAGCGATTGCTGTAGAATAGATTTCAAATTACATATTTTTTAAAGCTGCAAGCTAATTTTCTGACCTCAATAGCTCATAATTTCATGTCTATGCTTTAAATTGGCATGTTAATGTTTCTCTGGCCTCAACTATAAGAGTGATCTAGGTAAGAAATAGGGTATGATATGTCAAATTGCCCTGGTTTAAATAAGTTAGGGGGCTTATATAGTTGACAATTCTCTTGATAGCTTTACATTTTGTTTGTAACTGTTTTGTAACTGATCATGAGTAGGAATTAGTTAATTGATTGTTTACTTCATGTTAATTGATTGTTTATGGCTTATTTGTGACTAAAATTGGTTAGAAATGGGGAAAAAACAACAATGGTCGGAATTGCAACAAAAATGTTTGTTGGAAAGTTGCATTGAAGAGGTAACCATCGCGGGTAGAAAGGGGATGAGTTTGCACAAGGACTCGTGGACTAAGGTTGGAAAAGTTCTTAAGGAAAAGTTTAATTTGGATTTGAATCAAAAACAAATGAAAAATGCGTATGATAATCTTAGAGCCAAATATGTTGGATGGGTTTACTTGAAAAACAAAACCGGCAACATATACAATCCTCAAAACAACACTTTTACCTTAACGAACGAGGAATGGGAAGAATTCAAGAAGGTATGTTCATACAATAATAATACTTTTACATATAATTTTATAACATCTACATTTAAACAAATAATCGGAACGTTTTTTTTCTTCTTAGGGGCATCCAAAAGTTGGTTCATTGAAATCATATCCGTTGCCTTTTCCTGAACTTTGTGCTCAACTGCTTGATGGTGCTAGTGCCACCGGGAATGGCAAGTGGACATCAACTCAAACATCGGGGGTTGGATCGTCTTCTTGTCATCGTACCCAACCACTTCTGCCTTTTCATGACACGGAAGGAGATTCTGGCACGTTTAATCATACCTCTGAGCCTGCTACTTTTGAGCCTACTTTTGAGCCTAGTCCCGAGCGTACCCATGAACCTAGTCCCGGTCCTAATCCAAACAAAAGGGCAAAAAAAGGGCCAACCGTTGATGAGTTAGCACTTGATATGCGAAGTGCTCTTCAATATTTGATTAAAGGCAAAGAAGGGCCAACCGTTGTTGATTGTTCTGAGAAGTTAAAGCAGGTTGGGTTAGAACCGGTTGATCCTATATTCTTAGCTGCGTTTCATATTTTTGGAAAGTCATCAGATATGAGAGAGGCATGGATGGCTTTGCCGGATATTCCTGAAGTATTAAGGGGGTGGATCGTGTGCAGTGTCACCACTGGCATTGAGTTGACTCAGTGTGCGATTCCTCACAGTTAACCGAGTTGAGCGATTTTCTCTGTTTCATTGCTGATCTTCGTTGATTTCCTTCCCTAGATCATGTCTAGATCTAGGGAATCTGATTTGTTCACTAAGCCGATGAATCATACGAGCGATAGGATGGATCCGGGTGATCGAAATAGGAACATTCTGAAGGACTCTGCTGTTGAGGGGCCTGTGGAAGTTATGGTTGTTGATCTCTCGAATTATGGCCTTAAATCCTCTGATCTGATTGAACAAGGTGAAGACAAAGGTAAGTCGAGGGTTTATGAGCCTCAGAATTTCCAGAAGTTAATGGATTCGACATTAAATGAAGTTCTGAATGCTCGGAGCCTTGATCCTGCGTTAATGGAGGCGGCGATTAATGAAATTAAGGTTCCGAATAAACATTGTAGTACGTTGGTAGGTAATGCTAACAATGAAACTGTTGAGGTGAAGTCTGATTCAGGTAATTCTGACTCGTTTGTGCTGTCTGCGGGGATTAATGGTAGTAATGGATCTGTTAATGATATGGTAAGTGATGACCCTATTTTATCCTCTTCTGCTGTTTTTGGGGATAATTGTGCTGGTAATTTGGTGAATATTGAATGTAAGGCTCAAATGTTTGTTTCTGAGGCTATGAATCGTAGCTCTGTTATAAGGGAGGCTGAGGGAGTAAATAAGGAGTTATCCAGTAATGGGGATAGTAAGTATAAGGGGTTGGCTTCTGTATCTGCTCCATGTGCAGAAGTAGATGCTGCTATGGATGAGTTTTTCAAGCTTGTCAATATTGATCCTGAATTTATGAAGTTAATGGTGGAATTTATAGTCATGCATCAGGATGAATTGGATTTTGCATACAGGTATTTTGGCTATTTGAGCAATATTTCAATGATTAGAAATGTGGCTAGACAAATGGATGGGAATTTTGAGATTTTTATTTTACCCATGGCTGCTAATTGTATTTCTTTGAGTGGGGAGGGGTTTGCAACTACTATCCCCTTGGAGTCTGAATGGATTAGCAGGTATGCTCATATGAAGTATAGTGGAATTTTCTCTAGCCCGTTTGAATTGTCTTGTGATTGCTTTTTTATGGAAGATGATCCTATGATATTGGCTTTGTTTAAATTCTACTCTGCTAGTGTGTTAAGGAGAATGGCTGTCAAGGTTAAGAGGAGAATTGCTTATACTGAAAAGAATTTGTTTGATCTTCAGAATAGATTTCTTGATGTTATACCTGTTGATTTTAAGGCTGGGACGGATAAAAAACGTAGGGAGTGTATTTCTAGTGGGAATGGTAAGAACTCTGTCTACATTGATGCTAATTTGGGAAGGAGGATGGTTAGTTTGGGTCAAACTAAATCTAAGTTGGACAATTTGATTAATACTTATGATCTTATTTCTTCTTCACTTACCTGTGTTAATTTCAATTTGGGGAAGTCTAATGAGTTTCCAGATTATCAACCTCCAGTTCAGTTGGAGACTGCTGTGCTTAAGATGCAAAACAATATGGTGGAAGGTAATATGGAGGAGGTTATGTCTATTCCGGTAATAAAATATGAACATTTGAGGAATGTTAAGAAAAGTATGAAGGAGATTATGGTGGAGCAACAGAATAAGCTTGTGAAGGTCAAGCAAATTCAGAGGGAAAAGATTTTGAATGCTAAGGTGAGTCCTTCTGGTGGGTTTAAGTGTGATGCTTTTGAAAATCTTCCTAATGATGCTGCTGCTGTTTTTTCTGCTAAAAATGCCCTTAATGGTGATGTGGATGGTTTTTTAAAGAGGCAGCTTGCTAAAGAAGAAAGAATTAGGAAGGAGGAGGAAAAGAAGATTGTAGACAAGCAAACCTATGCTAATGCAGTTCATAGTAATGAGGTGGATCAGGATTTGAAGGAAGTAAAATTTATCCCCCCTGCTGTTCTTCCTAATGGGGAAAAGGTTTTGCTAATAAACCCTAAATTTATTGAGCAGACAAAGAAGGTGTATAAGAATCATTTGTATGGGTATTTCATTGGTACTACTTGTATGATTGGATGGGTAAGATTTCATGTTTACAAAATGTGGAAAAATTTTGGGATTGAGGAGGTGACTACAAATGGGAGGGGTATTTTTTATTTTAAATTTAAGAGTGATGAGGGTCCTCTGAATGTGTTGAAAGCTGGGCCTTGGGCTATCAGGAGTATTCCTTTGTGTATACACAAGTGGGAAGCTGGCATGGTTTTGGAGAAAATTGAACCAAAATGTGTTCCTAATTGGGTTACTTTTCATGGGTTGCCATTGGAATTGTGGAATATAGAGAGCTTATGCAGCATTGCTAGCTGCATAGGTAAGCCTGTTACCTTTGATAGTATAACAACTGATAAATGTGATAAGAGAGAATATGCTAGTTTTGCTAGAATTCTTGTGGAGGTTCCTGTTTATGAAGATCCTCCTTCTTCTGTTAAGGCTTTTTATCCTGTGGATGAGTTTGGAGTTCAGAAATGCATTGATATAAATATAGAATTTTCAAAATTACCTGTGAGTTGTCATCACTGCTTGGTATATGGTCACACTTTTGAGGCTTGTGGTAATAGAATGCTTACAGAGACTGAGGTTCTGGAAAGAGAAAAGGCTGCTGATCCTGTTGATAAAGGTGATAATGGTTTGGCTAATGGTCCAGGGATAGATGCTGAGGGGTTTCAACCTGTGGTGAATAAAAGGAACATTGGGAGGAAAGCTACTGATGGGGATAAGGGGGCTGGGAGTAGTACAGGTGGAGGGACTTCTGGGAAGGGTACTGGTGGTGAGACTTCTGGGAAGGGTGTTATTGATAGTAGTTCTATTGCGGGGTATGAAGGCGGTATTGGTGTCTCTCATAAGGTTTCTCAGCATGGGGGTGAATTGCAAGTTGATGGCAAGGTTCTTACTGGTATACAGGTTCAACAAAAGGGTGGTAATTCTAAGGGTACTAACAGATATGGTCAGGGTATTAGGGAAAGGAGTAATGAAAATGGGGTTGCTGGGCAGGAAAGCATAATCAGGAACAGTCAGGGAAGTAAGGATAGTTCTAGGAATGCTGAGCGAAATGTGAAGAAGGATGAAAGGTCTGATGGTTCGGGAAAGGCTAGGGATAAGAAGGTGAATCAAAATTTGGTATATGTTCCTAAGGGAAGTAAGGATAGTTCTAAGAGTGCTGCTCCTCCTGATAAAAGAAATCCTTTAGTGGTTTCTAATTCTTTCAAGGTTTTGGAGGATATTACTGCTGATATCACTAATGCCACTCAGAAATCAAGTGTTTTACAATCTAATGACAAGTTTATTCCTGTGAACAAGTCAAAGATTCTGACTACTGCTCTTGAAAGTTATTATAAAAAGCTTTCTCAGGATGAAAGGGATGAGATAGTGGTATATGTTACTAATAAGATTGTTCCACCATTGGAAAGAAGGAGTTTGTGGAATTTTTCTCAAAAGAAGTTGTTTATGATGCTATGCAATAAGAATGGGTTTGATGAGGGAATGAAGTGTGTCCTTGAAGATGAGGAAAATATTGAAGAAGTTTGTGAAATGCAAGATGAGTTAAATGAGGTTGGTGATGATCAGCTAAAGGATGGGGAAGTATTGGGGTCTCAATCTAGTAAATTGCAATGAAGATTATGTCATGGAATGTTAGGGGCTTGAATAATCTTGACAGGATTCTGGATGTTAAAAGGGTGTTAAGGGAGAATGGTATTTGGGTTTGTGGGCTGATTGAATCTAGATTGAATGGTAATAAGGTTGACTCTGTTACTAATCAGATCAGGAGTCGATGGAACTGGAGTTCTAATGTGTCGTGTTGCAGGGATTGGGCTAGAGTTATCATTGGGTGGGATTCCAATAAGGTTGATGTTCAAGTTGTTGATATGAATGATCAAGCTATGCATTGTGTTATTAATTCTCTTGATGGAGATGAGAGCCTCATGTGTTCTTTTATTTATGGTCACATTACTCCTACCAAGAGGAAGAACTTATGGTTGGATTTAGTTTGTCATGACAAGATGATTAAGGATTTGCCTTGGGTTTGCATGGGAGATTTCAATGTTATCTTAGATCCTTCTGAGTCAACTTTTGTGAATTCTAGACTTAATTCATCCATTACTCAGTTTAGAGATTGTCTTAATTCTTGTGGGTTGATTGATTGTAAGTCTGTTGGGATGAAGTATACTTGGAATAGTAAGCCTGGGGGAGGTGATGGGATTCTCAAAAAGCTTGATAGAGTGGTTGCTAATCAGGAATTTCGGGAGTTTTTTGACAATGCTAAGGTTGAATCTCTTCCTTTCTTTACTTCTGATCATACTCCTTTGGTTCTTGTGTTGCAGGAAGAGTCTAAGCAGGTGGCCAAATCGTTTAGATTCTTGAATTATGTTACTAGGAAGCCTGATTTTTTGAGAATTGTGAAAGATGGTTGGAATTGTAGGGTTGATGGGTTTAGAATGTTTAGTCTGGTGTCCAAATTAAAGGGATTAAAGAAGCCTTTGAGGAGACTTAATTTTCAAAATGGTAATGTTTATGATAAAACTCAGAAGATTAAGACTGAATTGGAGAGGATTCAAAAAGAAATGGTTGATGATCCTAGCAATGGGCTTCTTAGGGATGAAGAGTTTGTGTATCTTTGTGCTTATAAGGATGCTTTAATTGATGAATATCATTTTAATAAGCAGAAATCTAAGATTAATTGGTTAAGGGATGGGGATAGTAATTCTAAGTACTTTCATGCTACTGTCAAAGAGCGGAAACAGAAGAATAAAGTTTTTAAGATTGTGGATAATGAGGGTGAGGAGTATTATGGAGACCAGATTGGTGAGGCTTTTGTGAAACATTTTAGTAAATTCTTGGGGGAAAAGGGTAATGTTAGTGAAATTAGGGAACCTGAATCCTTGTTTCTTAGGTATGTTCCTGCTGATTGGGCTGAAAGAATGGTGGGGCCTGTTTCTAAATTGGAGGTTAAAGAGGCTCTTATGAGTATTGATGATGACAAAGCTCCTGGTCCTGATGGTTACACGTCTAAATTTTTTAAAGCTGCTTGGGGAGTTATTGGTAATGACTTTTGTGATGCTATTTTTGAGTTTTTTGAAAAGGGAAAGCTTTTGAAAGAGGTGAATGCTACATGTATCTCTTTGGTTCCTAAAGTTAGTAATCCTGAGAGTGTTACTGAGTTCAGGCCTATTGCTTGTTGTAATGTGATTTACAAATGTATTAGTAAAATTTTATGTAATAGGATTAAGGATGTGTTGGGGTTGATAGTTGATGAGAATCAGAGTGCTTTTATTCCTGGGAGGCAGATCAGTGATAATGTGTTATTGGCTCAGGAGCTTGTCAGGCACTATAGTAGGAAAATGGGATGTGGTAAAGTGGCTTACAAGATAGATATTCAGAAGGCCTATGATACAGTTGATCTGGAGTTTTTGAGATTGATTCTCATTCATTTTGGGTTCCCTATGATTATGGTTAACTGGATTATGGAATGTGTGTCAACTGCCTCTTTTTCGATTGTTGTTAATGGGAAACTTCATGGGTTCTTTAAGGGGAAAAGGGGATTAAGGCAGGGTGACCCTTTGTCTCCTTACTTATTTACTTTGGTTATGGAAGTTTTGAATCTCATTATTAAAAGGAGGATTAGGTGTAGCAATGAGTTTCAATTTCATTGGAGATGTAAGGAGTTGCAGATTACTCATTTGTGTTTTGCTGATGATTTGTTATTATTTTGTAATGCTGATTGCAGGTCTGTGCAGATTTTGAAGGATGTTTTATCGGAGTTCAGTAATGTCTCTGGTCTCATTCCTAACCTTATGAAGAGTACTGTGTTCTATGGGAGTGTTAAGGAGGCTACTAAACAGGTGTTAAATTCAATTATGCCTTTTAAGGTTGGTAAACTCCCTGTGAGATATCTTGGTGTTCCTTTGCTGTCTAGTAGATTAGGTTATAAGGATTGCATTGTTCTGATTGAAAAAGTTAGGAAGAGATTGAATAGTTGGAAAAATAAATTCCTTTCCTTTGCTGGTAGATTGCAGTTGATCAAATCTGTCTTATTTTCAATTGGTATTTACTGGACTTCCATGTTTGTGTTGCCTGCTAAAGTGCTTGATGAAGTGGAGGGTTTGATGAGAAGTTTCTTATGGGATCATGAGGTCAAGGCTAGGGGTAAGGTGAGGGTTAAATGGAAGAATGTCTGTCAAGAGTGGAAAGCTGGGGGTCTTGGAGTGAAATCTTTAAAGGTTATGAATCTGGCTCTTATTGCTAAGCATGTTTGGAATCTTGTGTCAGGGAAGAATTCTATTTGGGTGAAATGGGTTAAGCACTATTTAGTGGGGGATAGGAACTTTTGGACTTTACAAGTCAAGGGTGGAATGAGCTGGTCATGGAGGAAAATTTTGCAATATAGGAATTTATTAAGGCCTCATTTCCTTCATGAGGTTGGAAATGGGAAAAGCTTGAGTGCTTGGCATGATAGATGGCATGAGATGGGTCCCCTTGACATGTACATTTCTAGAAGGGATGTCTTGAGAGCTGGTTTTTCTGATAGTGATACTGTGCATGATATAGTGAATGATGGAAGATGGGAATGGCCAGAGGAGTGGTTGGTTAAATATCCGGTGTTGAACTGGATACAATGCCCTATGATTAATGAGGAGAGTGATGATGAGGTTAAATGGTTAAATAGAGAGGGAGATCTTGTGGATTTTAGTGTTGCAGGGTGTTATAAGGATTTAATTGATGTTAATCCTGATGTGAGATGGGCTCCTAATGTTTGGTTTTCGCATAGAATTCCAAGGCATGCTTTTGTCCTATGGATGGCTCTTCAATTTAAACTTTTAACTCAAGATAGGCTGGACAGATGGAGTGGGGGAGGGGGTAGTCTTAGGTGTGCTTTTTGCAAGAATACTCCTGATAATCATAATCACTTGTTTTTTGATTGTTGGTTTCCTGCTCAGGTTTGGATGAGATTGAAAAGGAAAGCTAATATGATGGAAGCTCCTGATAATTGGAGTTGTTTGAGGGATTACATTGGTGGTTTATCTGGGAGAAAATCTATTTGGAATGTTATTAAGAAGCTAACTATTGCTGCTGTTGTTTATTTCATATGGCAGGAAAGGAATTTGAGGCTTTTCCAGGAAAATTGTAGATCTGTGGAGGTGGTGGAACATCTTATTATTGAGGCTATCAGGCTTAAGCTGAAGGGGATTAAGATGAAATTTTCAATGCAGGTTATGAAAGCTGATGAGGAATGGAAATTTCTACCTTTTAGTATTGCCAATGAGGTACAAAGCTAATTTTTTAATTATGTTTGGTGTGTGTATGCTGTTCTTGTGGTATATGGATGGGGTGTGTAGACATCAATATTATGTTATGGGTGGGGGGATAATATGGGGTGCCTTGTTTGATGGAGGGATCAGAAATAGTCCTTGGGTAGTCATCTGGTGTAGTAATGCACTTCTCATTGCTCAAATTTTATTTCTCAGTTATTTTTTGGATTTGAACATTCTGATGATATGGATTCTTGGAAACAAGAGTTCTATCATTTCTGCTATGGTTTGGTGGTGGCTAGGAAATGTTGTGCAACAGTGTTGCCTTTGCCTTTTATTGGATGATGAGTGGTGCAACCTGAGAGGTAGGATGAATCTTCCCTCCTTCAATGTTTATATTTGTAGCACTTCCTCAGGTTGCACAATCCTGTATTATCTTTGGTATGATGTTGCCTTTTGTGTCTGGTGTTCTATGATTGATATTATTGTTTTATGGCTGCCCACTTGGGCTTTGGGTGGGGGGTTTATTTGGGATGGAAGGTGGTGGAGAGGATGGGCTCCAAGCAAAATTGTGAGATGTGTGCTTCTTGAATGTATATCTTACATAAGAGGGGTTGTGAGTGGGAGAAATGGTGAAATTAAAGAGGGAGGTGTGGAAGTGATGAGGGATATTGCTGATTGCAGAAGGATTTTGGGTGGGGGGAATATATGGGTCCTTTTGTTTGATGTTGAGGTTTACTATAATACTGGGGTAGTAATCTGGTGTACAATTGCACCTTCCTTTACTTCTCTTTTTTATCTTGGTTTTGGCTGGCAAGTTGCTTTGTGGCACTTGTTTTCTTCATTTGGTTATTCTGCTAGTCATTTGGGCCATTATTGGCTGGTGGCTAGTCCTGCTGATATTGATTGGTGGTTAGGTATTGGATGGCATGTTATATGCATCAGCCTTGGAGAGATAAGGTTGGATGGTACCATGTGGATTAGGACATTATTTTCCACCCTTAAATTTTATATTTGTAGCTCTTTCCAATGGTGCCAAATCCCTATTGTCCAATTTTGTGTGTCGGCCTTTTTTTCTTTTCTCTTTTTGAGTCTTCTCTCCACTTGGAGTTGGGGTGGGGGGTTTGTGGGGCTGATTAAACAATGGATGAGGTTTTGTAAGAAATTCTGGTTGGTGAGTAATTACTGCAATTATAAAATGGTTTGGGAGATTTGGAAGGACTGTAGCTGCTATAAAGGTTTTGAAGTTGGGGATCAGGGGAAAGCAGCAGTTTACTTACAGATCAATAGCATTGACTGGTGCAGATTGATTGCTGCTAGACTGTTGAAGGCCATTGGAAATATATTTGGGGTTTTCTGTAATATGCCTAATGTTTTATGTGATTTTAGATTATGGCAATTTGGGTATTGGGTAAGTCAATATGGGGCGGGATGTGTTTGCTCCTGTGCTTTGGAATTTGGTCTAATGGAGTGTATTGAGAGCATTTTGACTGGTTAGTCCGTGAGGATGTTAGTTACTGCTGTTAGTTTTATTTTTAATAGTGATAAAGTGAGGATTGATAGTATGTGGCTGAGGTTGGGATATAATTTGGATGGAAAGATGCTGCTATGGGATAATGGTTTTTGGGTCTGCTGGACTTCATGGGATTGCACTTGGAGTTGGGGATTAAGAGGCTGCATGTGGGTGGAGATTATTCAAAATGTGGGCTATTTGATTGGTGGATTAATGATGTTACACAATAGCTGTTGGGCTTCTTTGGAATTTGCTGGATTAATATGGAGCATTGGTTGTTTTTTGGATATTGAGCTCAAGTGGGTTGGCATTTTGTTTCTTGGTTTTTGTTGGTTTAGCTATAGTTTGGCTACCGTTTATATGAGTTGTATTTTGGTTGATAGGTATGTTGTTTGGTGGTTTCATACTTGCTTAGCTGTTAAGATTGGGAGTTGTCCAATCTAATGGTCTAAGTGGGTGCTTCTCTTGTACATTTCTGTTTTTTATTTATTTTTGCCGGGCTTTGCCTTTAAAAAAAAAAAAAAAAAAGGGGGTGGATCGTGATGACGGTTAAAACTTTGGGAGTGATAAATTAATGAAGAACATGTTTTCTTTTGGTTTTCTGTTACATTTTGGTTGAAAACTTTGTGGGTTTTTACGCTTATGTTGGATTTTGCCATGTTGAAAACTTTGTAGGTTAAGTTGGAATGTGCCATGTTGAAAACTTTGTAGGTTTTTATGACTATGTTGGATTTTGTCATGTTGAAAACTTTGTAGGTTTTTATGACTATGTTGGATTTTGTCATGTTGAAAACTTTGTAGGTTTTTATGATTATCTTTGATGGTTTCTTATCTTTCATGGTTGTTTATGTTTTAATAACACAGGTTCGTAATGGATAAGAATAAAAAAATACTATTGGTAATAGTTATTTACTTGTTTATCCGCTATTTTTGGAAGAGAGGTTTGGAACGAAAGCGAGACAATGATTCGAACATGAGGGGAAGTCAATATACGTTAGAGTTATTGCAAGGGAATCCCAAACAATGCCATGAGTTGCTACGTATGTCTCGTGAATCCTTTGTCCGTCTATGTGCACATTTTAGAACAAGATATTCGTTAAAGGATAGTAAACATGTTTCGGTTGAGGAAAAGATGGCCATGTTTTTGATGATAATCGGTCATAATCAACGTTATGTGGTTATCAAATGTAGATTTCAACACTCAAAGCAAACTATTCATAAACTTTTTTATGAAGTGTTGGAGAAAATGATGCTTTTTGCAAAAGACATGATAGTACCAACTTCTTTCAATCCGAATCCAAACATTCCGGGACATAACAAGAGGCTACGAAAGGTTTTTAAAGGAGCGGTTGGTGCACTAGATGGAACTTTGATACATGCCGTTGTCCCCGTTTCTAAACAAGATTTATATAGAGGAAGGGGAAAAGGGGATTGTTACCAAAACGTTTTAGCAATTTGTGACTTCAACATGATTTTTACTTTCATTGTGGCCGGTTGGGAAGGGGTAGCACATGATTCTAGAATACTTTCAGAAGCATTATCGGATCCGGATGCACCATTCCCCTTTCCACCACCAGGTATGTTTATGGTTTGTTAAATGTCTATCTTTTTTTGAAATTCTAATTAATTTTCTATATTTTTTCAGATAAATATTATATTTGTGATGCCGCGTATGCACACACACGAGGATTTATGGCCCCATATCGTAATGTACGGTATTGGCTTGGGGATTTTCGTCAAAGACGTGCGTTGACCAATAAAGAAAAATTTAACCATGCACATGCAAAACTTCGAAACGTCATTGAGCGTTCTTTTGGTGTCTTGAAAGCACGATTCCCTATATTGAAGAGGATGGCACCATTTCCGTTGACTACACAAAGGAATATTTCAATTGCATGTTTCGCGCTACATAATTTTATAAGGAAAGAGGGTTTGAGCGACGACTTCTTTGAACAATACGATCAACCCAATGTTTCGTTAGGAAATAGTCATGTGCAGGTTGGTACGGATGGAGTCGAAGGTGAAGCACATGGTACTGCATCGGATCGGGAATTTATGACTCAGTTACGAGATAACATCGCTGGGCAGTTAATGCAAAATGTTGAATGAACGAGTGATCTTAAAAAAAATGTTATTGTTGTTTTTATGAATGTTAGTTAAGTATTGTATAACTATTAGTTGAATTGTAATGTTTAAAGACTTTTTTTAAGTTAAAAAAACAGTTTATTTAAAATACAGTTTATTTTAGCAGTCTGCAGATGTTAAAAAACAAACAGTCTTCTTCTTGCAGACTACAGAGGTTTGGTCCACCTCTTCTTCTGCAGATGTCTGCAGATGTGGTCCGCAGACTGAAGACCTTTTACCTCTTCAAAAACAAACAGCACCTTAATGTTTTCTGCAGCCGCGAAGATGTCTAATGCCGTCGTGAAATCGTTTGGTCTTTTGTTGGTTTCTGTTCTTTGCCGATGATAAGATCTGAGTAATTTCAAGATCCGAACCTTGATAGCGAGTGTTTGTTTCAATTCGAGTTGTTTGCTTGCTACTCGGTTGGTTCTTGATCTTTGGTTCTGATCATGCAAGTGAAATGGCAATGATGATTACATGTTGATTAGACGAGCACAGAGATGCTGGATTGTCTCTTGGCGAGGCGAAAAGACATGATTGCAGCCATAGACGTAATCCTGGTAACTCTATACTCGATTGACAAGTCTGAGCCTAAAGAAAATCCGATGTCCTGCGTTTTTGATCTTTGCCCTTTGTCCAACTGATTTCTGTGTTATACAGTGTGATTTTTGTTTAAATGCATTTAACAAATTAGTATTCTTTAGATAGAGATTCAAACACACTTACGCTTTGTATTTAATCTTGAAATTTCGATTTTAAAACTCCTATCTTATCATCAACTGTCCTTAATTTGTATTATTTTTGTTGCTGACTTTTTTTTTTAATTTTTGATGTTTTAACTTCATTCTACCCATATTTAGGTCCGGTTCACTGAACTACAAATTTCAAATTTCAGCAAGGATGATGCAATAATCGTTGTTGGCGCATTGGCGGAGATGGTAAGATTTATAGATGAGGCTGAATATCCTTTGTCATGTTTGTAGTTTGCCTAAAGATATCTTTGTGCGTTGCTGCTGACATTCTCATTTAAAGTTACCTTATCTTTTTAAGTTTATGTTAAAAGTTGAGCGATTGAATAGAAATTAATGTTTGAAAAGCATATACATGATAGCATTATGGTCAAACAAAGAGAGCATAATGATTGAATCTATATGAATCATAGTTTTACTATTTCTCATTATATTAATGGTAAGGGTTATTTGTGTCTACTTGCAAGAATAAAAGAAAGTAGTGATGTTTAGTTTAAAGTTCTTAACTATGTTTTTGGATTTATTAACAGAGTAATATGTGTTAAAAGTCGGTTAATTTATTGTGCCACCTGTGTATAGACCTTCAAATAATATTTTATTCTTATTTGCGCTTAAAATTGGTTGTATAATGTATGTCTTTGTTTTCTTTCAGGCCGTTATGTTTCAGGATTTTGGCCCAAAGATTCTCAAGGTTGCGGTGTAAGTTATTTTTATGCTTATTATTTTTATAATATGCATTGTGTGAGGTGGTCTATTGGGTCATATATGTGGTTTTTGTTACTGCATGGAATGGCATACATTTAGGTGTGGCTTAGCTCCCAAACTCAGTTGTTTTACTTGCATATAGTAAGATCAAGCAGTATGGTCTATGTGGGCAAGCTGCGTTGGTCCAGGTGGCACCCACCCACCAGTGGCTTAAAGAATGTAATGAATCAATTCCTGTTTAGTCCACACCAGATCAATACGACTCAAAATTACTTTCTATGTCATTGTTAAAGAAGAAATATCACATTGCTTTTCATATCTAATACATGGTGCATATTTTATGATGTGGATTAACATTCAAAATTATGGTGTGATTAAGAGAATAGTATACGTGCTTGACATTGATCGCCATGGGAAGAGAAGACTCACAAGAGACAAATGTTGATGTAAGGAGGAAGTCTGCCTTACTTTTATCAAATTATGACCTCTCTTCTTTCTTATATATGGAATTCACATATTGAGGATTTGTGACAGCTTAGCCCGGTATGAAAGAAACAAGGCACTTACGAATATAAGATCATTTGGAACTAATGATAATGTGAGGTTTTCGACACGTCATACAGTTCATCCATGTTATGCATTTTATTGACTTTTGATTATATATTTGGTTTAGGTTGTTAAAGCCCCGATAGACGATCTATGTACTCCAGTCGTTATAGGTTTGTTACGAACAACACAAGCTTGAACAAGGTTGCAGAAGATACGGCTGCACCCGAGGATTTACTTTAAGCACCAAGGGTTTTTTTTACTTATGTATGAAGCTTTAGACTCATAAGTCATGACGAAGTTATTTATTTATAATTCCTGGGGGTTTTATTCCATTTAGAAGCTAAATCTGGGACTACCAGAAACTTTTTCAGGTTCTTAGCTTTAAGGAATACATAGAGGATGTTTATACTGCATAGAGACAACTAAGCCTTGGACAATGGTTGAGAATATAAAGAGCGATTACGCCACAGACTCTACCCAGGCATTAGAGGTTCGTTACCTATTTATATGACTTTAGACACATGTCCAACCTATTTATAAATAACCTGCCACGATTTACCTCCATTAACAAACTCACATTTGTACACAGTTTTAGGTTATTGGCTTTAACCAATACACATAAGATGTTTATGATGAATACGAACTACACAGGTACCCGTCCAACTTGCATCTGTTGTTATCTATATTCATGTGTTGTAACCTGTGGTTGTAAAACACTTTGTTCACCTCATATCTTTAGTTTCGTTTTTCAAAGTGTTATTAGATTTTTGCTTACAAAATTAGAAATGTAACAAGAATATTGAAATAAGATTTGCAAAGGCAACATGGTTCTACACTTGAATGTATAGAAAGTATGTTGGGAAAAAAACTCGGCCGGTTATGAAATCGACTAGGTTCATCTTATACACCAACTGTATTAACCACATGGATTCTCCACCCTAATGCACAGTATGGTGACTCCTATTTATATACAGATGAGAGGTGACCAACATGAATAATAGGGGCAATTGACCATTTTTCTATTTTGAAAATCTTCTTAAAAGGTGGTTGATATTATAAATTTAACGCATGTTTAAATTTTGGTTTTTTTCTCTTTTACTTCTTGCATGTTGCTGAATCTGTTGAATGCTAGATTAACTAGGTAGAGCAGCTGGCTTTTGCTTTCTTTTGTAATGTAATTTTTGAGCATCTGTGTGATGTGTGAAATTTTCCATTTATATACTCATTTATACAATGCAACCAAAATCACTAATAAAAATTATACTAATAGTAACAATTGACTGCTCCACAGAACCAATAGTACACATGTGAAGCAAAAATCAAAGAGTTCGAAGCTTACCGAGGGTGGTTTTCTGCGAAATGCCATGATTCCAATTGCACAAAAGTTTTCCGATCAGCAAGCGCAGGTAATGAATCTTCATCTAATTGTATGATTTCGATAAGCATTCGTTTCTTGCTTTTGTTTTGCTCTGCTATTATATGTTTTCTTTGTTTTAGGTGGTGGTTTTGTGTGCTTAGCCTCTAAATAACTACCATAACTGATTCTATAGTGAAATTTCGTTTAGTCGCTCCTTTGATCTACTATTAATCCACAGCATACTGAAGCTTTTAAGGAGCGACTAAAGGATGGTTTTATGGCTACCCCATTACTAGCGATAACTAATAACCAGTTACATGTTTAAAAACAAACTCCCCACCGCAACGCGCGGGGGGTTTCCGGCTTGTTTATAATAAAAAAAAAGTAATATTCTTTTACTTTTTGTTTGTAGTAAAATCTCAATCCCCGAGAAGCATCACCTCTTCTTCATATTAAAAAATTAATATTACGGACTCTAAGGCTACCCGTAATGGGGCGTTATGGGGCAAAAAAAATACCCATAACGCCCCTGATAACGCCCCGCCCCACTACGCAGGGGCGTTATGGGGCGTTATCAGCAAAAAAAGGGGGAGGGCGTGAGCCAGGTAACGCCGAGAGAGGGGGAGAAGTCAAATGATGGTGGGGCGTTTTGGGGGCTTTATCCCTTGTCCAGTCATCGTCCACATGGCGGATAATGCCCCATTTGGGGCCTTATGGGGCCTTATCCATTACGGGTAGCCTAATAGCCATCATTCTCTAGTATCACTTCCCCAAGTACTAATATATGATTCTTTTTTTTTAGTAAATTACGGGTTTAGTCCTTTTGGTTTGTCGAAATTTCACCTATTGTCCATACTTTTTAAAAATTACGGATTTCGTCCTTAACTTTTGCCAAAACATTGCGGATATAGTCCTTCCGTCTAAAATCTGTTAATTTTTAATGTTAAATCTTTTAAAATACCCATTATACCCTCATCTTTTTATTCAATAAAAAAAATAAAAAAAGTTGTAATCGTGACCAATAAATAACCCAGAATACATGGTTGCACCCATAACCAGCACCACTGTGGCCTAGCAACCATCACCACCACCATAGCTGCAACCGCCACCACCACCACCACAGGAAGAGAAAAGAAGAAAGAAGAAAAAAAGAAAGGAGAAAAGAAGAGAGAGAGAGAGAGGAGAGAAGGTACGTTGCTTCTGTGATCGACCGTCGACAACCCTTTCAGCCGACTCCCGTCGTTCTTCGGCGACCTCCTGCAACCAGTGACCACACAATGAACTTCGACTGACTCCCTCCTCGAATCATGGTGCTCCTGCAGTCGGCGACTAACCGTTCGACATACCTCCCTTTCTGCTACATCTTTGGCGGCGACAACAGCTAGGGTTCCGCCGTGCGCCATCGTCGACGACGGTGGCCCTCGGCCAATTAGTTCCCCAAATCATTTTTTGTTTTCATATTTTAATACGATTTTGATGAAATTAGGATGATTATGTTTTTTTTTCAAATTCATACTTGATAATGCTTCATGTATATATTAATTAAAGATAAGGGCATATTAGTCATTTAACAAACATTTAACATAAAAAGTTAACGGCCATCCAATAAAAGGACGAAATCCGTAACGTTTTGGCAAAGTGGGGATGAAATCCGTAAATTTTGAAAAGTAGGGATAATAAGTGAAATTTCGACAAACCACAGGGAGGAAATCCGTAATTTACTCTTTTTTTAACATCAATTTTATTCACCAAGAAAGGGGGAAACAACAAGAAAACGTCCAGCAAGCAGCTGGACCCAAGACCCCAAAAAACACAAACGAAACAAAAGAATAACATAGCCCCCCAAAAAAATTAACTTAGATTGTATCCATCCTTTAGTCGCTCCTTTGATCTACTATTAATCCACAACATACTGAAGCTTTTAATCTTCTTTATAATCCATCCCAAAGCTGGCGTTTTTTGGTTGAACATCGTGTCGTTACGTATCTTTCATATGACCCAGCAGGAAGTGTAGATTACAGCCTGAACCACCATTCTTTTCCTCATCTCTACCCCCACAGAACTGTTAAAAATGAACTAGATTAGTGACCGAGAAGGCAAATATCGGCGGAACACAGCACCACCCCGATATTACACACCACACGGAAGCCACAACCTCGCAAGAAATGAGGAGATGATCCATTGTTTCCTCCTCATTCCTACACAACGGGCACAAACCCGACCCCATTATTATGTTTCTTCTTCTTAGGCCGTCATATGTAGCAATTCTTCTGAGATGAGCCCGCCACATAAAAATATTGACCTTTAGGGGGACTATTCGATTCCATTCAAACCCAAAAGCAGTAGCTTAGAACCTGCTATGGAGCATCTTTTTCAGAAAACAAACCGACAATGAATCTGTCGTGCTATTGCAGACATCAACCAGATTAACGTCTAACTTGTTAAAATCGTCATCAATACGCACTAGACTTCTCCAAACCCCAGAAGCATACTGTCTAAAAGGAATGGGCAACACCCCCCTTGGCGCCCCATGAAATTCGAAGATAACCCTTCTCCACATGCTCTCCGGTTCTGAGCGGTACCTGTAACATCCGTATGTTTCAAAAAAAACCTAAAAACTCAACCAACATCAAGATCCAAGATTTAAACCCAACTCTCAACATCATAAATGGTAGATTACTCTGTTCCATGTGATAGTACTCTGAAAATGGTGAATGTGGGCGAAAACCAAGTGCAAAACCGAGTTATAACGAAACGGAAATCGCGAAAACAAGTTTGGTGTTAGTTGTTGATTGCAAAGACGCGTTTTCCTCTTCTAAACCCATCCCACATCGCCCCTAAAACAAAATTTCACTCCATTTTTCATCTATAAATACCCTCCCTTGATCCTTAATAGTTTGCAACTCCTAGTTTGAGTATAAACAAGTGGAATAACCAATTTTTGGCGGTTCCACAACTACAATACCCCTTCGGGTGTCGTGCTTAGTAGTTTTTTATGCTCTCGACGAGGAGGTGCTGCTCGTCAAGCTCGTCTCGTTTGAAAAGCTACTTTGAGGTAATTCGTCTTTTTTTTCTTTCTTTGTTTCCTTTCTTTCTTTCCTTTCGTTATTCGCTTATTTATCGCTTTATTAGTTTAATTAGTTTAGTTTAGGTTCTTAGTTAGGTGCTTTAGGCTCGTTTAGGTAGCCTTGCTAAGGCTCGTTCTTAGAACGCCTAACATTGTTAAGGCTTGTCCTTTGGACGGCCTAGCTTTGCAAAGGCACGTCATTAGGACGTGTTGCCTTGCTTAGGCCGATTTAGGCTTACTGTAGCCCTTGTAGGGGCTCGTTAGGCCCAACGAGTCTAAACTATCATGTCGAATTTCATCTATATTCTTCTAATCCAAAAGTCAACGTTTTTTATGCATGAACAAATTGGGGATTAAGGCTTGTTCTTCACAAATCAACAATTAAACTAATTCTTAATCATTCTAATGTGTAATTCAGGTTTGGAACATAAACTCATTTTTAAGAATTTCAAATAGCTTAGAAAACGATCTCTGTTTAACAACATATTTAGTGATGGTACTTGAGACGCGAATGACATGTAGTAAATGGAAGGGTGAACACACCGGTAGTTAGGGTCTCTGTCAAAGGATAAGAGTTCGCATAAATCCCATAGTCGGACCTGGACGCTTACATGGGATGCCCCGATGAGAGTGTCATAACCTATTAGGCCAAAGCATGTCTAGTAATGTTTAAGGTATTGTCACTCTTAAAAGTTAACATTTTTTTTCAAAATTTAATTTATAAGATTAAAACCCATCCCCCAAATGCATAAGAGATTTGAATCCCATATTCTAATATTCATGTCGTCCCCTTCTATTCTTTTAGGATGAAACTTCGGGACTAATCCTTTCACTTTTCGCTTCGTGGACTTAACTTCTAAAATCAAGTGAGTAATCCTTGCCCCTTTTCTCATTTTCTTATTTTGGGGTTGCAACATGTATCCTGTTTCAAGTGCTGTCTTTCAAGTTTATCATTTACCATGCGTATGTGATCTATGTGTGAATTATGTGTTATGTGACTTCTATCATGATTTGTCAATATGTGATTTTCAAAGGCTTTCATGTTTATCAAAGGTTTTCATGTGTATCATTGGATATCAAGTATGTCATGGTTGTCATGTTTTTCATTTGGCATAAACATTAACGTAAGGCCTGGGGTAACAAAGGTAGATCTATCGGTTGACAACCCACTCAACTTGATCGTTTCGGTGTTGGGTGTTGGAAGCCTATTTCATTATTTCATATAGTCTAACCTGCGGGTTAGGAAATCTTTCATATGTCATTGAGGTTTGTTTATGCCTAGTATTTCATGTTGTCATTTTATACCAGCAATTTTGGTTATGCCTAGTCTTTTATGTTGTCAATATCTTCTAGCATGTTATATTTCACTTATTCTATCATATGACACGTAACGCATGTTTTTCAAATATATGTTATGTATCAAACTTGTGGTTACTCACCAACTATTTATAGTTGACCCCTTTTATCTTATACATGTTGCAGGCTATGATGTTCATGTTTCAAGATGCTATCAAATAGGGCTTTTGGACCTAGTTAAATAAAGAAATTGTATTTGTTATCAATATGTGGTGTATTGTTTATCTTTCAATGTTATCAATGAAATTCGTTATTTAACTATTGTCACTAAATTAGTTTTCATGAACTTATAGGCAATCTAATCATGCCCCGACGTTTCCGCCGTCGGTTGGGGTGTGACAGTACCGCCACCACCATTTCGCGAGGAGACACAAGTTTATGTCATCCAACGGCTCCAAACCCAGCCCACCTGCCTGCTTCAGTTTGGTAATGTTTTCCCAGCTGACCCAATTGATTTTAAAATTCTCCTTGGAACCACCCTGTCGGATCGTGGTTAGTACCAACTAACCTATCAAGTTACTTGAAGGTATCAAACAAGAAAGGCGGAATCAGACTTGTTTGTGTTTGAGTAAAGATGCTTTAATCGGTAAATGTAACTAGTAAACAAGAAGTAAAGTAGTTGAACACAAGAAATAAATTCCAAGCACTACAATATTATTACTTCTCCAATGTTTACAAAGAGTTACAGCTGATGAACATGAAAGAACCAATCAACAATAAACAAGAGAAATACAAGAAATATATATAGTGCAAGGAGGAAATAAAAGATAATCTTTTATTTCCATTTAGCTACTAGGCTAAATAAAGTAATCATATCTACTCAAAAAGTTGTTGTACTAACACGCATGAGTACTGTGAACAGTTGAGCAACTCTATCGGTGAATAGTGTAAAGCGTGGAGAAAGTGAACTGCTCTCTGTCAGCTTTCTGCATTGGAACTTAAACCGAGAGAGAAGTTAAACTTCCGGAGTAACACAGGAAGAGTTCCGGAGGAACTACTTAGTGAACCAAAAGTTCCGGAGGAACTTTCTTCGGAATTCTGACTTAGAGAATTTCAACCAACCTGAACATTCCCAACACACCCCAAAAGAAATTCCTGCGGAGACTTTCCAATTTCTCTATAACCCCCACTTGAGCTTTAAAAAGGGAAATATAATAGGTAGGAATGCTTTCCATAACAGATTTTAAGATGGTGAGCCTTCCTCCGATCGAAAGCGTCTCAGCTTTCCAACCCGACAATCGCTTCTCGAACACCTTAATCACCGGGTCCCAAGAGTTAATTCTATTCATGTTTGCCCCTATCAAAATCCCTAAGTGAACAAAGGGGAGCGACCCGTTTCTGCACCTAAGTAAACCCGTTGCTGCCTGGCTTTCATCCAGCCCCACATTAATACCAAAGAGAGTGCATTTGGCCAAATTTACTTTCATACCTGACACTATCTGAAAGACCCGCAACAATCTTTTCATATTTTGCACGTTTTCCATGCTTCATTCACCGATGAGGAGAGTGTCGTCATCAAAAAGAACATGTGAGAGAGTAAATCCTGAATCAGCTAAACGAATGCCATTAAAGATGCTAGATGATTCAGCCCTGACAAACATCAGATGAAAAGTCTCCATAATAGTTAGAAACCGAAACGGAGCCAAGGGGTCGCCCTGTCTCAACCCACAATGGTAGTTGAACTCGTTCGTTGGTGAACCATTGATCAGGACAGATGCTCTAGTGACCTTAAGAAGCCCTTGAACCTAAACTCTCCATCGAACCGGGAACCCCATAAAGTCTAGCGTGGAATCTAAAAACCCTAATTGATCGAATCATAGGCTTTTTGGAAATCGATTTTGAATAACATAACCTTTCTTTTCGTCCTCTTAAGCCATGAAACCACCTCGTTTACCATTAATGGCCCGTCCAATATATTCCTTTCCGACACGAACACCATTTAATTCTCCGACACGACTTCTCCAATAACCTTCTTCATCTTGTTCGCGAGCACCTTAGAGATCACCTTAACAATACACTCGACCAAACTGATCGGTCTAAACTCCTCAAACGTTTGGGGGTCTTCCGATTTAGGGACAATGTCAATGAAAGAAGACCCACACCCCGGGCTAATCCGACCATCCTCGTAAAAACTGTTGAGCACTTCCGCAAAGTCATCTATCAAAATGTTCCAAAAATTTTTGAGAAATGCAAAGTTGAAGCCATCGGGCCCCCGCGATGAATAATATATGATTCTTTAATTATTCATTTTCTTTTACTTTGCATCGTCTTCTTTCTCAAACTCAAAGCTCAAGACCTGGTAATCTGGTAAGGATTTTTCATGGATGGAAACTATCACTCTTTGCTTCTCTCTTTTTTTGTTTTGTTTTTGGCTGCCTGGAACGAAATAATCATGGGTGCCTAACTACAAATTACGATTAAATAACAATAACAATTTATAATTGAGTGGGGGCCTTGGAACCCACTAACTATCAAATAGATACACCCCAGCCGGCAACCACTTTTGATTTCTTAATTCCGATTAGCTTTGCCGGTAGCGTTTCGTTTAAGCACGTTAATTACCGATTCAATTCGATTAAACCGGCATCATTTGAGTCATTGAATCCGATCGATCACAGATCACCCTCCTAACCTTCAATGGTGGTGAAACTTGAAAGAAATCTTCGAGGGGGCGGGGCTAAAAAATCTACCGAGGGGGCGATACCCAATAACTATAATTTTTTTTACATAAAATCACGAAAATAGGTACTCCTTGACGAAAAAAACGAGGTGCGGTCCCCCGTCCCAATGAAGCTTCGCCTATTACCTTCACATTATTGATATTTAAATAAAGTTTAATCAATAATCATATAAAGTCCATCGTTATTCACCTTCCTTACCCATCAAAACACTAGATGTTCTAGAAATTCATATTTCATTTTCATAACTCTAGGTTAATCAAACTCGTTATTCATTTAGGACATCATCGTACTTGTATCATCCTCGTTAAATCAAGCTGGTAATGAAGCAAGAAACGTAAGGGGAGTTCATAGCACATTCTTCTTTAAATTTTTCAAACCATTTTAGGTTGGAAAACACCATAAACATTTTCATTTATCAATACTTTATTTTGAAAAAAATCATATTATTTATTATTCTTATCATCACAAAACTTTATTTATTCAAACAAAATGTAATGTGGCGCGTGTGTTAGATCCCCACAAACCCACATTTAAAAAAAAAATTACTTTTAACTTTTCTAGCCATTTTATTTTTATTTTTGAGTTACTGAACTTCATACCGTAGAGTCTAATTTTCTTTTTAGATCTCATTAAAACTAGAACGGAATTCCATCAGGTGGCGTTCATTTTGTTCGTGTTTTCTCTTTTAATGTTTTATATATTAATTTTCTTTTAATATTTTATATATTTTTTAAATTAACTTTATGTTAACTACAGATATATACTTTATTTGAGACCAAAAGATATTCGTTCTTCTTAGATTATTGTCTTATATTCTCGTGATATAGTCGCTCGAACATAGGTTTGATAAATCACGTGTTACATACATAGATATATGTCAATGAGAGGGTGTTGTGGCCGGATAGAAATTCTAGCGACTTGTCATTTATCCAAGGGTCATGGACATTCTTGGTGTTAGTGGAACATCTTCAAGTTTCCACTTCTTTTTCCCTTTAGTTTGTTTTCTTTAAAGGAATTATTTGTGGTCCTAACTAGTGGAAAGATGACACGTCTGGGATCAAATTAATAGCTTTTAGTACAATCTAGTAAAATAAGACACATTAAAAATATAACAAGCAATTATCACATGTGAAGGCGGCAGGCAATAGTATCCTTTTATTTTAATCGTGATTTGTCATATAGTCGTCTTATCTCTGTCAAAAAAAAGACATATATCATTGCAAAATGTGTTAATACTAAAATCCTAGCTACCGTTCAAAAAATAACTTAAGTCCTAGCTACTAATTATTTGTTGTGTTCGTGTATTGAGTGATTCAATTAGGATATATATCACTACTTTTGTTTTCTTCAAATACCCGATGCCCAGTTTTTCTTTTTCTTTGAACTTTTTTTCTCATATCTTTATCACTACTTTTGTTACAAATGATGATATGACTCTTCATGCAATATTGCAATAGACTTTGTTCTTAAGAAACATAAATAATTGATTAAAATATGCTACTCAAGCATATTTGTGGAGTGATGATTTGTGGATACATATGCTTTACTGGCACAAATCTAACCTTTTTCTTATTTTGTAGTCCTATCATGATATAGTGGTGCCACTCAATGACAAATGTCAAAGATATATAAGACCCCACCAGTATATTTTTAAAGAAAATATAAATATATATTTTGTTTGCCTTATATAAGGGCTTCTTGACCAATAAGGTTTATCAAGGTTTCAATACCAATAAAATGAGAGAGGATCTAATTTCAAGGCGTTTATTGTTCCTTCTGTCTCTTTAAGGTTTCTAGCTTTACTCTACATATAATACGTTTGTAAAAACATGTATGTAGATCAGTTTAGCTAGAGATATGAGGAGATCGAAAGCTTATTGTCTTGATGCTATGAGTCCGTTAATAAGTCAAAATGAGATGAGAGGAAAGTATATATATAGCAATTGTTTTCAAGGCAATAATTGTTCGCTCTCCTTCAAGGGCTTCTAGCTTTATCTTACATGTAATACGTTAGTAAAAACATGTATTTAAGGTTTAGCCGGAGACTTGGGAGACCGAAAACTTATTTTCTTGATATTACACGATGTTAATGAGTCTGAATTGATGATGAAGACAACTTGAAGAAACCAATGACATTTGGTGTCGGGTGATCTATTTCCTTTCTCAAGAACTTCTAATTGTTTCTATAGTATGATGAAGGTAAAGTGTTTTTTTTTTCTTCAATGATAATAGAAACATTCTTTAATCCTGAAACTAATGTATATCAAACTTAATCCAGATATATAACCAATCAGCTCTACTAAAAAGTCAAATGTTTATCTACAATTCAGACTGGACCAACTAAACCTCACATTAAATTACTAAGTTTTTAAATCATTTTATTTATTTGTGTAGTTATTAGTACGCATGCATATAAAAGAAATGAACATGCATGAACATAATATGTTTATGTTTGTCCGTTAACGTTAACGGAACAATCGAATTAACATAAAACAATTGATCGAATAAATTTTCTTGTTTGTGTTTCTTTGTTAAGAAATTAACATGTAGGGTGGGATTTATTATAGATACTTTCGTATGTGTGAAATTGCTCCATTTCATATTTGAAATTGTTTGAAAAATGTGAAAAAAAGAAAAAATGAGAAAAAAAAATGAAAATAATCACAACCATTATATCAAGAGATCCAATAATGGAAAAAATTAACTGTGAGTCTACACTTTTCAAGGTCTTTACAATGAACCTTTTATTATATATATATATATATATATATATATATATATATATATATATATATATATATAGGGTTAGGTTCAAATGAGAACTTTTTTCTTTGAGAACTTTTAAGAACCATTCTGAGCCACTAATTTTCAAGAGGGAAGCATTCAAATTCATGGGGGGGATTTCCCTATATATAACTTGTGGCTCAGAATGGTTCTCAAAAGTTCTCAAACCCAATTGGTTCTCAAATGATCTTCTCCCTATATATATATATATATATATATATATATATATATATATATATATATATATAGGGAGAGGATCATTTGAGAACCAATTGGGTTTGAGAACTAAAAAGAACTAATTTTAGCCACAAGTTTATTTACATGTATCCCCCCTCCCATGAATTGTAGTGGTTCCCCCTGAAATGTGTGGTTGAGATTTAGTTCTCAAAAGTTCTCAAAATAAAAAGTTCTCATTTGAACCTAACCCTATATATATATATATATATATATATATATATATATATAGGATGTGGTTCAAGAGAAAACCAAACTAAATCTAGAAAACCAAGAAAACTAATTACAACCAATCATAACATTTCTTGCTTTTTATATTTATTTAAAATAGAAAAGGTTAGTAATGTAATTTGACCACTACTCTAATTAATTAATATATTAACTATTTAATACAAAACAGTTTCCTGATTTGCCTCATCTATCTCTCCTTTCTTTTCTGCTCTATCTTATATATTATTCATGTATTACTTGTTTATCTTAAGGTTACATATATGTATCTACTCATTGAAGTTATATGTTATCAGTTATTATCCGCCAAGAGCAACACAACAAATGAGTCTATATAAGGTTACATATACGTAACCACTTATAATAAGGTTTATAATCTGATTTTCATCAGGTTACTTCTATTACTATCTCGTTGTACCATATATGTAATCATGTATCAAGTTTATCATCATGTTTATGTAAACATAACCACTCATTAGAGTTTATCATCAAGTTACACTTCATCTTACATATATGTAATCATAATTTTTCGTTAAAAATAAGAATTTATACCTTTGCAAACATGCTTACATATATGTAATCTTATCTTTTATGTAGAGATTAGTATTTATAGCTTCTTAGTTATGATTAAATATATAACTACATGTATTGAACTTTGTTAATAGATGTTGTTTTGTTAACTATATAATTGGTTTTTACGTAACCAATTATAATCTTACGTATATGTTATCAATTATTATCCGCCAAGAGCAACATAACAAATGAGTCCATCTAAGGTTACATATACGTAACCACTTATAAAATGGTTTATAATCTGATTTGTCATCAGGTTACTTCTTTTATTATCTCGTTATACCATATATGTAATCATGTATCAAGTTTATCATCAGGTTTACGTAAACATAACCACTTATTAAAGTTTATCATCATCATCAGGTTACAAATTATCTTACATATATGTAATCATAAGTTTTCGTTAACAATAATAATTTATAACTTTGCAAACATGATTACATTTATGTAATCTTATCTTTTATGTACAGGTTATAATTTATATTAGTATTTATAGCTTCTTATTTATGATTAAATATTGATTACATGTATGTAACTTTGTTTATATATGTTGTTTTGTAAACTATATAATTGGTTTTTACCTATGTAATTACATATACATAATGCGGTTAAAGATGTGCTTGCATACATGCAAGCAAATTTACATATGTCTATTACGATTACTTGAATTTATTCTAAAAATGATGAAGATGTAGAAAACGAATAAAGATGAATGAATTCTTTTAAAAATGTGTAATTAATGAGAGATGAGAGAATGTAGGAAATTATTATGGAGTTTTTAATTATGAAATTGTTATCATTTTTACCAATTTTGCCCTTACATTTTAAATGTAATTAATGTGAGAATTTTTTTCTTTTTTTGAAAATGACTTATAATCTTGTCTATTCAATTTTTAATCAATGGCAATTAAGTAGTTTCCTTGGTTTTCTAGAATTGGGTGGTTTTCTCTAGAACCCTCCCCTATATATATATATATATATATATATATATATATATATATATATATATAAGATCATGTAAAAACCACATCTTTTTGCGAAAACCTAAAAACTAATACTAAAACTTTCATAACTTTTTCATACGATCATATTTTTTAAAAAATTTTGCACCAAAAACCTTAGAATTATGAGTTCTTTAATTCTAGAAAAAATTTAAAAAAAACTTTAACGTCTCGTCGTTTTTTTATTAGTGCACATGTGCACTAATAATAAAACTCATACATATAGTATGAGTTTATTTTTTTTTAGAAAAATCGCATCAAATACGTTATAATTTTGTTAGTTTTTCGTGGTTTTTTATTAGTGCACATGTGCACTAATAATAAAGCACTTTATACGTGTCGTATACATTAATATTTTAAAAGAGAAATGGCACCATAAATCTTATAATTGTGTTATCTTTAACTCTGAAAATATATTTAACGTTTTAAAATTTTTAAATTTTATGCTACACATGTGCACTATAACTAATAGTTATAGTGCATATGTAGAATTATCATTAGTTCTATGAATATTTTAGTTTTTTTAAATGTTTTTAACCTAAACAATATGTTTTCGCATGACAATTCTCATTTGTGTAGTACTAATAAAAATGGTGCACATGTGCACTAATAATACACATGTGCACTAACTTTTTTTTTTGAAATATCAATTTCTTTTGCAGAATCAAAGACAATAGATTTTTAAGATTTTTGGTGCAAGTTTCATAGAAAAATATTAACGTATGTAAAAGTTATGAAGGTTTTAATGTTAGTTTTTAGGTTTTCGCAAAAAAAAAAAAAAAAAAAGTTTTGGCAGGATCCTTACCCTATGTATATATATATATATATATATATATATATAGGTAAAAGATCAATGTAGACCCCTTGTTTTTTGTAGACCCGGTAGACCCCAAAAATAACCATTGGATTAGATTAGATCAAGGGCTAAGATTAGATTTGAGGATTTAAATGAGATTTTGGCTGAAAAAACGCGGAGGGGTATTTTCGTAATTTTTCAGCGTCATTTAAAAGTTGCAGTGAGTTTTATATTCTGTACTGAGTTTTATATTCTGTACTGAGTTTTATATTTTGTACTGAGTTTTATTTTTTGTATTGAGTTTATACTCAACATTGAGTTTTATACTCAACATTGAGTTTTATAACTTGGTGACTTATATAAAACTCACTAATAAAACTCAGTGAGTTTTATAAATCACTGAGTTTTAACTGAAGGGAGATAATGATAATGATAATCAGTGAGTTTTAACTAAATTTTATAACTCACAACATAACTTGGTGACTTATATAAAACTCACTAATAAAACTCAGTGAGTTTTACAAATCACTGATTTTTAACTGAAGGGAGATAATGATAATGATAATCAGTGAGTTTTAAAACTCAGTGAGTTTTAACTAAATTCTACTATTGAGTTCCAAAACAACAAATCTAATAAAAATCAATCAAATCCATATAAAATTAACTGATAATGAATGTTCAAATTCTGCTATTGAGTTCCAAAACAACGAATCTTACAATAACTCTTGGTGAATTGAAGCTTATACACAAACAAAGCCCTAGAATCAGACGAAATGGAGAATTAACAGATGAAAACAAAATACACCAGCAGCAACTATAATCGTCCGATCATCCAACAAACAGACAATTCGCACCAAAATCTCCACCGGAATCTCACTCCAATCCATCACCACCATAGTCCGTTCGCTTTTTTACCCTGCACCGCCACCAAAACATTAATCAATCAATTAGGGCTCCAAAAAAAAAATAAAAGGTGTAACCGATTCCCAAATTGAAGTTGGGAACTTGATCAATAAACCAGAATCGGAGATGAGGGGAGATCTGGAGCGTGTCGGAGAAGGCAGCGGAGTCGGTTCGGCTGCGTGCTCCGGGGAGATCTGGAGCGTGTTGGAGGAGGAGCTTGTGGCGGAGGGAGGAGAGGGTTTGGGTGGCGTCGGGGAAGATGAGTTTTTGGAGGGGGATGAGGCCGTGCTCGAAGGGCTCGCGGCGGGGGTGGAGGTAGACAGGGGGTTGTTCCGGTTGTGCTGGTGGTGGCTCCGTCGTCATGGTGACGGTGGTGGATCTGAAGGAAGGAGGAGTGTGAAACGAGAAATGATGGGGTTTCAACTTCAATCGTGATTTTAAGGGGAGAAGGGGCTGGAAAATTCCCATCGTGCCCTTAAGTTTAAAAATACAGGGATTTAGATCTAACGGTAGATAGAGGGGTCTACGGGGTCTACATTTTTTAAGGGGTCTACAAAGAACCCTTCCCTATATATATATATAGCAGAATTTGAACATTCATTATCAGTTAATTTTATATGGATTTGATTGATTTTTATTAGATTTGTTGTTTTGGAACTCAATAGTAGAATTTAGTTAAAACTCACTGAGTTTTAAAACTCACTGATTATCATTATCATTATCTCCCTTCAGTTAAAAATCAGTGATTTGTAAAACTCACTGAGTTTTATTAGTGAGTTTTATATAAGTCACCAAGTTATGTTGTGAGTTATAAAATTTAGTTAAAACTCACTGATTATCATTATCATTATCTCCCTTCAGTTAAAACTCAGTGATTTATAAAACTCACTGAGTTTTATTAGTGAGTTTTATATAAGTCACCAAGTTATAAAACTCAATGTTGAGTATAAAACTCAATGTTGAGTATAAACTCAATACAAAAAATAAAACTCAGTTCAAAATATAAAACTCAGTACAGAATATAAAACTCACTGCAACTTTTAAATGACGCTGAAAAATTATGAAAATACCCCTCCGCGTTTTTTCAGCCAAAATCTCATTTAAATCCTCAAATCTAATCTTAGCCCTTGATCTAATCTAATCCAATGGTTATTTTTGGGGTCTACCGGGTCTACAAAAAACAAGGGGTCTACATTGATCTTTTACCTATATATATATATATATATATATATATATATATATATATATATATATATATATATATGAAAAGATTGAATGCCACATGGCATCACCACAAAAATCCTTTTTTTTCATTTTCCCGCTCAAATGGTTTGCCTTATTTATATTTTTTCTAATTGGTTTGAATAATTGATAAAGTCATTAACTAATTTTTTAACAAAGTAATTGACAATAAATGCATATCTCATATCCTAATTTAAAAACTGAAATTAAATGAAATTGATTCATAATAAATCAGGATATGAATACTTTTTTTTAAATTTATAACTTTTTATATTGTCAAATGTTAATTTTAATTACATTTTTATAACATGTTAAATTTTGTATTCGTTTTTTAAAACCGTCTGTGCGTCGCACGGGTATAAAAAACTGGTATATATATATATATATATATATATATATATATATATATATATATATATATATATATATAATATATATATATATATGAAAAGATTGAATGCCACATGGCATCACCACAACAATTCTTTTTTTCATTTTCCCGCTCAAATGGTTTGCCTTATATTTTTTTAATTGGTTTGAATAATTGACAAAATCATTAACTATTTTTTTAACAAAGTAATTGACATTAAATGCATATCTCATATTCTAATTTAAAAATTGAAATTAATTGAAATTGATTCATAATAATTGAGGATATGAATACTTTTTTTTCAAATTTATAACTTTTTATATTGTCGAATTTTAATTTTTTTCTTTAATTCTAATTATCGAATTACATTTTTATAACATGTTAAATTTTGTATACGTTTTTTAAAACCGCCCGTGCATCGTACGAGTATAAAAAATTAGTTTATATATATATATATATATATATATATATATATATATATATATATATATATATACCACTGAACTCGGTGTGTTACACCTGATTACCATAAAATATCAAAAATTTGTGACTTTGATAGAATAAGAAAAGTTTAAGAGTCTATCACCCCCTCTCCTTGAGACAAGTCATTATTATTTTTTAATTGTAAATACACCATTAAAAAAACATTTACCCACTTTATAAAATTTAATCTTATACCACTTGAGTGAAATGCTTTGTCATTGTCCTAAACTAGAGATCAATCGCGCGTTGCTGCGATAATCCACGGAAATATCGGAAAAATTAAATAAATTAGAGAAAATATAGGTTTATAAGTGTATTAGACATTCTCAAAATTTTATTTACATCTTATTCCATGTTATGTAACTTTTATATAAACACCTCTCCCATAAACTTAAGATGTTACATTCCATATCTTTAACATTTAATTGCTCAAATCTGGGCACTTAATATATGTATATCACAAGTAGGACGATTATCGCGTTGCGGCTAGCAAGGCCTTTGTTGCATCGTTGCGAGTCGCTACGTGTTTCCCAGCATGTGACATCAATCACGCAAGGCAGCGAAAGGTAGGATGTAGAAGCATCGATTTGAAACATGCAAGGCGGCATACGAAAGTGCAAATCCATAAACACAAATAACCATACGACATGTAAAATAAACGAAACCATGTGACCTTACTAAAAGTTTACCAAATAAAATATCTACTAATATCATACAACCATCTGGCCAAAAATTTACCAAAATGAGACATCAACATGTTTCAATTCATTCATGAGAAGTACATAAAACCAACAAAAAGCGGGGTCATAAAGTCCTAAGCATACTAATCTCATATAGCACCTAGGAGAAACATAACCAAAACGAAACACCAACGTGCAGAGGTCAAAGTTTACCAAAATAAAACATCTATAACCTATACCATTCAATTGGCCAGTGTGTGCCTCTCTGCAGTTTCGAGAGGCATAATGCGATGTCTGTCATTGAGGCTTAATGAAATTAAAATTGAGGAATCCACACACAATTGAAACCGACAAACGAAAAAAAAGGAAAATGTAAATATCCTACCTTCTTCCAGCAATGGTTTCCTTTTGGCACTCTTGTTTTCTTCTTCGGTCATGGCTACTGCTAAGACCATTGTACAAAAATTAAGACTATTGTTTGGATATCATAGGCAAATATGTCCAAAACTTAGTAAAGAAAAATCACACATAACAGAAAATAAGCTGGTACCAACAGATTCATGTTTGGTTATTGTTAAAGTAGAATAGGAGTATGCAAGTGGACAAGTAGATTAAAGTAGAATAGGAGTATGCAAGTGGACAAGTAGAGAGGTATAATTTAGTTAGAGGTAGGCAGGTGTCAGGACCTTTTCTGCTATATATATACTATGTAAATGTAATGAAAGAAATATCAAGTAAATACACAAGAAAGCAATTCAGTTAAGATCACGTGTTCCTATATTCTGATTACCGATTACATGGTATCAGAGCCTTGTTCCCAGCTCAGTTTCAGTCCCTGCAGCTCAGTTTCAGTCCCTGAAATCTGATCCCAGCTCCTGTTCGTTTCTCAAGTCCTGTTCCGGTCAGAAACTCCCTGCCCCCGTTAAAATCCTTCTTCGAGCCACATGCGAACCTCACCTCCTGGTGCCTTCTGCAGCATCAATTTCAAGTCTTCACAGTAAACACATTCCTGTGCATTTTTTGTACATTTCTTGACTCAAAATGACAGACCCAGAGGGTGATAACGTCAAGAATGTTAACACCACCACTAATGCCTTTGATGTTCTATCAATGGCACCAAGACTCACTGATAATAAGCTTAATGGCTCAAACTTCTTTGAGTGGAGCAAAACTATTCGGATTTACCTCCGAAGCATTGGAAAGGACTCTCACCTCGAATCTGATCCTCCCACTGGTACAACTAAAACTCTATGGATGCAAACTGATGCAAAGCTTTTTCTACAAATTAGAAATGCCATTGATGTGTCTGTTCTGTCACTCATCAATCACTGTGAGTATGTAAAAGAATTAATGGGATATTTGGACTTTCTATATTCTGGACAAAGTAACATATCTAGAATATACACTGTTTGCAAAACCTTTCATCGGGGGGAGCAAGTTGACAGGTCCTTAACATCTTATGTTATGGAATTCAAAAAGACGTATGAAGAGTTAAACTCTCTTCTACCTCTTAGTGCTGATGTTAAGGTTATGCAAACTCAAAGGGAACAAATAGCTGTGATGAGTTTCTTAACAGGTTTACGACCTGAGTTTGACAACATCAGATCTCAGCTTCTGAATGAATCCAAGATTCCAACCCTTCAAGAAACGTTTGCTCGAATCCTACGTAATGAGAGTACTCCAGCTCATATCTCCACAGCATCGAACAGTGCACTGGTTAGTAGAGGAGGATTTCGAGGAAACTTTCGAGGGGGATCACGAGGTGGACATCGAGGTAACTACAGAAATACTTCTGGATATCATTCCCCTGCTCAAAATGCTCCAACAACCGACCAAAGTAACATGGAATGTTACTACTGTCATGAACTTGGTCACACCAAGTACAACTGCAAGCAACCAGGAGCACGCTACTCAAAAGGATCCCATGCTCATGCTGCCACTACTTCAGACAACAACACTCAGCCGACTGCTACACTTGTTGAAACAGGTACACCGGCCCAATGTCTTGTATCCTCAACTTCTAAATGGGTAATCGATTCTGGTGCATCTGAACACATGACGGGTAATTCTCAACTCTTATCGAATTTTTGTAATCAAGCACCTTCATCACATGTTACCATCGCTGATGGATCAACTCCAAAAGTAATGGGATCCGGCAGTGCCACCATTACCCCTTCGATTCATTTATCCTCTGTTTTAAACTTACCCAACTTCCCATTCAATCTGTTATCTGTTAGTAAACTTACACGTGGATTAAACTGTAGTGCCTTGTTTTATCCTAACTTCTGTGTTCTACAGGATCTGTCGACGAAGAAGATTATTGGTAGAGGAAAGGAATCTGATGGCCTATATATACTCGAAGCTCAAACCCCTTACTCTCTAGCCTGCCCAAGTTCATCTCCGTTTGAAACCCACTGCCGATTAGGTCATCCATCCCTCCAAAGCCTAAAGAAACTCTGTCCAGAATTCTCTAGTCTGTCATCTTTACAATGTGAGTCTTGTCAGTTTGCAAAACACCAACGTGTCCACTTAAGTCCTCGAATAAATAAGCGGGCTACATCCCCCTTTGAGTTAATTCATTCTGATGTTTGGGGTCCATGTCCTGTTGTGTCCAAGTCTGGTTTCAAGTACTTTGTTTTGTTTGTTGATGACTACTCCCGTGTAACTTGGCTTTATTTAATGAAAAGTCGTTCTGAAGTATTCACTCACTTTTGCTCATTCTATAGTGAAATTAAGACACAATTTAATGTCTCCGTTAAAACATTGAGAAGCGACAATGCAAAAGAATATCTATCAGAATCTTTTCAAACTCATTTTTTGAAAAATGGCATACTTCATGAGTCATCATGCGTGGATACACCAGCTCAAAATGGAGTTGCCGAACGTAAGAATAGGCATCTTCTTGAAGTAGCCCGAGCACTCTTATTTCAAACAAAAATGCCAAAGACATATTGGGCTGATGCGGTATCCACTGCTTGTTTTCTAATAAATCGTATGCCATCCGTTATCCTAAACCATGACATCCCATACTCGGTTTTGTTTCCAACGAAACCTGTGTTTCCAATTGCCCCTAAAATCTTCGGCAGCACCTGTTTCGTTAGAGACACTCGGCCTCAACTCTCAAAATTAGACCCCAAATCTCTCAAATGTGTATTTGTAGGGTATTGTCGACTCCAGAAAGGTTACCGATGTTATTCTCCTACCCTTCAAAAATACATTGTCTCAAGGGATGTCACCTTCCATGAGAATGTTCCATTCTTCGAAACAGTTGTCACTCCCCAGCCAGACCCGTCTGAAGAGTACCTCCAATACTCGTTCGAAGAATACCTTCATCCACCCCCTGTACCTAACCCTTTACCTGAACCCATTCCACCACAAGTACCAGGTCCTGCAGCTCCGGATCAATCACCTGTCATTCGAGTATACGAGAGGCGAAATCGGCTTCCATCAGATTCTGCTCCTGAACCAATACTTACGTCGACAGATCAACCCAATAATCCTCCTGATTCCGACTCTGATTCTGATCTACCCATTGCCATGCGAAAAGGTAAACGTGCCTGTACACACCCGATTGCTTCCTTTGTGTCCTATGATAAATTAACTGCAGCCTCACGCTCGTTTGTTGCCAATCTGGATTCCATCACCATCCCCAAGACTTTGGGGGAGGCTCTCGCACACAACGGATGGCGTAAAGCCATGATTGAAGAAATGGAAGCACTTGATCAAAATAACACTTGGAATCTGGTAAATTTACCTATCAACAAGAAGGCAATCGGGTGTAAATGGGTGTTCACGGTTAAGGTCAATCCAGACGGTTCATTAGCTCGGTTAAAAGCTCGCCTAGTAGCCAAAGGTTATGCTCAGGTTTATGGCATGGATTACTCAGAAACCTTCTCTCCCGTGGCAAAGATGTCTTCGGTACGTCTCTTTATCTCCTTGGCTGCCACATATAACTGGGATTTGTATCAGCTCGACATCAAGAATGCCTTTCTGCATGGCGATCTCCAGGAAGAAGTCTACATTGAGCAACCACCTGGGTTTGTTGCTCAGGGGGAGTCTGGGAAGGTATGTAGACTCAAGAAGTCCTTATATGGTCTCAAGCAATCTCCTCGTGCTTGGTTTGGGAAGTTCAACAAGGTCGTGACAGAGTTTGGGTTAAGAAGAAGCTCTTATGATCACTCGGTATTCTTTGCATCAGCTGCTGCTGGTTGCATTTTACTTGTCGTGTACGTAGACGACATAGTAATAACTGGAAGTGATAGAGATGGAATTCAAAAGTTAAAATCATTTCTTGGAAACAAGTTTCAGACCAAGGACCTTGGCACCCTTAAATATTTTCTGGGAATCGAAGTCTCACGGAACAGAAAAGGTATCTATCTATCACAACGAAAGTATTGTCTGGATGTACTTAGAGACTCTAAAATGATTGAGACAAAGAACTGTGACGCACCCATGATACCAAACGGAAGGTTAGGAGCACATGAAGGTGATCCCCTTGCAGATGCAGAGAAATATAGAAGAATCGTCGGTAAGTTGAATTACTTAACCATCACTCGACCAGATATTGCATTTCCAGTGAGTGTGGTAAGTCAGTTTATGTCATCTCCAAGAACCTCACATTGGGAAGCCGTATGTCACATCCTCAAGTATCTTAAAGGAGCTCCGGGTCGTGGAATCTTATACCAAAATAATGGTCATCACACGGTAGAAGGGTTCACAGATGCTGATTATAATGGGGATCCTACAAGTAGACGATCCACGACTGGGTACTGTATCCGCGTAGGTGGTAATCTGGTATCATGGAAGAGCAAGAAACAAAGTGTTGTCTCCCGTTCAAGTGCAGAATCAGAATACAGGGCTATGGCACAAACCACGTGTGAACTAGTCTGGGTCCGGAATCTCCTCGGCGAAATTGGGTTTAAACAAAACAAACCCATGAACCTATGGTGCGATAATGAGGCAGCTATTCATATCGCAAATAACCCGGTATTTCATGAAAGGACGAAACACATTGAAGTTGATTGTCATTTCACTCGGGAGAAGCTGGAAGATGGAACAATTGCAACTCCTCATGTACGAAGTGGGGAACAGCTAGCAGATGTGTTCACTAAAGCCTTACCTGGATCTAGAATCAGTTATATCTGTAACAAGCTGGGCATGATCAATATATACGCTCCAGCTTGAGGGGGAGTGTTAAAGTAGAATAGGAGTATGCAAGTGGACAAGTAGATTAAAGTAGAATAGGAGTATGCAAGTGGACAAGTAGAGAGGTATAATTTAGTTAGAGGTAGGCAGGTGTCAGGACCTTTTCTGCTATATATATACTATGTAAATGTAATGAAAGAAATATCAAGTAAATACACAAGAAAGCAATTCAGTTAAGATCACGTGTTCCTATATTCTGATTACCGATTACAGTTATCATAGACACTATTTCATTAAGACTATTGTTTCGTTATTGTAGCTCTGTTTCATTACTGTACTAACTAATTGCTAAAATAACATGACTTGTTATAAGAAACACACCATCTTCTTTGCAAATAATATCCTATGTTGATTTCTATTCAGAAGTGACAAAGAATTTACATATTCATTGTCACTTTTCCTTCTTTAAAACATAACCTTTTATTGAAGAACATAGAAAAAACATGAGTAACGTTTAATCGAAAGATCATGTGCAGGTTATAACAATTAGCATGTTCCGTTAAACAAAAATTGAAAGCTATACTATTTACCAAAAAAAAGAGTATAAAAAGGTTATGCTAACTTGAAGAAACAAAAACAATTTACCAATATAGAATTGTGTATTAAATATAGTGTAACAACACAATCTACAATACATTAAGAAGAGTATATATTTGAAAAAGTCATAGCCTCATACCTAAATATACTACTAAAAAGAATATTTAGAAGTAACAAATGAAGACCAATAAGATTTCAAACCAACACACATATATCAAAATATTTGGTGTTGCTGACCTGGGCATTGCTCCAGCAATGGTTTCCCCTGGGCATTGCCGTTTTCTTCTCCAGTTATGGCCACCGTTTGTTTACTTTCGTCAATGGTAGCACCCAAAGCTGTCATCGCAAACATGGAATCATAAGAACGCACCCAACGCAGAAAAGTCCTATTACTAAAGATTTCTGTAATAGTGCTCGGCGGATTAACCGGATACTTAATGCGCACCTTGCCTGACTTGCAGCATGTAGCGTATTTAGGCCTTTCATTCATCGGTCCGGATTTTAAACGCTCATGGAACCAAAAGCTAGCACTGCAAAACTCATAGATCTGATCACAAATCCGCATACCTGTATTTCAACTTTGAACTACATAATCATAATTGTACATGTTCAATCTTATTTATCTTTTTCATGTGACATTGCTCCTGCTCCTAGATATGAAGTTTATGACCTTTATATGGTTTCTGAGTGCTTACCTAAAGACACAAAATGATACAGCAAGCAGCAATGAGATTGTTTATATATTTTTTAAAAACAAAGAGTTAAATAAAACACAATCAGCAATGACATTGTTTATAAACTTTTTAAAAACAAAAAGTTAAATTAAAACACAATCAAAACAGAAACAGCAGAAGATCACACCACTAAAAACATGACACACAAAGGAGGCTATAAAATAACCAAGGCCATACTTGAACAACAAATAAATCCCACACAGGCGAAAGAAATTGTACGTTTATATAACGCAAGTTAAAAAAACAAAAACGCAAAACGAAACAAACACAAGTGGTACTATAACAGAGAACCATGGGGTTCATGATCTGAACACACCTCTCATGTTATGGTCACTTGTATGGCAAAACAATTTGTACAGAAAACAGAGTACCCATACTAAAGGTCCCACCTGGTGCTTATTCTGCCTCATAATCTCTATCATCTTACTACGAAGGCATACCAAACCAGAACAACCATTAAAAAGCTGACCTAAACAGAAAAACATGTACCTGAAACGGATCTCAAACGCACAGCCAACGAAGGTCCTTACAAAGGCATCTGAAAGACACACCTGAGATAGAAAAAACACACCAGATCAAACTCTTTTCTAGTTTTAGGTGATAACATGGGTCAGGTTTCTATCCTCTAAAATGTACATCATTGCCTATGAATCAAACAACAAATCCATCCTCTAAAACGGACAGCAATACCTATAAATCAAACAACAAATAGACTTCCAAAAAGACGCACAGTTAAAAAAATTCCTTTGACTTATCCTAACACAAACAACCCAAACATCCAAACCGCAAACATCTCTTACAACCCCAAGCAAGAATCAGAAAATCCCTGACAAACCAAAGCATACACCTAAATTGGTTAAACACTTACCGACGACATTATTGAACATTCCTACATATACCTCTCAAAACCATATATAACCATCGTGATAGCCAATAATAATGCAACCACCTAAATTGGTTAAACACTTACCGACGACAAATTCGTATCTCTACCAGTAATTGATAACCTGACCTCTTAACCTTGCTCACACTCCACTTTCTGCACTTCTCTATCTTTAAAACCTCGCTCTACAATTAAATAAGCAAAACCATAATTATCTACAGTAAAGATCTATGTCCGGCGGCGCGTTGCACACGCCAAGAGAAAAAAAAATAGATGATGCGAATAATTAGTTTAAAAAAAGTTGAATATCGTTACTGATAACAAACTATTACATCATAAAAATACTGGTTCAACAGAGATCACATAACAATAAAAGATCACTTTGAAAAAAAAATCACAAAGTATATACACTACATGGTTCCTTGTAAGATAGCAAATTGGTGTTTCAGTCTTGGACCACATCCACATCATCGTCAATTAAAGGTGTAGCTTTTCTAGCAAGGGCACTCTAAATAAGGTGTAGCTTTTCTAGCAAGGGCACCCCAAATCCCACGCTTGAGTTCATCTAAATTTTTCATTGATGAGTTATCAAATCTTGTTGAATCATCGTATAACCACAGGTAAACGTCTTGTAAGGGAACTATACAATTACCTAAGCAGAGACAGTACAAATACAATATCGCGCTTTTATTTCACACCAAGCCCAATTAATCTTAACCTCTAATCATCGAAAATAGTAGAAAAAAAAAGGCCAATCATCGTTTTTGCTGGAGATAAATAAGTTGGGTTGATTAGACTGTAAAAATCCTATTTAGTTCATCGGTGTTACTAACCTCAATTGCAGTAGCAGCACTATGCTTTTACATTCCAATCCATAAACAACCTAATCATGAATACCATAAGCCTATGTAAATCAGTAGATAGTTATAGCTAGGATCTATATAAGATGAATATATTATAAATAATGAGGATGAATGAAAACTTTATGAACTAAAAAATAACATCATAAATAGGTGAGCTGGACAAAATGAAACCAAAAAGCTATTTAGGGTCATATATGAGTATTTTATGAAATATTGGAGTCTCAGCTCATGTAGTTTGAGGCATATTATCAGATAAATAGGTGTGGAAGAAAATGAAGACTTTATATTCAAATACCTAAGCTTTTTCATTAAGAATTTTAAGATTTTTCTGCTTTATTTCTTGATGTGATCTCCAATTTCAACTGATGCTTGAGCTTAATAACCTGCAATTTTTAAGATTCATAAAACCCAAAATAAAGTTCAAACAATGCATGTAAAGAAAACAGAAGATTAGTCTTGTTGTGGGATCAATATTGTAGATTTAAACACACACTCACGCACATAGTAAGAGGAAACACAAAACCTTTTTGCAAATTTGTTCAGATTCATGATTAGCAGCATTGGAAGCTGCTCTTTCAGCAAGCAATCTGCCTCTTAAACACACTACAGTCCTCAAACATTCATCACCTTCCATTTTGAAAAGGATGAGGTTGACTTATATTTGTTTTATTTAGGACACTGTTAGATTTAAGTGTCCTTAATAGCTGGGAAGACTAAAGATAGGCAAATTCCAAGATTTCTTTGGTAGGTTCATTTTTTCTGGTTACATATATTTTATTGTTTATCTTCTATCAAAATTAATAATAAAAACCAAAAATTACACGCACCTAGGCCACTGGAAGCAGGATATATTCATGTATTGGCATGTTATCCGAAGAGAACCTTACATATTAAAAATATTCATCCTTGAATTTTTTGAACATGATGATGCTTTTAGGTAGCCAATTAGAAGTGGTCTAGAAGACCATTTTATGATCATAGAAGCAGATACGCTTAAACTAAACTAAACAGAAGATCATGTGACCTTTCTTCTTCAGACTATATAACAACAACAAAATGGGAATTAATATTTCACCAATTAATTACAACTAAATATCATAAAATTAACATGGAGTAACAACTAAATTTTGTTTTGATGTCAAAAAAAAAAACTAATAGTATGTCGGATACCTCAGAATTGGCCGATTTATCATGGGAAACTTTTGTTTAATTCGCCGTTCTTCTTTCAAATTTACAGCTTTCTACACCACCGCATACAGTCACAATCAACATCGACTATTACACAACAACAATAAAGAAGGTTACAATAAAAAAAACCATGTATAGTAGAAATAGTACAGTCATTCATACCTCATCATATTCATAGTCTTGGTTTTCACTCTTCTTTCTGAAATGTCTCGTCTTTTTATGTGCCATTTTAGACTTAATATAGCTGCCATGCTAATCATTTTCATCATCATCAGCATCCAATAGCCTCTATGCCGTTTGCATTCTGGCTAGCATTGCTGCAGCCTCTTCTTGTTGCCGATAAAGCTATAAAAAATACGAATGATAATAGTAACGTGTAGGGTAACAATGATTTACCCTAAGAAAATCAAAGAAGGCTGGTGACACTAACATGACATTTAAGTTATATAAGAAGAAAAAGAAAAATAAAACTCACATTTGGTCCTGAACTCTTATGTTCAACCTTCCGTAAGATTTCTTTTTAAATCCAGCCACGCGTTATTAATCGTTTGCAATCACATTTTAGACATTAACTTATTTTTAAACATATAAAGAGATGTTTTCACGGCAACGTTTTCCACACTTGCCTAGGCCCGATCCAACCATATGGCTACAGGAACTTATATCTATGTAGACACACCAGCAGGACAAAAATTGTCATCAAGCTCTCTCATATCTCGACAGTCAAACACTGCAACAATCCAGTATAAATCCGTTAGAGGCCATGAACATTAAACCAACATACTCTTAAGTTTAGGAGTAACAAAATAGCCTGAATAATTCTAACATATTAAAGGTAGTATGAAATTTTATAACTCTACACACCTGGACATAGGGGTGTGCATGGACCGGTTTGGATCGGATTTTGGCTAAAACCGAATCCAAAACCGAACTTCGGATTTTACGATTTCCAAATCCATTCGGATTCGGTTTTTTCGGTTTCATGGATTTTGGTTTTTGGGTTTTTACGGTTTGGATTCGGTTTTTTCGGATTCAAATCCATATGAATTTTTGGGCTGGGAAAAAAACTAATTATATTAAATTAGGTCTACTTATTTTTTATTTATAGATTAATTAACTACTGATATCATTCAAAATAAAACTTTAAAATCCATAACATTGCAAAATGATCCAATCTCAAACAAATGCATTCAAACAAATCCTTAATGATCAAATCACAAAGACTCAAGGATCGATAAGGTTGCATAACGATCCAAAATCAAACAAACCTTTAACGATCTAATCTCAAGCACTCAAACGACATTCAAACAAAAATCAAAGTTGCATAATGAACTAATCTTAAAGACACAAAGATCTAATGGTTATATATAAAACTTTAAAATTAAAATTTGAAACCCTTCAATAATTAAATGGATCGGTTCGGTTTTTTCGGATTTGCTTTTTAGCTAAAACCGAAACCGATCCGAAATTTCGGATTTTAGAAAAGTTCAATCCAAAACCGTCGGTTTCTATTTGGATTCGGTTTTTTCGGTTTGGTTTTTTCGGCTATTTTGGTTTCGAGTCGGTTTTTTCGGATTCTTGCACACCCCTACCTGGACAGGTAGAATTGTAACTTAGGTTAACAATCATATAACATCAACCAAACTGGTCTATAACTAAATGGTTAAGATGACATCAATCTAAGAAAAAAACAATTAGTCACTTGAAGCTAATAAATAAATTAAAAAAGGGGGATAAAAAAAAGGGAAGCATTCGTGTCACTTCTTGTAATCTGCTTCCAGGAATGAAGGTAAACATTATTTTTACTTCTAAATCATTCACCTGAAGAGATTTTGTATTCACTGCAGTATTTCCTTGCAACTTCCATCCCTTTCCTGTTTTAACCTTTGACAATGCAATAAAAGGTCATGGTAGTGAGTATGTGTGAATAAGCCGATCAACTACCGGAAGGCATGTATTTATTTCGTATTCACTCAAATCATTCCCTTCCTTCCACTTTATGAGGAAACTGATATCCCAAGTCTCCTACATGACTGAACCTACATTCCTGGAAGTAACAATCAGCAAATCTCAAGTTCGGTTGACATACCATTTCTACAACCGAACTCATATTGAGCGAGTCGTTGTCCTTTTTCTTGCCTGAAGAGGTGCTTCGAAGGAGCTCTGTAGTTGTCTTTTGCTGCCTCGGTGTTTCTAGAAGATGCGGTTGACACGAAAGTGAACATTTCCGCAATTGTCTTTCTCTGCAACACCCCGTTGGTATATAAATATTAAAAGTTCATAAAAGTTTAACTGTCATAGATGGTACATTTTAAAAAATTGATAAAACTAAATGTAATCTCATAAGATAAATGAGTGTAAACCATATAAAAAAGAAGCTAATGTAAAATATATATAAATTTATGAAGGTTTTTTGTTTAAAATCCAAATACAAACTCATAAATGATAACACATGTCAAACAGAGATAAGATCTAAATGAACCTAATGCTAGCCTTAGAACACATAGATTTAAACTTATTAACATTTGATATTTAAATACATTCTTATGTACTTAGGCGTCAAATAAAATGACTAACATCATGAGAGCAAAGAAAATTCATAATACACTTACCTTTGAACCCAAACAGAAGACCAGGAACAAACCAGACAATCCTGAACACTCTGAAGAACAACCAAAAAAATATTATTAGCCAACAATATCTACACATGAACAAAATGGACAAAATTATTTGTAAGCTATAATTTGGAGAGCCTCCACACAGTACCATACAAAGCAAACTCAAACAAACAGTAGTAAAAAAGAAGACGTTAATATCTGCACCTAATAAAAACCTACTCATGTGCCCACAATCTAGTAAGAGAAACCATCATCTCATCAAACCTTGGTGTATTGTAACGGAAATAATCAATGGAATTCTGTAGCTCAAACACAAAGTTCATGAGAAATAACAATCGTTAATCAGTATCCTTCATAACATCAAAACCATTGAAGACTGGTTTCACAAATGACACATAAGAATTGGGTCGATATATGAATATAAACAGGCAATATAAAGAGGGAGCGATCTTCAACACACAATAGTTAACAACATCACATATTAGTTGCCAGTAACTAACCAATAACACATAATTAGGTTTCTCAGACGCCATTGATTAAACCCTAAAGTGAATTTAACAATTTGAACATACAAAAACCTAGAAAATCAAAAATAGGCTTCAGATCTGACCTTTTGAGTAGAACTGACCTTCGGACCTTGATGATCCTGTGAAAATTAACGTTGTTGTAGTAGCCCCTTCGAGATACTTCGATGAAGTTTTTGCAAGTTTTAGGCACGGGCTTGTCGTACATCAGCAACGCCGCATCGTCGTTCACCACCCCCGGAAGGGACCCCGTCGCTGATCAGGTTGGGTCGAACAGAGAGGGGTGCCGGATGGTTGGATTGGATCAGAGAGGGAGGGACGGAGACCAGGTCTGTGGTTGACGGAGAAGGTCTGCTGCCAATCGATCGTCGGAGGAGGAGAATAGGCATCTCAATCGTCGGTGTAGGGTTTTCTCCTTTGTATGAGAGATGCAAATTTATAAATATTTTAATCAAATGGAGGCACGAAACCTATGGTTTCGTTCTCCTTTGTATATATATACAATGTATATATATACAATACCCTTTGGTAGACAAGTAAAAAACGGGTTAGGATTTTACCCCATCATCGTATCATACCCTAACCTTGGAATATGATTTCTTTGAGCCCCTCATGATTTTAGGACTATTTATTTACAATGTTATCCTTTATTTCTATAGTTCCTTTCGTTTTTTTATCATTTTCCTATATTATCTATATTTTCTTTCGTGTCAGCAATACTTTAAAAAGAACATCTTTGAATTTTTTAACTGACCTATCAGATAGAAAAACAACATTCCATGACCCATTATATTGGTCATGGAATGGATATGAAAAATATGCCCATGTGCGAATCTAACTGGGTTTTCCCTTTGTGGCATTGAGTAGTAGTGTTTTTACAATGGGTCATGAAAAGCTACTTCATAAGAAATGAGTAGGCATAAGAAAGCATGTCTTCACAACCTATACATATTTATATCATTTCCATTTGATACTCCTATTTCCTTACGCTGAGACCGTAGAGGTACCTAACATAGTAATTATGACCCCCCAAGATCTATAATATAGCTTTTAAAAGATTTATTTTGGCTATCCGAAAAGAACCATATATGATATATATAGCTTTTAAAAGATTTATTTTTGCTATCCGAAAAGAACCATATCTTGTTGCGGTTTGTCTTCTATTTCAAATAAAACTTTATTTAATTGAGCACTAGCCACTTACCCGGGTAAATACCCGGGTCTAAAACGTAAAAAAAAAAAGTATAGATATATATATTATCCAAAAAATTCTTATCGGTAAAACAATATTCAATAATAATAAATAAAAATCAATAACAATTACAAATTTGAGAAGATAGATTTATACATTATATTTCTTGTTACATCGGTTGGACGACCATCTTCATCCAAAATCAAGATCTTCAAACCCTTCTTGCTCTTCACCCTTGATAAGGCAACATATAACTGACCATGAGAGAAGACGGGATCTTTCAAGTACAATCCTACTCTCGTAAGAGATTGACCTTGGCTTTTGTTTATAATCATAGCAAAACAAACTGAGATCGGAAACCGTCTTCTCTTAAACCGAAATACAACTCTTTTATCTGTTGGAACCAATGAAAGTCTAAGAATAAAAGTCCTGAATCCGATATTGCTTCCGGAGATAACCACCGCTTCAATAACATGCTTCCCTAGAGATACGATATGATGAGTATAAGTTATGATCAACGCCGTCACTTACAATCTCATCTTGACATACAGAATCTGAGCTTAAATACTCATGTTCTTCACCGGGAACCAAAGAAAGCAGACGACTGTTGATATCATCGACAACCTCATTAGTTGGTGCGATAATATTTTTTCAGACCAAAAATCTTGTTCACCAAAGTTGTCCAGAAACGATGGATAAACAAAATCAACAAGATCGCTAACCAGATCCGATGAATCATGAATAAGAAGATCAGGAGGAATAACTATTTCTGACTCACCATCATTATCTCCACCGGCTTTTCCCTCACAAATATCTAAAAGCCATTGACCAAAATCACATTTTTCTTGTATCTCTGATGGATTGTTACCTTGAAGAAGACGCATGTTTTTTGTTAACTGTAGAACCTTGCACTCTCTCCAAATGTAAGATGAAGTAAGGCAGGAAGTGACAACATCTTGATTTGAAACGGGGAATGAAATATAACATAAAACTAAATTCGGAATAAAACTTTGAAAAGAATGATACATAAACAAAACATTTTAGCCATGGACAAATTCTCCTTAACCCGTATGTACACAATACGTTCATCATTCACAAGTGTAATATTTTATAAATAAATATAATCACCATGTTCAAAATCCACCCTATGATGAACTGAACTATCCACCATTATAACAATTTCATCCAAATGGCACCAAGATATAAACTTTCATAATAATCCTGTAAATCCGTTCGGACCATCATATATGGATATACTTTTTGGAACCCTTAACACAAAAAAAATTAATAAATAAAGAAAGAGGTGGTGTTGATAAAAATAGTAGGACAAAAATGATCAATATGACTTTGTTTTACCATGATGGAAGAAATAACAGACTTAAAGAATCATAGTGTATTGTGAGATTAATTTTTTTTGTTACAATTGACTTTTTTCTAACTAAAAGTCAAAGCATAGAACAACCCCTCCCCTTTTATTTTTTTGTAAAAAGGTCTAATGTTCTATGAAAATTTCAATACTATCTAACAACTCTTCAAATAATATATATCCACTTAAGATAATTATAGCTAGTAATATTTACCACAAAAAAAAAATAACAAATAACCAAATCTTATACAAACAATCACACTTTCATCATAAAGACCTTCAAATTGATAAAACAGTAGCTATATTGAATTCTAAACTATGCATCCATCCTCTGTTGAATTGACTTCTAAAGTGTGCATCTTCTTTTAGTAATAGCTCATCATAGTAGAGGCACACCTACATTTATTGAAATCGTTCTATAAGAATGCAAGCAAGAAAGAAAAGCAAAGGTGCTTAGGAAGAAAGGCATGTGGTCCATAAAAGTCCAGGGGAGGGACATATACATGATAAATGACACGCACACTCCGAACCAATTTTGTATAATTAATCTATTGTTCCTCGAGGGTTCATGTTTCATATATAGAGTACTGATATGTAAACAGCTTTGAAAACGTAACATTATATCAACAGAGTTTCAAAATGATACCAAACAATAATATGTTTCTAATGTTTTAACCAGCAGTTAATAAAAACAGCCAACTAAAGGGTTATTTATTAAAAAAAGTCAGTTGTACCTAGTGATAAAAAAACCTGAAAATCGGATAAAAAAACCATACCATTAACATCAAATAAACCATATGAATCACCTTTTTCATATGAAGAAAACCATTATCAAAAAGAGTTATTTATTAAAAAAAGTCAGTTGTACCTAGTGATAAAAAAAACCTGAAAATCGGATAAAAAAACCATACCATTAACATCAAATAAACAATATGAATCACCTTTTTCATATGAAGAAAACCATTATCAAGTTGGTACTCGAAAACAGTGTCATCACCTATGATTATTTAGATAGAAACTAAAGTACAAAATCATATTAATATGATGTTTAGTAGATAACAAATAGATTTAAATGTAAAACTCACATTTTATAACCCTTTAACATCTCACTTCCAAGTTGATTTGTAAAAACTTCTTCATTTTCAAACTTAACCCTCTAATTGATATGCTATTCCACAGCAGTAAGGAGTGCCACCTCCATTGAAATTCGCTAAGAACTAAACAAATATATCACTTCTAAGCTGAACTGTAAGAACTTCTTCATTTTCAAACTTAACCATCAATTTGATATGCTATTCCACAGCAGCAAGGAGTGCCACCTCCTTTGGAATTCGTCTATAAGTGAACACATGAGTGAGATTGCTAAAACGAATATAGTGTATAGCATAAAAATACATGCATATTTTACAGGTTAAAGAAAGGCGTATCTAAACAGAGATAAGAAAAAGTAGTTCATCCATGAATATATCCTTACATAGTTACAATTACTGATTTAGAGATTTTATATTCAAAATTTATACACAATTTTAGGGGTGTTAATTATCTTTACAAAATTTATAGAATGGATCTTATTGGGTGTTCTTAATTATCTATACAAAATTTATAGAATTGACAAAAAAGTGTTTCAAGGTCAACACAACTGAACCCTTTGGATGTATTACACATCCTCACCCAACCGACCAAACTTTCAATCTATAAGAGAACATGAGTGAGATTGCTAAAACGAATATATTGTATAGCATAAAACTACATGCATATTTTACAGGTTAAAGAAAGGCGTATCTAAACAGAGATAAGAAAAAGTAGTTCATCCATGAATATGTCCTTACATAGTTACAATTACTGATTTAGGGATTTTATATTCAAAATTTATACAAAATTTTTGGGGTGTTAATTATCTTTACAAAATTTATAGAATGGATCTTATTGGGTGTTCTTAATTATCTATACAAAATTTATAGAATGGACAAAAAAGTGTTTGAAGGTCAACATAACCGAACCCTTTGGATGTATTACACATCCTCACCCAACCGACCCTTACAACCTCTATGTAAGAACACCCAAAATAAATGCAAGACTCACTTCATTGGTTAAAATATTATATCATCACCTTGACCAAAAGTTTTACATCCCTGCAATAAAAAAAAGTTCCATAACACAAGTATCCATTATGAAATCTTATATATGAATTATAAATGAACATATAAAAAAAAACCTTTGACATACCTCTACATTTTCCTCATTATCATAAATCTCGTATCTAAATGCCTGACCCAGATTATTTGCTAGGACATCACAATCTAGCATAGAAAGGAAAAGAATATTAGCCAAAATCTAGCAAATTTTATTAATTAAAAGGAAGACATAAAATATAAAATACCATATTAAATGACTTAACTGTCATGTAAGCTTAAAAAAAATCAAATACCATACACATAAATCTACAAAAAATAAGAATGCAATCATTTTAAATATATATAGATATACAACTTGCCAAAAATCTACATTTTGAAATCCTTAATTCTAGGCTAATTCGGGGTTTATTAGTTACCATAATTTAGGAATTTCAAAATCAGTTTATTTGACTTAAAGTTTCCTAAAATTAATGGTACAATTAATTATTTAAAAAACCTAAAAAATTAAGAAAATTACACATAGGATTTTTTTAGAATGAGAGGATGACACCTCATCAATTGATAATGTGGACAACCTTATAAGGTGCCAAATCAACCTTATATGTTTTGTTTAATAGATATAGATTTGATCTTTACATATATATATTGTGAATAACTATTCTTTATCTATACCATAATTGGTGGGTGAACCAAAGAAATCATACATTAATTGCAATAATTCCTGCTTAAAACTTAGAAATTGAAATTATGACGCATACAATTAGAATTGAGTAGAGCATACACCGGGTTGACTTCGGCTGATTAGCTCTGAACACGGGGATGGGCTAACCTCAACCGAACCACCACTTACATCTGAGCAACTCCACGGACCATTTCTCGAACCGGTGGACCCACTTAGATGTATATTAGCAAGACAAATGTCTGTGAACGGTGAGTTCTTCAAACCCTTGATCAAACCAGCTTGTTGAACCTTCTCACCCCATACATTTTGTATCCTTATGTTTTTCATAACCGGTAGTGCATTCGGGTCGTAGTTTTCGTCAGGATGGTCGCCTACATCACCCGCAATCTTGATTCCTTTCCGCACAGTTTCCATGAAAACATTGGAAACAGTAATGTTTCTTATGACTCCACCCCTTCCGATGTTTGTTTTCAAATGGATTCCAATCCCGGTGTTGGAAAGAGTTATGTGTTCTGCTAGTACGTTTGTAACCCCACCGGAAGTTTCACTTCCGACTGCAATTCCGGCAAATGGAGAAGATCCGGTGATTCGCCGGATTGTGATGTCATTACTGGGTCGCCCGTAAGCTATTCCGTATTGATCCCATCCACTTTTTACAGCAATGAGGTCATCTCCTGTTGAAATGTAGGAGTCCTCTATGCATACATGGGAGCTTGAATCTGTATCAATATAATATATGTAATCATATTTGAGTTACTATTATGCATCTACATTCTACACAGATGGCAGGCAAGTAAATAAAGATTGTAGTTTTTTTGGTGTGTACCTGGATCAATTCCATCTGTGTTGGGAGAGTCGGGTGGAGCCAATATCGTGACATACCGTATAACAACATTACTGTGCATAGAAAACAATACATAAATAAGTTTATAAAAATAAAAGAATAAAAAAGAAGACTGGCTCAATGAAATTCCCACCACACATATTGGCTTTTGGTAGATTTTTGTGGACAAACGAATTCATAGAAGGGCAGAGTTTAAACCCGTTAATTAATGAAAATGGCAGTTTATGTCATGCTTTTATCTCAATCGGGTCAAATGGGTATAAAGTTATACAAATGTATTTTTAACACGTTCAACCTCCCACTATCGCTTTATATAGGAAAATAGAATATTATTCTTATGATATAGTTTTTGGGATCATATTTAACACATTAACTTTTTCTAAGAGTAATTAGAAAATGGAGGATGTGTTTGGATCAACCCAACCTTTTTTGACTAGCTACTTTGCTACCTCTGAAATTAACATTGCGTAATACCTGCAGTATACAGGGTGAATGTTCCAAAAGGGTGAATCCTTGAAGATCACATTAGAAATGATAATGCCTCTGGAATCTTTAAATTCAACAAGATTTGGTCGAGTGAACTGCAAGGTTCTCTGTCTCCACATGTTCCACCACACATCACCTTGGCCATCTATCGTCCCATTTTCACCTGATAAATGATGTTTATATCAAAAGAATATTCAAAGAATAGTGCATTTGATGCAAGAATCAAGCTTAATTTAAAGATCACTTAGAGAACAGGCAGTGGGTTTCTTATACATACCAGTAATAATCACATCATGGAGACCATCTCCATGGATAAAGCTCATATACCTTCCCCCTGGACGTTCTCTCCCTCTTCCATAAGAAGGCAGTGGAGCAATTAGAGGCCAGTTTGACGTGTCCTGAAGCATGAATGAAATTATGCATGGTAAAAAGCGTTATAATATAGTAGATTCTAGTTACTCTCGGTTTCAAGAAGTAGTGAAAACTAATTCAGTTCAACTATGTGTTACTTTGTTCCCACCCATTGGCGTTATGACGCTTGAAACAATTTCCATTTTTGGATATAGTGTAAACATACTAACATTTTGTTTTTTACAAGTTTTCAAGGAAGGATTACTAATCTATCTATTGCCATTTGCCAGTATTAGAACTTGTTAGTACCACTAGTTGTGGTGGACAAGACTCTTTTTTTGTCAACTTGTCATTCAAAACATTGAAGACCCTAGTTGTGGTGGACAAGACTCTTTTTTTGTCAACTTGTCATTCAAAACATTGAAGACATATGACAAATAGTTTTAACACATGTACAAAATTAATGCACACTCATACATGTGTGAGGAACTGAGGATACATGGAAGTTTAACACAAAACTAAGAAACTATCTTATGGTTCATGTGTTAAATACACACACACATATTTTTAAACAAATTTAAAACCTTTGTGGACGACAATCAGCTTTAACTGTATGTATTGGAGTGTTAAATTCCAAATATATAAATCTGAAATCTATTCTTTCAAATAAACACATGACATATTTTTAAATAAATGATAATAAAAAAAGAATGCTTTAATGGTGGGACTAAACCAATAATGCCAACCTTTAAATAGCTTATAGCTGTCGTTATTTATTTCCAAGAAAGCAACAAGTGTATGCACATGCGATTGGTCCCACATGCAAATATAGGAAACCACTAAGCTTTCTATCATCCATTCCCTTCTATGGCTTCATCAGAAATAAGCTCACCGCTTTTGATGTTTCGTGGGTCCCTAATTAACCCATCAGGATAGGCAAACTATTATTCTAATATTCCCCACTCTTATTACTTGCTTCAATTAGCAACAATGCTACATAAGTGTACAATATTTCTTGAAAACCATTGAAGAGTAGTACCTCCAATTTATACAATGTGTTTTTGGACATCTTAGAATTTGAATATTTAAGATTGATGGCATCTAATGAAGAAAAACATTGCATATCAAGATTAATGTTCTTTGTAGTGATAACAATTAAACAAGGAGGTGGTTCTGACTCAAACTTTAACAGCATAATTTCAATCGATTTTAATCATTTCCAAAAGAAAATTGCCTTGCTTTTGACCGAAGCAAAGTAATATGTCGGTTCTACATTGCACTTCTAATGATCCAATTTAATCAAATATTGTATTGACACAAATCTATATTTAATTTACAAAGAACATAACTTTGTAACGGTAACCGATAGCGTGCTTCTTTTTATAAGCTAACAAATCCAAAATTTTATATAAAAAACAAAAAGATGTACTAGTCTCTTGTGTGAAGCTACAATCCAAACATCAAAGTTTGCTTTAATCATTATTTTCCTTTTGCTTTATAGCAATAATTAGACCATTAGCACAAAATCAAGCAACTGTTTGGTACAATTAAAACAAAAAAAAGACTGAGATGAGACAAATTATTGCAATCAAGCACATAATCAAGCACATTTTTAAGCATTCCAGATGTTGCAACTAGTTTTAAGCCACAAAATTCGAGTTTGAGATGCAATAATTTAAACTCCAACAAGAATTGTGCTACTATTTAATAGATTGTAATGGATTTAGTACCTGTGTAGCTTTGATAACAGCACCTTTAGCTAGATACAGAGTCATTCGACTAGTAAGATTGAAGCTCTCTGTTAGATAAACACCAGGAGGAATGTAAAGAAGCGTTCCTCCTCTCCTCCTCAAATGCTCAATCCTATAAATCGCCTCCCTGAATGCTTTCGTATTCAGCGTTCTTCCATCACCGACCGCGCCAAAATCAGTTATCGATATCTTATCGCTCCGGTACACCATCGGCACGATTCCGGAGCAAGTAACCTCTCCGGCCGCCGAGCAGTAACATTGCAGGAACACTAATGCGACAGCGAAACACGTAACCAGATTCGAAACTCCTCCGTTCTTCATTTCCTGTTACACTTGCAGAGATTTAGGGCTTTTAACCTAGAATTTAGGAAAGTAGATTGCTAAATCGGAAAATGACGCAAATCAGGGGAACACGCAAAAGTAAAGACATTTTGTTATCTAAATGAGTAGATCTAGGAGTATAAATGATTGTTGTTTAATAATAATATTAGCATGAGAAGTTTAAATAGCAAATGTAAGTTATGAAGGAGGTGAGAATACGATTATTTACTTAGGGAGCTGAGGCGGCGGAATACGGCGGTGGTGCGGCGGAGCTACCAGGCGGTGGCAATCAGCTGGTTTGTTTGCAAAGTATGCGTCTGCTTTCCTGCTATTATTGTCCATGTGAGGTGAGAGTGGAGATAGCAACTGACACAATGCGCGTTGTCCCGTAAAGCGCGTGGCGATGTCGATAATTTAAATAGACACAATTTTAATATCTACCGTTAGATTTCATATTTGTGACTTTGTGTATGTTACATTTTTTTTAACGATAAATCTAAACTACTTTTAAACTTCATTGTAAATTACTATATATCAGGTTTTGAATTTGTTATGAAACATGGTAGAAATCAACAAGATACTGAATCGACTAAAGATACTGAATCGACTAAAAGAATACAACTCTTTACAAACGAATGAACAAAGGAACTGAACTGAACTACAACAACAGCAAGAAGACTGATCATCAACTCGATGATCTTACAAGCAAAACGAACCAGAGAAATAACCGAGACCGATTTTCAAATCGATGAACAACCAAACGAAAACCCTAACAGACAAACGAACGAAGACTCGAGAGAAAATCACCCAGCGGCTGAAACTTCTAACACTCTCATAACCCTAGCTGAGCGTAACCACGCTTTTATACACCAAGCCACGAACTGGACCTTTAGCCACAGCAGCCCACAAGCCCAAATGAAGTCCAAGTCCACATCTCTAAACCTGATTTATATACAACTCAAGTTAGAATTATTTTGACTACACAATAAATAATATTTGAGGATATGAAATTGTCAAAAATACAATTTCTCTGTATTTTTAACATCTCTCCTCAATTTTATATCCGAAACAATCAAACATGCCCAAACGTTTTGTTAGTTTGTCATGTTGACCAGCAAGAAGACTTTTCGTTAAAACATCTGCAGTTTGTTCCTCAGAACCAATTCCTGCAGTTTTAATCAAACCTGACGTGATCTTTTCTCTTAAGAAAAACAGGTCTATTTCAAAATGTTTTGTTCGATCGTGAAAAACAGGATTTGCAGCAATGGATATTGCAGCACTACTGTCACAATGTAACAGTACCGGAAGAGGAATTTTGACTCTTAACTCATGCAAAACATTTAAAATCCACATGACCTCACAAGTAGCAGCACACATTGACCTATACTCTGCTTCAGCAGAGGATCTAGATATAGTGGGTTGTTTTTTGCTTTTCCATGACACCAAAGAGTTACCCAGAAAAATACAAAACCCAGTGACCGATTTTCTAGTAACCAAACACTTAGCCCAGTCTGAATCAACATATGCAACCAATTCAAACTTGTTACCTCTGCTAAGAAGAATACCCTTACCTGGATCCTTCTTCAAATATCTCAAAAGCCTCAAGGTCATTTTAAGGTGGGTATTTGTAGGAGCATGCATAAACTGACTCAAATACTGAACATAATATGCAATATCTGGTCTGGTATGACACAGATAAATAAGTTTACCAATAAGCTTTTGAAAACCAGAAATATTAGTAAGTACAGGATTGTCTTTTTTGCAACTCTCAGAAATAACATAATGAGGCTCAAGAGGAGTGTTAACAGGTTTAGATCCAGTTAACCCAAACTCACCCAGAAGCTCAGTACAAAAATTCCTCTGTGACAAGCATAGACCTTTATTTGTTTTAATGACTCCAATACCCAAAAAATATTTTAACTCACCCAAATCTTTTATAAGAAACTTCTCCTTTAATAGAAACTTAACTTTCTCAATATCACTAAGACTGTTTCCAGTAATAATGATATCATCAACATAAACCAACAAAACAGTCAATACACTATTCACAGATCTCACAAACAAAGAATAATCACTTTTACTCTGCACAAAACCAATTTCAACAAGAGCTCTAACCAACTTTTCATGCACATACGAGGAGCTTGTTTTAACCCATACAATGATTTAACTAATTTACACACTTTATTATCACCTTTTGAAAAATAGCCTTTAGGAAGAGTCATATACACATCCTCATATAGATCACCATAAAGAAAGGCATTGTTAATATCTAACTGATACAAAGGCCAGTTATTTTCAACAGCAACACACAAAACACATCTAATTGTCACCATTTTTACAACAGGATAGAATGTTTCATCAAAATCAACACCTTCAGTTTGGCTATATCCCTTAGCTACCAATCTAGCTTTATATCTTTCACTTTCCCCATTAGACCTATACTTAATTTTAAAAATCCACTTACAGCCTATTGGTTTTCTATCATGAGGTAGATCAACTATCTCCCAAGTGTGATTCCTTTGTAAAGCAGCCATTTCTTCATTCATGGCATTTACCCAATTATTATCAGTCATAGCTTCTTTAAAAATTTTGGGTTCAGTTGACTTATTTAACATACAAGCAAACAGTTTATCATTAACAGATAACCTAGAATAATTAACAACTTTCTCTAAGCCATACTTAACTTTTCCCTCTATCACATAATCCTGCAACTTATTTGGTAAAACAGACTTCCTAGATGATCTCCACACAGATGGTGTTGGTGTATCAGAAGGGACAGTGGTACCCTCAGACGGGCTAGTGACCTCATGATCAACATCATGTGGTTCAAGGATAGGTTCTACCCCACTGGTATCTTCAGCTGAGCTAGATGGTACCTCACCAGAACCATCAACACCTGATGCAGATGGTCCTGATGCACCCCTCATATGGTCAGAAGAAGTACCAGGTTGCCAAACCTCACTAGAATCATCAATAAATTTCCCCCTGTCATCATTGGGATTTGAATCACCTAAAATATGTTGGTTATTTGTGTAAAACATAACAAAAAATGTGAGATGATCCACATTCATCTCAGATTGAACAGAATGTTCAGAAAAGGTATTTTTAGATTTAAAAGGAAACTCAGTTTCATAAAATTGCACATCTCCTGAAAATAACATTTTTGAATTGTCCAAACTCCACAATTTATACCCTTTCTTTTCAATTAAATAACCAACAAAAACACATTTTTCAGCATGTGAACCAAACTTATTTGTATTATTTAAAATTGTGGAAAAACACAAACAACCAAAAGACCTTAGGTGACTTAAAGGGGGACTCACAACAAACAACATTTCATATGGAGATTTACCATTTAGTACAGATGAAGGAAGCCTGTTAATCAAGTAAGTGGCAGTTAGAATAGTTTCAGGCCAAAATCTCAAAGGAATACCAGATTGAAAAAGTAAGGATCTAGCAACATTAAGAAGGTGTCTATGTTTCCTCTCAACCACCCCATTTTGTTGAGGTGTATAAGCACAAGAGGTCTGATGAATAATGCCATGATCTTTAACAAATGTAAAAAATTGATGATTAACAAACTCAGTGCCATTATCACTTCTAAAAATTTTAACAGATATACCAAACTGATTTTTTAGTAACAGAAAAAAACCTTTTGACATTATCATACACCTCAGACTCACTAGTAAGCAAATACACCCAAACAGCCCTTGAGTAATCATCCACTATAGTTAAGAAAAAACTATAACCCTCTTGACTTTGAACCTTATAAGGTCCCCACACATCAAGGTGTACCAGATCTCCTATTTTAGTGGACTTATGATCACTCATAGGGAAAGGTTCCCTATGTTGTTTAGCCTTGTGACAGACATCACAAGGATTAGGCCTATCTAACTTGGTTAGAGTAAGGGGATCCTTTAAAACAGACAACACTTGGTCTGAGGGATGACCAAGTCTACTATGCGACAACTCAGTAGATACACTATTAACTAAACCCACCTTATTACACATAAAAGGAACACCACTGAAGTACAATCCATCAACTTGATTACTAGTCAGAAGAATTTTCTTGGTGACAAAATCCTGAACATAACACTTATATTCATCAAAGAAAACTCCCATTTTATTATCTCTAGCAAGATTATATACAGACACAAGGTTAACCTGATAATCTGGTACAACAAACACATTTTCCAAAACAACTTCTTCTTTAATTTGAAACTTCCAATATGAGTAACAACAACAACAGTTCCATTTGGGTGTTTTACCTTAATATTTAAATCTAACACATTTACCTTGTTAAACACACCCTGACAGCTTTTAACCATATGTTGGTTTGCACCAGAATCAATTATCCAACCAGTTTCCACCCCTTGTGTTCCATTTCAAGAAAAAACAAATTCCCTTTTATCAAACATATACACAATCAAATTACTCAGAACAGTACCTCCCATATTACAGGCAGGAGAGCTGTTCCCAGGAGTTTCCTTTAACAAACTCAACAATTTTGTCACTTGATCAGAAGTAAGTCTATTTAACAAAGAATTAGAATTAGTACCCAATTGACCTTGACTAGACACATCAGCCTGATTAGTCCTACCAGTTTGACCAGGGAACTGATTTCCCCTAAGTTTAAATCCAGGAGGAAAACCAACTAACTCAAAACACCTTTCTTTCATATGCCCAATTTTATTACAATGTGTACACTTCATATTAGGATTGGGACCTCTGTTAGATCTTCTTAAATTTGTATTTTGAGACTGAAAGCCATTTTGTGACTGAACACTTTTTGTAACAAAAACAGAGTTTCGACCTTGAGTCTTATGACTCCCACTACTAAGTTTGTGTGACTCATCTCTAGACACTACTGAGAAGCCAGTCTTCACAGTAGGTAGAGGATCCCTGATCAAAAGGTTAGACCTAACAGATTGGTAAGAATCATCAAGACCTATAAGAAACTGCATCAACTTAACTAAACCACTAAAATCATTAAATGTTTTAGCAGCATCACAAATACAAGCAGGAATCTGGACAGTAGCATCAAATTGTTTCCACATTGTGTTAAGTTTATTAAATATTCAGAAACAGACATCCCATTTTGTTTTAGTGAATTAATTTTTTGATACAAATCAAATACTACTGATCCATCAACCTTATCATAGGTTTCTTTCAAATCCTCCCAAACTTCAGATGCTAAACTAGAATAAACCTAACCCACATATAACTCCTCAGATATGGAGTTAAGTATCCAAGTAAGCACGACAGAATTACATCTATCCCATTGTTGGGCTAACACATCATCAGTTTCAGACTTGATACACTTGCCATCTATAAATCCAGTTTTATGTTTTACCCGTAAGGCTAACTTCATAGCATTTGCCCATACCGTATAGTTCTTAGTCCCCTTCAATTTTATAGAGATAACAGTCAAACTGCTAGAATCACTAGCATGAAGATACAAAGGGTCAGAGGCCTCAATCTTACTAACAAGAGTAACAGTGTTACCACTACCAGCATCATCAGTCATGATTGCAGAATTTATCACACAATAACCACAAGAACACACAAACATACACAAATATTAAAGACAAGAACCATAAACGCACAACACTTTCACTAGCAACGAAACCCGGCCAGTGATCCAGATACTTACCACATCATGGTGGCAGCCAAGTCTTAACCAGGGAGTTGCTAATGGGCACAAATCAGACAGATACAAACCAATAACACAACAAAGAACAAAGGCAGTAGATATTACCAATAAAAAATATAAGAGATGGAACAATCTCACCAGATCGATAGCCCAAGTTAGGGTTTCCAATATCCAGATCTGATTCAACCTTCACTTAGGGTTGTCAGACCTGGAGCGCATCCAAATAAGCCACCGCGACCTCTCTTCTTCTTGAACTTCTTCGATCTGAACCCCAACGTTCAGATCTACACCAAGATCAGCACTGATGTACCTTAATTTATACATCTTTTACTCAAATATTTCTTACACTTTTAAAAGTATTTGATATATTTTTCATTTAATATTACTCCTAAATTGTTTACATTTGAATTTCAGGTGTTTTAGAAGACCCTGAGTAGAAACGAGCTAATTCAGTACAATTAACTGCAACACAAGATGCAGGCTGAAACATTTCAAGAGATGATGAGCTAAAACGATGCATTTGAGCTACAGTCGAGGTTGTTGATTACTATTAATTGTTTTGATTTTTAAAAGAAAAAGAAAAAAAAAGTAAAAATAAAAGATGACATAAGCAATTGCAAGTTCACATGAACTTTGATGTGGAGATCAAAACAAAACAAATTGAATTTGTGGGCTGCAATATTGGGCTGATTCGGTTGAAGCCAGTGACGTGGGAAACAAGACTCACAACAATAAATAAAAAAGGAACATTAGGTAAATGGAGGAGGAACTTTTCAGACGGCTGGTGATATACGGCAGACGCAAGAGGAGAAAAGAAAACATTCAAAGAGAAAAAGAAAGGGACTACGGACGGCAGCAATAGGCAAGAGAAAAAGGAATTGACAGAGAACCCTACGAACAGAAGAAGCAATATTTGCATTCACAGGGAGCATTCGGTTTAGTATTTTGATTCCTAAACATTATTTTTTTCTAGTTCTATACTCTTATGAACATGATGTTTATGAATTTTATTAGTATGAATTTTGTGTTCTTGAATATTATGAGTAGCTAAACCTTTACACCATCTAAGTTTGGATTGAATATTGGTATGACTTGATTATTTTTAGGTTTGTCTAATCTTGTGGCTAATGTTATTGTCAAGAATTTGTTAAATATTGATCTATGATGTATATGAGTACTACTTATATGGTTGACGAGCATGCTATAATCCTCTTATAATTCTACTTGATTTATTTTGTATTTATCGAATAGAATTATATGTTTAGGTCGCGGACTTGGTGTTAGTGATCTTTAAGTGGTTAAGCTAGAAATAGTTAATCATAGGAATAAGCGTGATTGTTGGTTTAAATTAGTGTTCTGCCAACCTTGAGACCGAGAGGAGATAGGTTGTTAGTTTCATCTTGGGTTATTAGTGGATTAGGATTAGGGTTGTGCGAGAGTGAATTTTAGCCTTTTCATAGTGATTACCTTGTGATTCTAAGTTATAGATCAAGTTTGACATTTTTACTCCTTTGCATCTAGGATTGTCGAGGACAGTTTTTTTACGTGCATTGTGATTGTTGAGACCGAGAGGAGATACATCATTAGAGTACTTTAGCATTCTAAGTTTGGTGAGACCGACAGGAGATCCATTCTTTTATCCCGGTGAGCTTTACACGACTCTTAGGATCATTTAGATGTGTTAGTGAGACCTGGCGGAGATGTAGCATGACTTGGTGATTTCTTAGTGTTCTATCTTTAGACCCGGTGCCATAAGATTAGTCATTCCTGAAGATAGTTGAGTCATCCAATAGGATTCCTTACTTAGGTGGTTGCTTCCCCATATTTGAGTTTTACTCGTTCGTCCGTTGTTTTCTAGCCGTTTTCTTATTTTTCTTCCACGTCCGTAGTATTATATTTCTTTTTAGTCGTCTTAAGTATTTTAGTCCATTTAGTTAAAAAGAAAAAAAATCAACACTTTTTATTTTCGGTTAAATATTAATAAAGATTTATTATCGGGAGTTTGAACACGCGTCCTTGGATTGACATCCGGTACTTGCTAATACTGTGCTACATACGAAGGGTACACTTGCCCGAGTGTGTAGTTTGGTCACCTAGTAATTACCCTTTTAAAACTTGAATCATTTTTATAGACCTCAATCTACGTATCAAGTTTTTGGCGCCGTTGCTGGGGACGCGTCAAATTCCGAGAACGATCGGAATTAGTAGTTTAACCAAATTTTGTTTTTAATTTAATTGCATATTTATTTTTCAAAAAAAAAAATAACAAAACAAAAAAAAAACAAAAAAAAAATTTTTAAAAAAAAATTATTTGCCTATTTATTCATTTCTGTTTTTTTTTAGTTGTGTGTTTTTTGTGTGAGCCCTTAGGTTAGTTTTTCCCTTTTTGTAATATATATATATACAAAAAAAAAACCTAGTTTATGCGATTACGTCGTCATTTAGTAGCACCACTTCCTGAACCTGAGCGCGAATTTCGTAGGCGTCAAAGGCAATCAAAAGCAGCAAGGCGAGCAGCAATTGAAGCGATGGCACAACGGAGAACGCTCGCGGACTACGCAAGGCCGAATCTCGATGGGGTACAGCCCAGTGTCATCCGACCGGCTGTGGAGGCAAACAATTTTACGATCCAACCCCAAACCATAACCATGATCCTCAACTCCGTTCAATTCGATGGGTTTCCAAACGACGATCCTATGGCTCATATCGCAAGTTTCCTCGAGATTTGCGATACTTTCAAATTAAACGGTGTCACTCCAGATGCAATAAGACTGCGTCTATTCCCATTCTCTCTCAGAGGAGCAGCTAAAACATGGCTCCAATCACTTCCTCCGGGTTCGATCACCACGTGGGATGGTCTTACCCAAAAGTTCATATCTAAATATTTTCCCCCATCCAAAGCAGCCATGTATCGAAACAAGATATATTCGTTCACGCAAGGCGACAATGAAGATCTGTATGAAGCGTGGGAAAGATTTAAGGAGCTCCTGAGGAAGTGCCCGTCACATGGGATAGAGTTGTACCAGCAAATCCAAATCTTCTATGGTGGCCTGAACCTACTTACCAGACCAACAGTCGACACCTCAGCTGGGGGAACATTGAGCAGCAAGACCCCCGAGGAAGCTCAAGAACTGCTAGAGGAGCTGGCATTGAATAACTACCAATGGTCGACTACCAGAAGCAGACCACAGCAACAACAGTCAAAGGGGATGCACCAGGTTGACCCGATCACAGCCTTGACCGCCCAGGTCGAGGCTTTGACTAAAAAGATTGATAAAATACAGGTCAACCCACAGCAGGTGGCGCATTGTGAGTTATGTGGAGGTCCGCATCCGATCACCGAGTGTTCAATCAAGGGAAGCACAGATCTTCTGGAGCAGGTAGAGTTTGTTGGAGGACAAGGCCGCCAGAATGATTATGCGTATCGAAGTCCATACAAGCCCGAGTGGAAGACTAACCAGAACAACCAGAACTACGGGTGGAAACAAGACCCAAGTTCTTCCACTCCACCGGGATATCAGCCTAAGCAGAGGCAGCAAGCGTTTTATGACCCTGCACAAGGAAGGCAGCAACCTACTGAGGACAGTAGCATAAAGGAGCTGAAGGATATGATGGCCCAAATTCTCACTAACCACGAATCTAGGGTCGCTAAAAATGAGAAAGACATTTCAAATGTCGCAGTTTCTATCCAGAGTTTAGAGAGGACAGTGGGGGATCTTTCGAAACAGATCGCTGCCAGACCACAAGGCGGACTGCCAAGCAACACAGAGACAAATCCGAAGCAGTACGCGAAGGCAATCACAACCAGGAGTGGCAGAACCACTCAAGATCCTGTGTCACCCACAAATGATGAGCCAACAGTTGAAATCGAAAATGAGGAGGAAGAAGCTGAGGTTCCTGGGCAGAAAGAGTCATCAAGGCGAAGCCCAGCAAGTACATCAAAGCCCCAGGAACCAGTTAAGAGTTCATTGCCAACAGTTCCGTACCCTGATCGTCTGAAGAAAGAAAAGACTGAGGAGAACTATGGTAAGTTTCTCGCACTTTTCAAACAACTCCATATCAACTTACCATTCGTAGAGGCTCTGGCTCAAATGCCTAAATACGCCAAGTTTCTTAAAGATCTGCTAACCAACAAAAAGAAACTTGAGGAGCTCTCTACGGTCACGCTGAACGCCGAATGTTCAGCCGTTCTCCAGAACAAACTACCCCAGAAAATGAAAGACCCCGGGAGCTTCACAATCCCGTGTTTGATCGGTAGTTTGTCAGTCAGCAATGCTCTAGCTGACCTAGGTGCTAGCATTAACCTAATGCCGTATTCTGTTTTCGCCAGGCTAGACCTAGGGGAGCCGACTCCAACTCGTATGAGCATTCAATTCGCGGACCGATCCGTGAAATATCCACGAGGCATAATTGAGAACATTCTTGTTAAGGTGGATAAGTTCGTATTCCCCGTAGATTTTGTGATCCTGGACATGGAGGAGGATAAGAGTGTTCCTCTAATCTTAGGTCGCCCATTCTTAGCTACTGCTAGGGCGTTAGTTGACGTCTTTAGTGGGAAGCTCACTCTTCGCGTCGAAGACGAAACGGTGACCTTCGACATTCACAGTTCGATGAAACATACTCAGGGTCAGGACGACACACTATACTTTATGGATACAGTCATGACGCAGGTGGGTCGTTTTCTCGGGGACATCTGCGGGAGAGATCATTTGGATTCGCAGCTGCTAGAAGAGGTTAACCAGGAAATAGAAATGACTGAGCTGGTGGTTGACGACAAATCAGAAGCCGAGGAGAAACCCGTTCGAGGCTCACAGGCATTTGAAATTCTAGAAAGAGAGGAGCCTAAATCTAAACCGTCAGTGGAGGACCCGCCTACCTTAGAGCTTAAGGAATTGCCATCTCACCTGGAGTATGCATTCTTGGAGGCGGACTCTAAACTTCCCGTTATTATTTCGTCCGGCCTGACGGTCGAAGAAAAAGAGAAACTGTTAGAGGTGCTGAAAGAGCACAAGCAGGCGATCGCGTGGAAGATCATGGATATAAAGGGCATCAACCCTTCATTTTGCACGCACAAGATCTTAATGGAAGAAGAATACAAGCCTGTTGTGCAACGTCAAAGAAGGCTAAACCCAAAGATGCAAGATGTAGTGAAAAAGGAGGTGCTGAAGCTTTTGGAAGCTGGTTTAATCTATCCCATCTCCGATTCGCCATGGGTTAGTCCTGTGCAAGTCGTGCCCAAGAAAGGGGGCATGACAGTGGTGGTGAATGAAAAGAATGAACTTATTCCTACGAGAACGGTCACAGGGTGGCGAGTTTGCATCGACTATCGCAAACTCAATGACGCTACACGTAAAGATCATTTTCCCTTGCCGTTCATTGATCAAATGTTGGAGCGTCTGGCCGGTCATAGCTACTATTGTTTTCTAGACGGCTTCTCTGGTTATTTCCAGATCCCCATATCACCGGAGGATCAGGAGAAAACTACTTTTACATGCCCCTATGGCACGTTTGCATATCGACGTATGCCGTTTGGGTTATGTAATGCTCCAGCCACCTTTCAAAGATGCATGGTGGCGATTTTCCATGACATGATCGAGGACTCCATGGAGGTGTTCATGGACGATTTCTCAGTTTTCGGGAGTTCCTTCGATCAATGCTTAAAGAATCTGAAACGCATGTTGGCACGATGTGAAGAGACTAACTTGGTTCTCAACTGGGAGAAGTGCCACTTTATGGTGAAAGAAGGAATTGTGCTAGGGCACAAAATCTCACAAGCAGGTCTTGAGGTTGATCGTGCTAAAGTGGAAACTATCTCCAAACTCCCTCCACCAAATTCTGTGAGAGCTATCAGGAGTTTTCTTGGTCATGCGGGTTTCTATCGTCGATTCATCAAAGATTTCTCAAAAATCGCCCGTCCAATGACCCAACTCCTAGAGAAGGATATTCCGTTCAAATTCACCGACGAATGCCTTATCGCGTTCAATTTGTTAAAAGAAAAGTTGGTGAACGCCCCCATCATGGTTGCTCCTGATTGGACACAACCATTTGAGCTTATGTGTGATGCTAGTGATTACGCAGTGGGGGCAGTCTTGGGGCAAAGAAAAGATAAACACTTTCATCCCATCTACTATGCCAGCAAGACACTGAACGACGCGCAAGAGAACTACACCACGACTGAAAAGGAACTTTTAGCCGTAGTCTTTGCGTTTGACAAATTCCGATCCTACCTTGTCTTATCCAAGACCACCGTCTATACGGATCATGCCGCTGTGAAACATCTCTTTAGTAAACAGGATGCAAAGCCACGTCTCATTCGATGGATCCTGTTACTACAAGAGTTTGATATTGAAATCCGTGACAAAAAGGGGGCCGAAAATGTTGCGGCCGATCATCTCTCCCGTCTTGAAAATTCTGAGGGCATAGGAATCGAGGGGAGACCAATCAATGATCATTTTCCCCATGAATCCCTCGACTATGTGAAAGTTCGTGATGATGAAGGAAGCCCATGGTTTGCGGACTATGCAAACTATCTTTCAAATGGAGTTCTAGTCAAGGGGCTATCCTTCCAACAAAAGAAAAGATTTTTCAGTGAGCTGAAGCACTATATATGGGAGGATCCTTACCTGTATAGGATCGGAGCCGATTCTGTGATTCGGAGGTGCGTGCACGGGAAGGAGGCACGCCAAATTCTGAGGCATTGTCACGAGGGCCCGACAGGAGGACATTACGCAGCACTCTTTACCTCGAAAAAGGTGTTTGAGTCAGGATTCTATTGGCCCACTATTTTTAGAGATTCATACGAGATGATCAGTAAATGTGACAACTGCCAGCGTGCGGGAAATCTATCTAGGCGTGATGAGATGCCCCAAACGGGCATCCAGGTTTGCGAGATCTTCGATGTGTGGGGTATTGACTTCATGGGACCGTTCCCGTCATCTCGCGGGAACAAATACATTTTAGTGGCAGTGGACTACGTTTCAAAATGGGTCGAGGCACAAGCCTTACCCACAAACGATGCCAGAGTGGTCGTGAAGTTCCTGAAGAAACTTTTCGCCAGGTTTGGAGTGCCCAGGGCACTAATTAGCGATCGAGGCACCCACTTCTGTAATGCACAAATGGAGAAGGCGTTACAACGCTACGGGGTCACCCATAGGTTAGCGACGCCATATCACCCTCAAACGAGTGGGCAAGTTGAGGTCTCGAATCGTGGGATAAAGAGAATATTAGAAAGGACGGTAGGGAAGCACCGTAAAGACTGGTCTGACAAACTGGATGACGCACTGTGGGCCTTCCGTACAGCTTACAAGACACCTACCGGCACCACGCCGTTTAGGTTGATTTACGGGAAGGCGTGTCATCTGCCAGTTGAGATTGAGCATAAAGCATATTGGGCACTAAAGACTGTTAACATGGACTTGGATGAAGCAGGTAAGGAAAGATTCTTTCAGTTGCACGAGTTAGAAGAGTTGCGCGACTATGCTTACGGGAACTCAACAATCTACAAGGAGAGGACAAAGAGGATACACGATGGTCGCATAAGAGTGAAGGAGTTTCATGTGGGAGATCGGGTACTACTCTACAATTCAAGGTTGAAGCTGTTCCCGGGTAAATTGAGGTCGAGGTGGTCAGGACCATACACAGTTATTCAAGCATATCCATATGGTTCTGTCGAAATAAAGAATGATGAAGGCGAGACGTTCAAGGTCAACGGACACAGATTAAAGCACTACATTGGTGGTCCGGTTGACACTTATGGAGAGGAGGTGATCTACCATGACGCCCCGAATACTTGATCACGGGGTCGAGTCTGGCTGAAGACTCGGAAATAAACTTAGCGCTTGTGGGAGGCAACCCGATTGTGTGTTTTGTTTCTTTTTATTTCTTTAATTACTTGTGTGCTTTATTTTAAGTTTGGTGTGTTTATTTTCATTTTTGTTTCTTGTGATTTTATTTAATGTTTTTCAAGTAAGTGTGTAGTTGCAGCGTTCTGTATGTGGTGCTAGCAGCTGGATGAGGATGACAACAAAAAACAAAAATTCGGTTGAAGATAGCTCGTGGGTTGACATCGTCTAATCAGGGGAGTTTTCAGTTTCTTTCATCCTTATATTTGTTTTTCTTTCTTGCACATTGAGGACAATGCACAAATCAAGTGTGGGGAGGGAATGTCTGAAAAAATGAAAAAAAAAACTGAAACTAAAAAAAAATAAAATGAAAAAAATAAAATTTGTTAATTTTTGAGAAATGTCCCTGATTGCTTGCAACTAAAATGGAAAATGATAGGTATAACTGGAAATTTGAAAAAAAAATTAAAAAAAAAAACTGAAAAAATTGAAAAAAAAGTAAGGATAGAAAGCGCGTCTAGCTAGTGATGTGCTGGTAGGTCCAACCGACTATGATTGCTTAAAAATCCTGTGATTGTTAAATAAATAAATAAATAATAAATCATGATATCTTGTGGGTTTTCGCCTTGGGAGGATTGGTAAAGCCGAAACTGTCGACTAGGTTGATAGGTACCACTTTAGGTAAAGATGTATATGTCTTGAGAATTTATGGCACGCTATGATCTTTTTATGAAAATAAATCCGAGAAATAGCGGCGCCCCGCCTTTTACCATCCATCTGAGCTTTATACATTTAAGGAAGAAAAAAGATGAAAAAAAAAGCAAAAAAGAAAAAAGAGAAAATATGAAGAAAAAAAAAAGCAAATAAAGTGCTATAAACCGCCGATCCTACGTACTACCTCTAGGGATAGTGACTCCGGAGATGTACTATTGGGGTGAGGATGGTTTTAGGTGCGAAGAAAAAAAAAGGAAAAATGTTATAAAGCTCAAACACATCATCCATCAATCATCCACTATTCTCTTGACATATATATTTTTGGTTAATGTGGTGGGTTAAAATCTGGAATGGTTTAGCCCGGGCCTTGATTCCTTGAGATGGGATTAGGACTAGCTAAGAATCCTGAGTGTGAGACACATAGATAGAATGATAAGGTAATGAAATGAATGATAAATGCATGATCGGGGGCGTTATTTGTCGGTGGTTGGGCTTAGTCGGATAGAAATATCGGTGATTGCTGCTAGCGCGTAAGTATATCAGAGAAAAAAAAAAATAGAGTAGAGTAGAATAGAAGAAAAAAGTCATTTTTCCAGTTGTGATTCCATTGCGAGTTTTTCGGGGACGAAAAAGACTAAGTGTGGGGATATTTGATGTACCTTAATTTATACATCTTTTACTCAAATATTTCTTACACTTTTAAAAGTATTTGATATATTTTTCATTTAATATTACTCCTAAATTGTTTACATTTGAATTTCAGGTGTTTTAGAAGACCCTGAGTAGAAACGAGCTAATTCAGTACAATTAACTGCAACACAAGATGCAGGCTGAAACATTTCAAGAGATGATGAGCTAAAACGATGCATTTGAGCTACAGTCGAGGTTGTTGATTACTATTGATTGTTTTGATTTTTAAAGGAAAAAGAAAAAAAAAGTAAAAATAAAAGATGACATAAGCAATTGCAAGTTCACATGAACTTTGATGTGGAGATCAAAACAAAACAAATTGAATTTGTGGGCTGCAATATTGGGCTGATTCGGTTGAAGCCAGTGACGTGGGAAACAAGACTCACAACAATAAATAAAAAAGGAACATTAGGTAAATGGAGTAGGAACTTTTCGGACGGCTGGTGATATACGGCAGACGCAAGAGGAGAAAAGAAAACATTCGAAAGAGAAAAAGAAAGGGACTACGGACGGCAGCAATAGGCAAGAGAAAAAGGAATTCACAGAGAACCCTACGAACAGAAGAAGCAATATTTGCATTCACAGGGAGCATTCGGTTTAGTATTTTGATTCCTAAACATTATTTTTTTCTAGTTCTATACTCTTATGAACATGATGTTTATGAATTTTATTAGTATGAATTTTGTGTTCTTGAATATTATGAGTAGCTAAACCTTTACACCATCTAAGTTTGGATTGAATATTGGTATGACTTGATTATTTTTAGGTTTGTCTAATCTTGTGGCTAATGCTATTGTCAAGAATTTGTTAAATATTGATCTATGATGTATATGAGTACTATTTATATGGTTGACGAGCATGCTATAATCCTCTTATAATTCTACTTGATTTATTTTGTATTTATCGAATAGAATTATATGTTTAGGTCGCGGACTTGGTGTTAGTGATCTTTAAGTGGTTAAGCTAGAAATAGTTAATCATAGGAATAAGCGTGATTGTTGGTTTAAATTAGTGTTCTGCCAACCTTGAGACCGAGAGGAGATAGGTTGTTAGTTTCATCTTGGGTTATTAGTGATTAGGATTAGGGTTGTGCGAGAGTGAATTTTAGCCTTTTCATAGTGATTACCTTGTGATTCTAAGTTATAGATCAAGTTTGACATTTTTACTCCTTTGCATCTAGGATTGTCGAGGACAGTTTTTTTACGTGCATTGTGATTGTTGAGACCGAGAGGAGATACATCATTAGAGTACTTTAGCATTCTAAGTTTGGTGAGACCGACAGGAGATCCATTTTTTTATCCCGGTGAGCTTTACACGACTCTTAGGATCATTTAGATGTGTTAGTGAGACCTAGCGGAGATCTAGCATAACTTGGTGATTTCTTAGTGTTCCATCGTTAGACCCGGTGCCATAAGATTAGTCATTCCTGAAGATAGTTGAGTCATCCAATAGGATTCCTTACTTAGGTGGTTGCTTCCCCATATTTGAGTTTTACTCATTCGTCCGTTGTTTTCTAGCCGTGTTCTTATTTTTCTTCCACGTCCGTAGTATTATATTTCTTTTAGTCGTCTTAAGTATTTTAGTCCATTTAATTAAAAAGAAAAAAAAATCAACACTTTTTATTTTCGGTTAAAAATTAATAAAGATTTATTTTCGGGAGTTTGAACACGCGTCCTTGGATTGACATCCGGTACTTGCTAATAATGTGCTACATACGAAGGGTACACTTGCCCGAGTGTGTAGTTTGGTCACCTAGTAATTACCCTTTTAAAACTTGAATCATTTTTATAGACCTCAATCTACGCATCAAGCACCGATTTCGAAAAGAAACACCAGGATCTCCTAGGGTTTTATACACCAAGCCACGAACTGGACCTTTATCCACAGCAGCCCACAAGCCAAATAGTCCAAGCCCACATCTCTAAACCTGATTTATATACAACAAAAATAACTCAAGTTAGAATTATTTTGACTACACAATGAATAATATTTGAGGATATGAAATTGTCAAAAATACAATTTCTCTGTATTTTTAAGAGAATTCTAGTCCACTTTGAAGAGATTTTGTCTATAACCATTATATTACAGTCCAGGTGATAGATTTCATCTATTATATGTTTGTAGCTAGTGACTGACACGATGATATGGGGAATTTGAAAAGGTTGGTTTTGGTGGATTCAAATGATCATAAAGAGGATGGAGACAATGAAAAAAAAGGGAGATGGAGACAAATGCCTCGAGGCCTCGTTCAGCCAAACAAATGGATAGTGGTAGACTTCCCGAGCTTAAAAAGGATGGAGACAATGAAAAAAAAGGGAGATGGAGACAAATGCCTCGAGGCCTCGTTCAGCCAAACAAATGGATAGTGGTAGACTTCCCGAGCTTAAAAAGGGCGTTGATGATTTGGGCTCACAACTCAAAGGGGGTTACAAGTCGTGCACTGAGATTAATAATAGAGGGGTCAAATGGGGTGGAGAAAAGGATCGGCTAAACTAATTCAACTTGAGGGAAGAATGATGAAAAGTGGGAGCAAAACAACAATTTGGTGTTCCCTTACGCGTAGGATTTCTTCCACTACAAAATCATCATCAAGTCAAACACATCCAAAGAGCAGATCGTTGTGGAAGCTTAGAAAACAAAAGAGGTCGGTGAATCTGTTGGATTCGAAATGGAAGGGTTTAATGCATTTGTGAATGATTTGCGGGAGGAGGAAAATGGCGTATCCAATGAATTTTATGTCTATTAACATTAGGGGGCAAGCGAGACACATAATCTCAATTGGGTCAAACAGATGATGCTTGCAGCTTGGTGAGCTATAGGGTAAGGCTTATCACGAGTTTATTCATAGGGATGTTGATGTACTTGGATTGGGATTAGTGGTGTATTTTTTTTTTCTTTTTGTTTCCTTGTAATCTAACTTCTTACTAGTTGGTGTTTTTAATGAATGGATGTTGATTTCTACAGTCGGGGATAAAGTATGTAACGTTTAGTAGTAAAAAACTCATTTTGAAGGGTTGTGACTTTCACAAGATATACATCCTTTCCTATCATTTGTATATATACATCACAGTATACATTCATAAATATTAGGCAATAAAAGTTTGTGTTAGGGTCCATCCCAATTCTTGTTTCTTTATTTTAGTTCTTGATTGTTTGTTGGAAACGTAATCCCCAAGGACCCGATGATCTTAAATCAATGGTTGCTTGTCATCCTCTCGTGCTTTGATTCTTGTTAATAGTTCATTTAGTTCAGAGTTCGAATGTTATATTGGTATTTGTCCCCTATTATGATCGTTCTTGACTTACCGTTCATCTTTGTTATGGTGACCTTAAGTTCATACACAAGAAAGCATCTTCCATGGTCACTTTTCAATGCATATCCACTCAAATAGTGTTACTAGTATGCAAAAACTATGTACATGTTTTTATATCAGATGCTCCTCACAAACGGGTAATTTTCTTAACAATTATTCATAAAACAGTTTAACATTTTTTCATTTGTATTTTTCAGTGTTATCCAGGTCCGAAATAAAGGAGCAAAAAATGCAAGGAAATGGAAGAAAAAAAATCAAAAGCCTCCTAAAACCGGACCAGACACGGGTCGTGCCTCCCCACCTGCAGAAGCGGCAAAGGCGTTGACATTCAGCTGATGACGTGTCCTGGCTCCAGCAACACGGCCCATGTCAAGTTTGACCACGGGTTATGCCCCTCTGATAAAATCATACTAAAAATCTAAAGAAAAGACAAAATCTATTGACTTTCGACCCGCCATGGGTCGTGCCTCTGGAAGCACGGGTCGTGCCTCTGGAAGCACGGGTCGTGCCCCTTGCCGGCCAGCCTCTATAAATACCATGCAAACTTTTCAGTTCAACTTGCTAAATTCTTTCCTCTTCTCTCTAGTTTTTTTTTTTTGTTTTTGAGACACTTCTATTTGAAGTTTGGTCATTTTTCTCAAGATTGTAAGAATTCAACTTAATCAAAGTAGTCTACGTTTATCTTTGAACTTATCTTTTTTGTTTAAGCAAATCTTTAAAGCCATGATTGGCTAAACCTTACACCTTCTTGGGGGAAACAAACATTTGGTGGGTTGGTAACATGAGTGCATAAACTACCCTTAAGGTGTGTGCATCGATGACTTTGAAAACTAATCTTTTATATTGAAAGCCTATTATTTCCCTTAATAACAAATATGTCTTGTGTATTATGGATCATTTGTTCCCTCGAAAGCACATTGATCGATAGGTGAGAACCGCTCAGGGGATGAGCATTTATTTTGACAATGATTCGCACCTCATGGGAGATAATGCATTCGTGCGCTTTATGTCTATGTAAACAAAACGCATGGTACGTCGTGAGAGCAGTATCAAGGTATTGGGTTGTGGTTCTGGGTTCATAATATTTTGCCACTTTGAACGTCGCGAGAGCGGTACGTTTGTGTACTTCGTTTTGGTAACGACTAACTGTGTGCGTTGAAAGAGCTCTACGTGGGTAGAAACGAGCCATTATTCCTCATGATTGATTTTTATTCAATACAGCAAACCGGTAGATCCGAAAGTAGTGACAATGTTTGGCCTGTAGGTCATGCTCCTACGAATGAACGACATCGATAACACACTATATTTGTTACTTCACATTACGTTCACCTTTGAGGGGGGGGGGGGGGGTCATCCTTAATGATCGAAAAGGGGAGCGCATGACTAGGTGTATCCTAAGATGGAGTCCTTTTTCTACTGTCATGTAACAATCTTAAAGGAGGGGTTATGTATAATAAGTAATGTTTTAAAACCGGAGTTTTAAACCAGACTGGTCTTGTCCCAAAAACGGTTCAACAGAACGACCCGGACGGTCGAACCGGATTGACTATTCGAACTTGTAAATTTACAACATACATTTTATAAACTTTAAACCACAAAAATAAAAATAAAAAGAAACTTCAATAAAGTCTAAAGCATAATAATAGTCATCCAAAATAACATCAATACAAGTTCTAGTTAAGTTATAGTTATCAAAAAAAGAAAAAACTACAAAGGAGTGTTATACGCATCAAGCTCTTCGTCATTTAGTAGATGAAATTCACTATCATTGTCTTCCTCATTGTTAAATTATGTATATAATTAGCCCATCACTATTAAGCTCACTAGCCCAATATCTAGATTTTTCTTGTAGCTAGATATTTGTTGTGTCTAGATATTTCTTACCTTGTATATATAGGGGTTTACCCCATTTGTAATAGATTACCAGATTTTCTATCCAAATCAGTTACATAGTTTCAGAGCTATAAATAGGGCTGGCAAATCGTGTCAGACACGACCTGTTAAGACACGACACGATTAGTCTCAAACACGAACACGACACGAAAACTTTTCGTGTATATTTTTCAAAACACGAACACGACCTGTATTTTAACGGGTCGACACGATAAAACCTGTTTAGACACGAAATTTTAACTAATCGATGGTCAACACGATAAAACCTGTTTCACTCAACCTGTTTAGACACGAAAACGACATGTATTTTAATGGGTTTAAGAATTGAGAGATGTATGAGTGTATGTTACGATATAAATGGAATTGAATTTTGAGAGACGTCTCCTAATAATCTAATTTTAATATATTTTTAATATATTATTTAAAATATATATATATTATTAAAATATAAACGTGTCTTAACAGGTTAACAGGCTTTGACCTGTTAAGACACGAAAATTAACAGGTCTTAACAGGTCGACCTGTTAACGACACGAAACCTGTTAAGCCCAAACACGAAACCTGTTAACATTTTTGTGTTTCGTGTCGTGTTTTCGTGTTCGTGTCAAAATTGCCAGCCCTAGCTATAAAGCTCCTGGTACAAAGTCAGTTACTTCACCTGCTTACCAGTTCGGTTGCTTACTAGATCAGTTATCTGTACGTCTCTGCTCTCTTTTGGAGACCCCTCTTCCCGACCGAATTGGAGTACACCACCACCACCAGTGTACTCGCCGACCTCCGAATTGGATAACCCCAGAAGACCGCCACCACGCATCACCGCCCCTCTGCCCGTCTCCGTCACACGCCGACGAGTGAGACCACTTGCCGTCGTTTCCGAAAATCGGCTTTCTTCTGCTTTCATCAGAAATCAATTATGATCTCACCTGTAAGTTCAATTTCTGGTTTGGACGGCTTTTTCTGATCGCACAATTGAATACCACTGTTGTTTTATGTTCTGAGTATTATTTTTCTGTCCAAGTCCCTTCACTGTATTCTGCTACTTCTGCTACTGTTTGTTTGATTAAAATGGGTGATGAGAAACCAAAGGAAGTCTAAGCAAATGTCATTGTCTCGGGTATTATCAATTACCCCTCGGTTCTCCGTATACCGATTAAACTCAATTCCAACAATTGGAATTTATGGAGTCTTTTTGTCCAAAAGGGCCTTAAAAGCTCGGACCAAGATAGCCATCTGACCGATGACCCTCCTGATCCTATAACTTGGGAATAGCGAGTTGATGATAGCATCCTTCAAATGGCTCTATGGAATGCAATGGAACCACAAGTACTTGCTATTGCATAAAATTTTTCTAGTGTAAAGACAATGTGGAATCATCTTTCTTCATCCTTCTCCGCAAAAGACTCATTGTCTCATGCTTATTCGGTGGTCCAAGCATACACGAGAATCAAACAAGGTGATTCATCGTTCACATATTACTTTACTCGGTTCTCCAAGCTGCAGGATGAGTTGCATTCCTTGTTTCCACCAACTACTGACTTAAAGATTCAAGAGGAGCGTAACACGAAGATGGCTGTTATGATGTTTATCGTCGGTTTGTCCCCTAAGTACTCTATCGCTCGATCATTGTTGTTGAGCAACTCTACTGCTATCAAATCCGTGGCATCCACATATCATCTCCTACGTGAGATGTACGGTTCTGACATGACAATTCTCGAATCCACTGACACATCGGCCATGCTAACCACTACTAAGGGGACTAGTCGCGGATTTAACACAGCTCAACAGAAGGGTATGGGACGCGGAAACAGTATTACTTGCCACTATTGTAAGCAGGACGGGCACACGAAGTACAGTTGCCCAAGCCGTCCCTGGTTCTCAGCCACCTACCCGTCCTCGACCCAGAATGGCTACTACGGATGAGCCCACTAACCAGACTACCCCTGGTTACACACTCAGCCAGGAGGAGCATACTTGGTTCCAGCAACTACTATCATCAGCTAATCCCTCTCCACAGGCCCACTCTGCTCATTCAGGTACATCTCCTAGTCTTTATTCATCTTGGGTTATTGATTCTGGAGCTACTCATCACATGACTGAGAATGAAGGTATCATCTCTAGCCTTCATAATATCTCTCACCCACCTGTTCGCATTGCGGATGGATCTTCATGTCCAGTTCGTGGCATTGGATCCATTCGTAATTCAACAAACCTTAATCTTTCCTCTGTTTTGCTTATTCCAAAATTCCCTGATAACCTATGTTCCGTAATCCAAATCACTAAACAAAACAATTCCTTTGTAACGTTTTATCCATCTTATTGTGTATTTTAGGAGCTAGGGACGAACCGACTGATTGGCATCGGTTTTGAATCAAGAGGCATCTACCGTCTATCCTTACCAACACAACCTAAAGCAAACATATGTGATTCCACTATCAGGGAGACTCACTACCGGCTAGGTCATCCCTCTGTAGCAGTTCTGAGGCAAATGAGACCGGATTTTTCTATTTCTTCTGATTTTCACTGTGAGTCATGTCAGATTGGTAAACATATTAGGCGTCCTTATCCCCCTAAAAGTGTCTAGTCGTGTCAGTACCTTGTTTGAGCTTTTGCATTCTGATGTATGGGGTCCTTGCCCTACAAAATCTACTTTGGGTTTTCAGTATTTTATCATGTTTATTGATGACTATTCCCGTGCCACTTGGGTTTTATCTGATGAAATCTCGTAGTGAGATTAATTCCATTTTTCATGAGTTTCATTCATATGTGCAAAACCAATTTAATACATCTATCAAAACTCTACGCATCGATAATGCCAAAGAGTATCTTTTCATTGATTTTTCTACATATTTGTAACTACATGGCATTTTTCATGAGTCTTCTTGCGTTTACACACCTCAACAAAACGAAATTGCTGAACGCAAGAACCGTCATTTATTGGATGTTGCCCGTACTATCATGTTGCATTCTCATGTCCCTCACCATTTCTGGGGTGATGTTGTCCTTACTGTTGCCTACTTGATTAATCGTATGCCTTCATCTGTTCTAAATGGTCAGACTCCATTTTCCATCTTATTCTCTAAAGGCACTCCCTTCCCCCTTGCACCCAAAATCTTTGGGTGTGTTGCATATGTTCATGATCGCCGTCCAGGTACCACTAAACTTGAGCCTCGTGCTATTCGGTGTGTTTTTCTTGGTTATTCTTGTGTTTAGAAAGGTTATCGATTTACAATCCTTCTCTTCATCAGTATTTCACGAGTGTTGATGTTACATTTCATGAGTCATGCTCCTACTTTTCTAACTGTCGTACCCCAGCCCCCGATTTGTTACTTGACACTGAACCTGAGTCTGAATCTCCCATCATTCCCACCACTCCTTTTCCTTCGGTTCCGTCTACATCCTCATCTCCGGTCTTAGATTCCTCCAAAACTAATGGTGCTACAAACGGCCTCCCATGATCCACCACCACTTGATATGCACATTTATGATCCATCGGGTGCACTGTATCTTGATATACCCATAGCTTTCCGCAAGAATACTAGACAACGCTCCACCCGTTATCCTATTTAGCATCATGTTTCCTATGCCCATCTCACCACGGAATCCCGTGCCAACACCACTGCTATTGATTCCTACCTGATTCCCAAGGATTTGATGACAACTCTTAATCATCCCAGATGGCGAAAGGCTATGGAAGATGAGATAGGGGCACTTCGAGCCAATCATACATGGGATCTTGAGACGCTTCCTCATAGGAAGCATATTATCGGTTGTCGTTGGATATTCACTGTCAAGCTCAATCCCGATGGCTCCTTGCATCGCTTGAAGGCCCGGTTGGTTACTAAGGGTTATTCTCAGGCTTATGGCATTGATTATGACGAAACCTTTTCCCCCGTTACCAAAATGCCCTCTGTTCGTATTTGTATTTCTTTGGCTGCTATCAATCATTGGCCGCTCCATCAACTTCATGTCAAGAACGCCTTTCTTCATGGTGTTCTTGAGGAGGAGGTTTATATGGAGCAGCCACCCGGATTTGTGATTGGGGAGGAGGCCTCGAAAGTATGCAGGTTATGAGGGTCATTGTATGGTCTTAAGCAGTCTCCTAGAGCTTAGTTTGGCATATTCTCTGGTGTTATGGATTAATTTGAAATGGTTCGTAGTGCATATGATCATTTTGTACTCTTCAGACATCGTCAAGTCCGAAGTATTATTTTGGTTGTATATGTGGATGATATCATAATCAAATGGGATGACGAGACCGGTATTTCTGAGCTTAAATAGTTTCTTCAATCTCAGTTCCAGATAAGCGACTTAGGTCGACTCTGGTACTTCCTTGGTATTGAGGTATCACGTTCTCCACAAGGAATACTTCTATCTCAGGGGAAGTATGTTCTTGATATGTTATCCGAGTGTGGTTTACTGGGCTGTAAGCCAATTGACAGTCCAATGCTTCCTACAAGGTAGCTTCTTCCAGAGGATGGCAGCCAGATGAAGGATCCAGAACGAAACAGACGATTGGTTAGGAAACTTAATTATTTGACTGTCACTCGTCCATATATCTCATTCGCAGTTAGTGTTTTGAGTCAATTCATGGCGACACCGTATACTGGACATTGGGACGCTACCCTTCATGTTTTAAGGTATCTTAAGAACACGCCAGGTCTTGGAATCATATATTCCGATCAGGGTCACTGTCCTGCGGGCGCTTTTATAGAGAAGGGAGATGGACGGATATCAGGATTCTCCGATGTAGATTGGGCAGGATGTCCTATCTCAAGACGTTCTACTACTGGTTATTGTGTGTTTGTTGGTGGAAACCTTGTATCCTGGAAGAGTAAAAAAACACACAGTATATCGATCGAGTGCTGAATCAGAGTATAGAGCCATGGCAGATGTCACCTCAGAGATGATATGGGTTTGTCGTCTTCTTAGAGAACTTGGGGTTATTTCTAATGATCTGATGCGACTATATTGTGATAATCAATCTGCCATACATATAGCCAAGAATCAAGTATTTCATGAAAGGATGAAGCATATTGAAGTTGATTGTCATTTAATCCGAGATCGCGTAGTAGGGACTAAAGCTGATCCTCCAACAATTCAACCGATACATATCAAGACTGAGTTTCAACTTGCAGACATTTTTACCAAACCTCTACGGAAAACTCAGATTGATTTTATTTGTAACAAGTTGAGCATGATTAACATCTATGCTCCAACTTGAGGAGGAGTGTTAAATAATGTATATAATTAGCCCATTACTATTAAGCCCACTAGCCCAATATCTAGATTTTTCTTGTAGCTAGATATTTGTTGTATCTGGATATTTCTTACCTTGTATATATAGGGGTTTACCCCATTTGTAATAGATCAGATTTTCTATCCAAACCAATTACACTCATCAACAAGAGAATAAGCACTTTCATTTTCTACAATATCAAATAAGAAGTTTTAGTTACTGAATAATACTACATCAAAAGTAACCGTAACTGATATATGTAAAATATAACCTTGTGTTTGAGATGGTGGTTCTTGCACTTGCTCGTCAAGCATCTTTTCTATATCATTGTTGGTAAGTTCCGGTTCTCCTTCTTTTTCAACCACCCAAAATTCGTTATCATTAATGCACTCATAGTCGATTGGATCATACGACCTCTTAGCAAATTTGTGTCTACAAAAACATTCATAAAAAATAAGATGTATAACTATAGTTACATGACAATAACACTTAGATAAATACTCAAAGATATTATACCTATTCTCCAAACGCAAGTTGTAATGAACAAATACAAGGTCGTTTAATCTCTCATGCTCCAATCTATTCCTTCTTTTTGTGTGAATCCTTTCAAAGACACTCCAATTACGTTCAAAACCCGAGGAAGACATGGTTTGGCTTAATATTCGGATAGCAAATTTTTGCATCAAAGGATAATCCCCACCAAAACATTTCCACCATTCGGCTACAAAAGAAAATATTAGAAAAAAGTAACATAATAATATATTTAATTATAACATATTTAATGATAACATATGAAAGAAAATCTTACCGGGTTGCATAACACAACGAGAAGCAACATCACTACTCCTTCCAAAACTACCATAACCATCACGAAACTTGCCTAAAGCGATTGTAAGATCTATAACATCATCTCCAGAAAAAATCTTCTCAACCATATCAAGAACTCCCGCAAAAACCTCATTTGAAAAGCTGGATTTAACCAATACGCCGCACAATGAATACTTGTACACAACATCTTTTTCCCAACGACGATCAATTATATCCGTATATGGCTTATACAAATGTCCCTTCTCCTTAAATAAAGATATAACTTCCATTTTTGCCCTATTCATCCCCTCATAAACATACGCCAAAGAAGGTTTTTCATCAACATCACACAAGCACAAAACCCTCAACAAAGGAGCCATCAGTTTCACAGTAGTCAAGCAATTAGTCCAAAATTTTTGATTCATCACAACATCCCTACATTCAAGTGCATGTGGTAGTTTTATCATCTTCTTAAACTCATTAGAAATGACCATAGCTTGCAGGTCATTCTTTTGATCAACTAAACTTTTCAATGCAATGAAAGCAGTACCGAAACGAGTAGTAGCCGGACGGATGATTTATGTCTAACCCTGCCTTTTTCTTAACCAATTCAAGGGCAACTTATGATTATAGATGAAAACAGTAACTCTAGATGCAAGTGTGACCAGAATTTTGACATTTTCTAACTCTGAAACATCCTTTAATAAAAGATTAGGACAGTGTGCGGCACATGGTGTCCAAGTAATATACCTATATTTATCAGATAACAATCTACCAGCATGTTTGTAGTTTGCAACATTGTCAGTAACTATCTGAACTACATTTTAGGCCTAACCATTTTCACAATTTCTACGAACAAGTTACACAAATTAGGGGAAGTGCTCTCAATATCAGATGCATCAATGGATTTTAGAAACGAAATCCCTTTCTCACAATAAACCAAAAAATTAATCAAGTGTCGTTGCCTAATATCTCTCCACCCATCGTCCATAATCGT
>JBCNJP010000003.1:16638972-16759932 GCA_039602395.1 Deinandra increscens subsp. villosa
TCTTGAAAATGCGTGAGCATCGGATCGTCTACTCGATCTAGCTATTCGGACATCGAAACGTAATTAACCGATTGTTTTATTGATCAAAACGAACAATTACAACCAGTGTAAACACAGAGAATTGACACAGAGATTACACACTCAGAAACACACACTTAAGATTTGCTCACACGCTCAGAACTCCTAAACACAAAGACCAAACTACTATATATACCCGACTGGCCGAACTCCCTCCGAACCCCAGGTTCGGCCGGTCCGAACTTCAGGTTCGGACCTAGTTCGGCCAACCCTATATTGGCTTGAACTTGGTCTTCGTTCGATACTTCACACGACGCACATTTCAGGTATCAACAAACTCCCCCTCGTCGTGTGCAGTATCTCTTCTCTTTTCTTCTCAACATCATCAAATATGTATCTTCAATCAAGCTCCCCCTCAAGTAAAGAATCCGTTTATCCAATGAAATGAATCTTCGAACAAACTCCTCCTCAACTCAATCGTAGCTTGATCTTGAATACTTGATGATATCTAGTATATCTCTGGTCTTTATCAACAGCTTCAGAAGACTTGAAGTTGTGATAGCTTGCACGACAGCATCCTGCATTAACACTTAAATAATCTTGGCGCAAAACGTCTCTTCGAGACTCCAAGATATGATTTTGAAAATTGATTTTATATCACGTGTTGATCAGATCGAAAATAAAGCAGAAACAAAATCTTTTTGGCTTTTTGAAAATTTATATTAAAACACACCAAAAATCTTTTTGTACTTTTCTTGATATGAAATGAAATTGCAATACAGAATCAGACGCTATTTTTGGTATGAGAAAGATCACTATATGGGATCATATTGATCATAACGCACTGAACTACACTTCAATTTCAATTAATTGAAGCACACAAGTCATGTCGATTGCCGGTATAATTTGTCCATCTTAAGCTCAGACAGAATCATACTCATAACATCTGGATATGTTAAGGTATTGATTAGATTTGCTTTGACCAGTGTACCCCACACTATCAGACATATTCAGACATTTTCTGTTTTTTTTCTTTCTTTTTCTTTTGTGTGATTGCATTTGTGAACTTTCACATTGCATAATATTTTTCATGATATAGTCAACTGTGTTCCATGCAAAAAGAAATAAGAACGTTAAATCGTCTACCTTAAGGTCGATCTTTCGATACGCAGATAAGGCCTCGGATTTAACAAAATAAAGAAAATAAAACAAGTTGAAGTTGTATAACTCAACAACAATCAGGTCGGTACTCCCGTACACGCAGAGAAAGTCCGATGAGTTATACGAAACACCAAAGAAAATAAAGCAGAACGTCAAACGAACAACGATCAGGTCGGTCTTTCGACACGCAGAGAAAGTCCGATCGTTTGACAAAATAAAGAAAATCAAACAAGTTTAAATCTTTGCAAAATGAACACATGTGTACACAGTGACTTCTCATTACTATTGTCACACTTATTTTTCTTTTTGTGTCATGAAATACGCATCAAGATGTTGTCCACTTGGTCAAGCATTAGCATTTAATGTATATCACATCTGAATACTTTCTGATTTGTCGAGCCTACCAAGCACATCAAACAATGATCTTATGGCCCTTTCATCTACTTTATCCATGAGTCAGATACATATGCCAATGTACCATCATTTCCCAATGATCAATTTCTCACAATTTTTATATTGATATTGTGCATGTATTCACCTTCCTTCCTTATATATTTTGCATGTATTCACCTTCTTCCCAAAACATGCATTTTCTCAATTACTCCCCCTTACGTACAATTCTCCCCCTTAAAATGAAAAACTCTATTTTTGGATTTTTCATTTTACACAAAAATAAGACTCTATTTTTGGCTTTTTGAGAAAAAACTTGTAAGCAAAGAAAATTGATCAATCAACACGGATATGTTTCAGATTTTAGAATTCAGAAAATTTGCATATGAGAAAAATTTGTCATTAAATTTAAATTAAGCAGAATACTCCTCCATCAACAACTTTTCAATCGTCGATAGGTCTTCTAGAAGTACCTGCACACTGGACAACCTGATTAGTTCACAAATGACCCGAAGCGAATCGCTTCTGGTCGACCAGTGTCCTGATTTTGCTTTGAAACCACCTTAGGTTTCCATTCCTGTTGTTTTGGTAATTCAGTTTTCGATGAAACAGTCACAGGTGACTGTGATGATGAACCTACATTTTGAACCTTTTGGAACATAGGTATAAAACGTTTTTGTTTGTGAAAGAATGTAGGCTCAACTTCATCAAAAACTCTGCCTTGTTCATTGAAGAACTTAGGTTGGGCAGGTTTACCAAAAACTGGTTTCTTGTGAAACCTTGAATTTGATTCAGCAGGAAGTGGACAATCTTTTGCTATGTGCCCTCGTTGACGGCAAACATAACATAAACGTGTCGATTTGTCCCACGTTTGATGTTCCTGCACAGAATTACACACATGAATATCTCTAACATGATCAGAATGAGAATCATATACCTGATGCCTATGATCATGCACCCATTTAGAAGTTGGGCTACGAGATTGAGAACTTGCAGAAGACATTTCAGCTTTCACAAAAACCTCTGAAATCTTCCGAGCATCCACGGAGTGAAGAGGAAACTCTTTATCAGAAAACAATTGATCAGAACCCTTGAGTTTGTAGAATCTCTCAGGTTGAACTTTTTCAGCTTTGAAAATCTCCTTCTTCACTTGCTTTATCTTAAGCTTCTTTTGATTTGGTGATTCAGATGCTGGACCCTTCTCAACTTGAACATGCTTTTCTTGAAATCCCAAACCAACTTGTTTACCAGAAATCTTCTCCTCAGAATTTGAACTCTGGTGTCCATTCTTAGCCAACCTGGTGAATTCAGCTTTCACATCAGTGATTTTCTTCTGATCATAAAAAATTGTCTCATCAAATTCAGGTGGAGACTGAAGCTTGTCACAAGTGTAGTACATATTGTAGTACAAGTACTACAAGTAGTGCAAGTAGTACAATTGTAGTACATATTGTAGTACAAGTACTACAAAAAGATATATATATATATATATATCATATTATTTTATATAAAAGTAATTTTACTTTAAATATAAAATCCCTACTAAATCATTTAACTCATTTAAATAATTTCATACTCTCTTATTTAAATCATCCATATGATTTAATTACAAGTGCAACTATTTAGAAACCCATTTCTAAATGTCTTCGTGTTATAATATTTATTTATTTTATCACATCTAAACTAAATATCGTTGGTGTGTTGTCTAGCTCGTTATTGGGTATGACCCGTCTTAGATCATAACGTAATAGCCACATCAATCTAGTATGTGTCTTGGGCATATAGAATCCAACAAAACTGTGCTTCCGAGACAAAATGCCTTCCGAGAGCAGTTTGTTCTTCCGAGATAACTTATCACGGGTCTTCTATTCCGTCCTAGATATCTTATCTTCAGCTGATCATCATCATTTCTTCAGGAGAAATAATTCCTTACAATCTCCCCCTAAGATGATGCTTCCAAAATCTTTCGAATAACTTACTAAATGTATAGAAACAGTCTTCAAAATTTTTAGAATCACATGTAATCTCTAACGAAACTGATTTCTTTTGCTATTCATTTGGATTTCTCCCCATGTCAAATTTGAACAGCCTATTTGTGAGCATGCACTCCAGTATTGTCTGTCTATCAGCATCATTCCATTCAGCTGGATTTATCTCCCTGTGTCTTGTGAATGACCCATCAGCTCGGTGTACTATGTATCGGTCATCAGCAAGATCCAATTCTACATATGTGACAGGGCAGTGGGACTTGATAGGTTTAGCAGAAGAGGTTTCCCTTTCAGATGTGTCAAAGTGCATCCTTATCTTTAGCATCAAGGACTGTTCTTGAGTACTTAGTCTTTTACTGTCACCAGCCATATTTCTCACATCACCAAGCTCTAGATCTAGATAAGTTTATGAGAGCTTCATCATTGCTGAGTCTTAGAATTTCATTGGTGCTTGTGGTGAACAGGTAGATGTTTGTATCTTCACCAAATTTCCAGGAGAGAATTCTTCTTCTTTCAGCATGCAAATTTTCAGGTTCTTTCTCTTTTGAAGATAATTCAGAAATGGAGGAAACAACTTGAGATCTTTTTATTTTTGCCATTGTTTTCCTTCTCCTTGAAGTACTTGTTGTTGGGTCTGGTGGATTCACAGTGTTGGTAGGTTCAATGGGTGTTGAGGATTGTGGTATAGTAGGTGGTTGTGTGATGGGATGAGTTGATTTTTGGACTGAAGGAGGTTGAGATGATACAGTTGTGGGTTTTGGTGTGGGTTTGGTGAGGGGTTCAATGGGTGTGAAATTGTCAGCTCTAAATTTAGGTGGGATGGGTTTGATTGGTTTTGGCCTTTTGGTGGGTGGCTTTCTGGTTTGAGGTCTGCTGGCCCTGGGTAGGTTTCATTTGGTAGGAATGGTGGAGATTTGTGTCGTAGCTGGTGGAGTAGAAGGTGTATTGCCAAGAAGTGAGTCGGTTAGACTCATAGGTTTAGAAGAAGGAGAGCGTGTACCTGAGAAAGCTCCTGGAGGCCTAGGAATTCCTGTTCTTTCGGATATCCTGGATTGCTCTTTTCTTATCTCATCATACATATCTCTTAGGTGGCGTTTGGTTCACGGAATGTAATGTAATTAGAATTGTAAAGTTTTCCTTTTAAAGTTGTGCTAAAGTTGAGTAAGGAAGGGGTTTGAAATACAATAAATTCCTTTAATCAATGGAATTTAGAAATCATTCACTTTAATGAAGAAAAGTTACATGACCTCAAATTCCATTGATTATAGGAACTCATTGTATTTCAAACCCCTTCCTTACCCAGCTTAAGCACAACTTTAAAAGGAAAACTTTACAATTCCAATTACATTACATTCCGTGAACCAAACGCCACCTTAATGTGTTCAAGGACATGGGTTTACCGAGTTCTTGTCTTCTCCTAAGAACTCTATGAAGTACCTTTTGAGAGCTCTTGTCTCCTCTGGTTTTCCGAGAGGAGCTCTAGCAATTTTATGTGTCTCTTCAATCTTCACCCTTTCATGAATGGCATTGTCAGCTTCAAGTCTTTGGTTTAACTTGAGATTGTCTTCTTCCTCTACTACCATAGACATCAATTCACAAAAATCGTTAGCAAAGGTTAGATTAATTTCTTCAGGAGTGACCCATCCTCTAGCTAAGATTATGTCCCTCCAACTTTTCAAGACTTCCCACTTGGCATCATTTGCAGCTAGCCTGATCTTTTCCTTTTCTTTGTTTAAAGAAATTTTGGCTTCATTAGCAAATTTTTGATGCCTTTTCTCTTTGGCCTGGTCTAGTTTCTTCTTTCGTTCTTCCATAGACCTTCTCTTTGCTTCTTTCATTATATCAAGAACAACTTCATTTTCTTGATGAATTTGTAGGTTATCCTGAAGCAAAAGTGCCTCTGCCATTTCTTTATCCAATCTTTCCTGTTCCATCCTGTCAATCATATCCGCTGCTAGTACTGAATTTATCATACTTACATCATCAGCAAGTAAGGTGGTTTCTTGCTCATCCAGAAGCTTTACAGGTTCTGTGGCCTTTGTTTTCTCAGGTGCAAACAGTTTTGCAGGAATCTTCACAGCTTCTCTGCGTCTTCTCTCCATTTCACTGATATCTTTCAACTGAGCCATATGAGTTATCATTCTTTCATTAAATTCTCTGGTCAGTGCTTTGTCACACTCTGTTCTCCCATCAAGATCATCTCCATACCTATCAAGAATGGGAATAAAAACAGTTCTGGAAGAGTCTTCTTTGTTTTCAGGAGACGCCAAATTCTTATAGGCAGGTTTGAACCATTTCTCATATTCTGCCTGTAGGACTTCATCATCTGTCATTTTCTTCGTACCTTTCCCAGGATTGGGATTGTCAGTAGGGTAGGTTATGACTCTGTTGCTGATGGCGGCTCTTTTGACATCTTTTGGCAGTGGATTGATTTTTATCTCACCTATTCCTGACTTATATTTGGCCTAGTAGTTGGCCAAAATCTCTTTTACAATTTCTTCCACAGGAGTTGAGGAAATCATAGAAAAAATTTATGAGGGTCATCTCCTTTTGGAGAATCACATTTTATGTGGCTATCCCTTTTGGCTCTTTTCTGCCTAGGAGGTTTTTCCTTGGTGGGGCTTGAAGCTTGGGTGGCTATGGGTTGCACAGGTGGAGTAGACCTTGCACTCTCTTTCTCAGGATTTTCTGGATTGTTGGTGGGGGATGAAATGGCTGAAATGTTGACATATTTCAACTGTCTTTTCCTCTTTTTGAGTGGTAAATGTTTGGAAGAGGAAGGATTTGCAGTTTGGGGTTCAACCCCTGCTGGTATCACAGGGTTGTAAACCGGAGCATTAGGCTCAGGGTTTACCTATGGTTGCACCATTGGTACACCCACTGGACGTCCAGGCACAGGTATGGGATGGTCAGTGTCCCTTCCTGCATAGCCTTTGTTCGTTTCATTACTTGAAAGATATGAGAACAACTTTTCATTTGAGACCCTTAGTAGGTAAAGTTTGTCTGAGGTTTTCAAGGTTGGTATCAAACCTTTTAGAATGTGTTGCAAAACCCTGGGATACATGTGGAAGAAATGAACATTGTTTGGTTTTAAATTATCCACCATTCCATCTAACACCATTCTAGGGAGATTAAAATTTAGACCTTGTACCAAGCCATGAAAAGCTGAGGCTTGTACTAAAAAGAGTTCATCAACACTTTTCTTTGAGGACAGATTGGCCAGAATCACACATGCCGGAAACCTCCATTTGAATGGCAGTTGTAACTTCTTTAGTTTCTTATCAGATCCACCATAGCCCACAGCCCTTAAGGTTGCAAGACATTCAGAGGATAACACATCCTTGAAGCCTCCTAAGTCATTGAACTTCAGATGTGTTCTTATTACTTCCTCAGTAATTGTTACCTCATGACCTTGAACAGTCGAGTGTACTTCAAACACTCTAGCAACATTCTTTGTTCTTGATGCATTGTGCCAGAATTCAGTTATCACTTCTTCGCAAATATTGGGGTAAATTATGAGAGCATAGTGAATGTGTGATGCTTGAAGGAAATTAATCATTTCATGGAAGACAGTGTTCTTCACTGTTTTTTATAACAGTGCCACTGTATTGTGGTCGGCATGAACTAGAGCATTTGTATTAGAAGAAGATTCACCTTTCTTTGCTTTGGGTGACATTTGTGGTTGATGTGGGTTGAAAACTTGAACAAAATCGGAGAAATAAGAGTAGGAAAGTAGAAAAAAGTGAAGGTTTGGAAGTATATGAGAGATTCGCTGAGTAAATGAGTGCAGTTAATTTGTTTAATCTTGGAATCGTGGGTTTTAGGTTACAACGATTTGCTTTAAATTGGGGGTGTGGAAGGGACGGTTACTGTAAAAAGTGCAAGTGGCTCTGGTAAAAGAGAAATATGTGGGTTAACGTGGCATGCTCTCCTTAGATCAACGGTTGTCCCATCGGACAACTTGCTTAGATATTTCTTTTAAGGAGAAAACATTTTCTTAAGTCTTCAGTAAAAGCTTATCTCGGAAGATAAATTTTCACCGAGAACCTAGGTAAAATTTTATCCGGGTGAGATTACCTCGAAAGAGGTCTTCATAGGAGATACCCTTTTCCTTTTTATTTGACCCGGTTGAGATTATCTTGGAAGAGATGACATCACCCGATATAAGTAAAGTTACCTCGGGTGTAGTTATCTCGGGTGAGATATCTTTTCACTAAGTAATATTAGTTATTCCGGATGAGGTTATCTTGGGTGAGATTACCTCGGAAGTACTTTTTACAAGAAACGTTGTGGCTTAAGTATTTTTCTAAGGTTTTGACCTGAAATAAGTTATCTCGGGCAAGCTTTTCACTGATTTTTTTTTTAAATTTCTTTTTCTTTTTGTATCAAGAGATGGATCCAAAATTTACTTTAATTAGAGTTTATAAGATTTTATTTAATCAAAGTTCATCATGCCTATGGCTGTGATAAGATAGAAGAATCTAGCCTCATCAAATGCTTTTGTAAATAAGTCAACCAATTGATTTTCAGTTGGAACATGATGGAGTTTGATTAATTTTTTTCTAACACAATCTCTAATAAAATGATACATGATTTCAATGTGCTTTGTCTTTGAATGTTTGACTGGATTGTTAGTGATGCTGATGGCACTTGTGTGGTCAGCATACATAGGAGTCTCCATGAAGTTTATGCCATAGTCCATCATCTGATTTTGAATCCATAATACTTGACTACATCATGCTAAAGCTGCAATGTACTCTGCTTCCGCTGTAGAAGTTGAGACACATGTTTACTTTTTGCATTTCCATGATACAAGTTTGTCTCCAAGAAATTGGCATCCACCAGATGTTGACTTTTTGTCAAGATTGCATCCTCTATAGTCACTGTCTGTAAAAGCTTTCAGATTGAAGTCTTTGTTTGTAGGATACCACAACCCAAGTTTTGGCTGTCCTTTAAGGTATCTAAAAACTCTTTTTACAGCATGCAGGTGTGATTCCTTTGGTCCAACCTGATATCTAGCACATAGGTAAACACTAAACATGATGTCAGGTATGCTAGCTGTTAGATACATAAGGGAACCAATCATGGCCCTATATGTGTGCTCATCAACTGGTTCCACCAGTGCTTTGGGTCCCCGTGAGGAGCTCTTTAACAATGTTAGCACAATATGATTTAAACAAGATGAATGTGTTGCGGAAAGTACAATCAAATTGGAAGACATCAATTCATAAAAAGGGTTTTTCTGTATATCTCAAATGTAAATAATGGTTTACATGAGTTTATAGTATAACAATGTATCAACAGAAATAATTTTTCTATGGGAGTAAGTTGTAATTGCTTTTGAGAAGCTTGTGAATTGTGTGCTTGATGTCTTGCCTTCTTTGGTGAAGTCAACTTGCTATTTATAGGAATATGTAGCAAGTTGCAATTGGAATTAAGGTGGTTGAGAAGTCGGGAACTTGTCAATTTGGGGTGTGTTCTAGAGTAGTATATGAGGATGAAATTGAGGATATTCAATTTATCTCTTTTTCAATTGTCTTCAACTACTTCCGTGATTAATACCAAGTTGGTGTTCAATTTGCTTGTTCTTCGCGTACAGATTTTCATGGCCTTTCTATTTTGATGATATATCTTATACTTTTTTCTACTTAATACTTGACTGTTTTCCGTCACATTTACATTGTATCCATAATTAACTGGTCTTCACTAAAGTATCTTAAATGACGCTAATTGTCAGTATTTAGTCCTCATTGAGTCTAGTTGGTCCTAATTGCTCCTAATTGCTCCTCACCATTCTAATTGGACGTCGTTTAATATTTTTGGAAACAAAATTATTATACATGAGAAATTCACAACATGGCGGTCTTTTGGTATTTTTGTTCTGAATTGCATAGTAATTTATCATTTTCATTTTTGAGTTGTGTTTTAGTAATGTATCCGTTTTTTGTAGTTGCGTTATCACGGCCACAAGGCACGTGTTATTAAAATCTTGTTTATTATATCTAAAAGAAAATAATAAAGTTAATATTTATTAAAACATAATTTTGTTAATTAGGCCTTTTAACTCCGATCGTCATCCAGATCTGCTTAAAGGATCACAGTTATGAATTTCATCTTCAAGAAGAACCCGCTGGAAGAGCCACGTGGAGACATTTAATTAATTAATTAATTATGTTTATGTTTAATTTTAGGTTTAATTATGTTTAATATACATATTGTTTATATTAATTTTGGGTTTTATTATCAGTTTGAACAATTCCCCCCCTTTTAATTAAAAATTTTCACCAAAAAATTTGAATTTCCCACCATTAGTTCAAACTACACCCAAAATTTCGAACTAAATTTACTTATTATCGATTTATCAGATACTTTTCCCTCTCACTTTATCAGAAAATTTCCAATTAAAAACCTCCAGCGAATAACTAGGTCTTCTTTCTCATCCATATCATTCACATCTTCCATGGAGCTTCAACAACGAATAGCTTCAACAGACAGCGCTAGCGATTCTTCAGAAGTGGGATGTGATTTGGGAGACCAATCAGTCCAGAAAATGGCAATTGTCAAGTTATTCCGTTTCATTAATTACAATCTGTTTTCATAAAATTGTTTCTTTTGTTTATTATTGATACACGTTTAACTTGGGATCCCTGTATTTGTGTACAGTTACAGTTACAGATCGATAAAATTTCGTTTCATACAGAATTGATTAGGAAGGGGTATATGTTTGTAGATTCATGTTACTGGTGAACCTCCTTTCTTCTTTATGTACACTGCTAGAAATGGTGAACTGTTTGTTTAATTATATCCACTGAAGACATGATGTGTTCTGCTCTTCCCTTTGGATGTCTTTAATTTGTGTATAACATATCAAATAATTAGTCAATAGGGTCTTTATGTGATGTATTAATAACTAAGAACTAATTTACGTTACTCTGGTCATTACTAGCTAGGAAATGATCCTAGAGGACATATATAGGAATGTTTCTAACATTTTTTGTAGGTTCATGTTAGAGTGGTACAAAATAAAGAAATTGTAGTTTAAATTCCCTGTAGAAGAATAGAAGAATGTTGATGTCATGCATCTGCTACTTTGCTAGAAATGATGAACTGTTTGTTTATATCCACTGAAGACATGATGTGTTCCACTTTTCCCTTTAGATGTCTTTAATTTGTGTATAACATATCAAATAATTAATCAATAGGGTCTTTATGTGATATATTAATAATTAAGAACTAACTAAGAGATAATGAATCAATAGGGTCTGCATGTTTTCCTATTTATGTACTTTGTTAAAAAGCATCTAACTACATTCTGTTAATTGTACAAAATTCAAGGATCGATCCAACAACACTGATGGTCAATTGGAAAAACTTGAGTTCGAACTTAAAGAGGAGAGACTTCTTATGGATGAAAAAAATGAACAAATTAAGGCCCTCTTCTTGAAGATTTAAGAATCGGAGAAAAAACTTGATCTACTTATAGCTCATCTATCTGCAATTGGACCACCGTTACCACACAAACTTAATGCTCCGGCATCTACAGAGGTGAATTCTTTACATCACAACTTAATCATACTATTTTCAAGTACCTTATAATCACATACACTCTTGTTCATGAAGAACACAATCCGGATGAACTCTTGTTCCTGAAGAACACAAATAGATGCAAGTTCCTAGTACATAAGAATATATACTTCATGTAAGAACAAAGTTATGAGTTAAATGGGGCCCTGCTATGATTCATTGAAAATGTATGTTAATATGAAAAAAATAGAGTATATACATAATCTGTATGAATAAAACTGGAACAACTTATGTTAGATTAAAAAAACAGAATAAATACTTTCATGATAGGTCTGCGTCATTATTCTGCTCTAACTTTTTACCAATTCAAAAACATTGTTCTAGGAAAGTTCTAAGGAGATTTTTGTTGGATCTAGCCACAGCACTAATCATGCTGACATACACAAAACGGTTAGTATTTGTCAAACTCATTATAGGTTTGATTGCTCATTTACATAAAGTAATTAATTGAACTGTAGGGCGTGAAATCGGTGGTCGATCAACCTCGTCTGAAGCGGTTAATATTTGCCAGTCAAGTTTCATTCCGTTCTATAGTTTCACAGTAATCTGTTTGGTAATGTCATGTAGTCCCATTTTAAATGTTATTTGGTACCTCAAACACTTGGGCCAGCTAGGGATTGTTGGAACAAATGGTGAGATGTGTAGCAAACAAAGTTCAACTGACTTTGAAGTTACTTAATGTGATCTTCATCCGGATGTTTTAAGTTCATCTGGATATCTAATGTTCATCTGGAAATCAATTGAACTGTAGGACCTGATGACCCATATCTATCATGGTGGTAAGTATTTCAAAATTGCTATATATATTATGATCAATTTCCATAACCTAATTATCAATTATATGTTTTGGTATAGGAAGGAATACAATAAAAAATGGTCCTAATTAAGCTCAAATCTGGACAGTTGAAGATGAAGACCACGTGCGCGGTAGTGTTGTTGACTTGTAATTGAATTAGATTGAGAATAATGCTTGTATGCAGTGTAATTTTCTTTAATTTTTTATTTGTATTTCATTTGTATTGACTTGTAATTGAATTTTATTTGATTTGTAATTAATATTTTGTAATAGCTTTTAAATTGGCCACGCGTATAGCAAGGACCCATCTGATTTCAACAACCTTTTGGTTACTTTTTCTTCTTCCCAAATATATGTGGCTAAAACACAAATATACGTGACCATATAATACCAAAGGCCACGTTTTTTATATTTTAATGTGGCCGTTGCCACCCTTTGGCCACCCGTATTGAGACAAAATGTATGATTTCAACTACCCTTTGGCCACTTTCTTTTTCCAAATATATGTGGCTAAAACACAAATATGCGTGACCATATAATACCAAAGGTCACGCTTTTTATATCTTAACGTGGCCGTTGCCACCATTTGGCCACGCGTATTGAGACAAAATGTATGATTTCAACTACCCTTTCGCCACTTTCTTTTTCCAAATATATGTGGCTAAAACACAAATATACGTGACCATATAATACCAAAGGTCGCGCTTTTTATATCTTAACGTGGCCGTTGCCACCATTTGGCTACGCGTATTGGGACAAAATATCTGATTTCAACTACCCTTTAGCCACTTTTTTTTTTCCAAATATATGTGGCTAAAACACAAATATACGTGACCATATAATACCAAAGGCCACGCTTTTTATATTTTAATGTGCCGTTGCCACCCTTTGGCCACGCTTATTGGGACAAAATTTATGATTTCAGCAACCCATTTGGCCACGTTTTTTTATAACATATGTGGCTAAAACACTAATATACGTGACCATATAATACCAAAGGCCACGCTTTTGATATTATAACGTGGCCGTTGCCACCCTTTGGCCACGCGTACTGTGACAAAATGTATGATTTCAGCAACCCTTTGGCCACGTATTTTTATAATGTATGTGGCTAAAACACGAATATACGTGACCATAAAATACCAAAGGCCACGTTAACCAAACACATGTGGCCGTTGGGACCCTTTGGCGGCCACGCTTTTCTGAAGAATTGTTTGATTACAACAACAAATATTGGTACCCTTTAGCCACGCTTATAGGTGGCTTCAGCCACTGATATTGTAACATGGCCGTAGGGTACATATGGTCACGGCACCTATGGTGTCGGTTGGAATGGAAAGAAAAAAAAACGTGACCAAACACCTTTTGTCACGGTTTTTTTCTGTGGCCAAAGGTGAATTTTGACGTAGTGTTACCAATAAGCTTTTGAAAACCAGAAATATTAGTAAGTACAGAATTGTCCTTTTTGCAACTCTCAGAAATAACATAATGAGGCTCAAGAGGAGTGTTAACAGGTTTAGATCCAGTTAACCCAAACTCACCCAGAAGCTCAGTACAAAACTTCCTCTGTGACAAGCATAGACCTTTATTTGTTTTAATGACTCCAATACCCAAAAAATATTTTAACTCACCCAAATCTTTTATAAGAAACTTCTCCTTCAATAGAAACTTAACTTTCTCAATATCACTAAGACTGTTTCCAGTAATAATGATATCATCAACATAAACCAACAAAACAGTCAATACACTATTCACAGATCTCACAAACAAAGAATAATCACTTTTACTCTGCACAAAACCAATTTCAACAAGAGCTCCAACCAACTTTTCATTCCACATACGAGGAGCTTGTTTTAACCCATACAATGATTTAACTAATTTACACACTTTATTATCACCTTTTGAAAAATAGCCTCCAGGAAGAGTCATATACACATCCTCATATAGATCACCATAAAGAAAGGCATTGTTAATATCTAACTGATACAAAGGCCAGTTATTTTCAATAGCAACACACAAAACACATCTAATTGTCACCATTTTTACAACAGGATAGAATGTTTCATCAAAATCAACACCTTCAGTTTGGCTATATCCCTTAGCTACCAATCTAGCTTTATATCTTTCATTTTCCCCATTAGACCTATACTTAATTTTAAAAATCCACTTGCAGCCTATTGGTTTTCTATCATGAGGTAGATCAACTATCTCCCAAGTGTGATTCCTTTGTAAAGCAACCATTTCTTCATTCATGGCATTTACCCAATTATTATCAGTCATAGCTTCTTTAAAATTTTTGGGTTCAGTTGACTTATTTAACATACAAGCAAACAGTTTATCATTAACAGATAACCTAGAATAATTAACAACTTTCTCTAAGCCATACTTAACTTTTCCCTCTATCACATAATCCTGCAACTTATTTGGTAAAACAGACTTACTAGATGATCTCCACACAGATGGTGTTGGTGTATTAGAAGGGACAGTGGTACCCTCAGACGGGCTAGTGACCTCATGATCAACATCATGTGGTTCAAGGATAGGTTCTACCCCACTGGTATCTTCAACTGAGCTAGATGGTACCTCACCAGAACCATCAACACCTGATGCAGATGGTCCTGATGCACCCCTCATCCGGTCAGAAGAAGTACCAGGTTGCCAAACCTCACTAGAATCATCAATAGATTTCCCCCTGTCATCATTGGGATTTGAATCACCTAAAATATGTTGGTTATTTGTGTAAAACATAACAAAAAATGTGAGATGATCCACATTCATCTCAGATTGAACAGAATGTTCAGAAAAGGTATTTTTAGATTTAAAAGGAAACTCAGTTTCATAAAATTGCACATCTCTTGAAAATAACATTTTTGAATTGTCCAAACTCCACAATTTATACCCTTTCTTTTCAATTGAATAACCAACAAAAATACATTTTTCAGCATGTGAACCAAACTTATTTGTATTATTTAAAATTGTGGAAAAACACAAACAACCAAAAGACCTTAGGTGACTTAAAGGGGGACTCACAACAAACAACATTTCATATGGAGATTTACCATTTAGTACAGATGAAGGAAACCTGTTAATCAAGTAAGTGGCAGTTAGAATAGTTTCAGGCCAAAATCTCAAAGGAATACCAGATTGAAAAAGTAAGGATCTAGCAACATTAAGAAGGTGTCTATGTTTCCTCTCAACCACCCCATTTTGTTGAGGTGTATAAGCACAAGAGGTCTGATGAATAATGCCATGATCTTTAACAAATGTAAAATATTGATGATTAACAAACTCAGTGCCATTATCACTTCTAAAAATTTTAACAGATATACCAAACTGATTTTTTAGTAACAGAAAAAACCTTTTGACATTATCATACACCTCAGAGTCACTAGTAAGCAAATACACCCAAACAGCCCTTGAGTAATCATCCACTATAGTTAAGAAAAATCTATAACCCTCTTGACTTTGAACCTTATAAGGTCCCCACACATCAAGGTGTACCAGATCTCCTATTTTAGTGGACTTATGATCACTCATAGGGAAAGGTTCCCTATGTTGTTTAGCCTTGTGACAGACATCACAAGGATTAGGCCTATCTAACTTGGTTAGAGTAAGGGAATCCTTTAAAACAGACAACACTTGGTCTGAGGGATGACCAAGTCTACTATGCCATAACTCAGTAGATACACTATTAACTAAACCCACCTTATTACACATAAAAGGAACACCACTGAAGTACAATCCATCAACTTGATTACCAGTCAGAAGAATTTTCTTGGTGACAAAATCCTGAACATAACACTTATATTCATCACAGAAAACTCCCATTTTATTATCTCTAGCAAGATTATATACAGACACAAGGTTAACCTGATAATCTGGTACAACAAACACATTTTCCAAAACAACTTCTTCTTTAATTTGAAACTTCCAATATGAGTAACAACAACAACAGTTCCATTTGGGTGTTTTACCTTAATATTTAAATCTAACACATTTACCTTGTTAAACACACCCTGATAGCTTTTAACCATATGTTGGTTTGCACCAGAATCAATTATCCAACCAGTTTCCACCCCTTGTGTTCCATTTCAAGAAAAAACAAATTCCTTTTTATCAAACATATACACAATCAAATTACTCAGAATAGTACCTCCCATATTACAGGCAGGAGAGCTGTTCCCAGGAGTTTCCTTTAACAAACTCAACAATTTTGTCACTTGATCAGAAGTAAGTGTATTTAACAAAGAATTAGAATTAGTACCCAATTGACCTTGACTAGACACATCAGCCTGATAAGTCCTGCCAGTTTGACCAGGGAACTGATTTCCCCTAGGTTTAAATCCAGGAGGAAAACCAACTAACTCAAAATACCTTTCTTTCATATGCCCAAATTTTATTACAATGTGTACACTTCATATTAGGATTGGGACCTCTGTTAGATCTTCTTAAATTTGTATTTTGACACTGAAAGCCATTTTGTGACTAAACACTTTTTGTAACAAAAACAGAGTTTTGACCTTGAGTCTTATGAAACCTCCTACTAAGTTTGTGTGACTCATCTCTAGACACTACTGAGAAGGCAGTCTTCACAGTAGGTAGAGGATCCCTGATCAAAAGGTTAGACCTAACAGATTGGTAAGAATCATCAAGACCCATAAGAAACTGCATCAACTTAACTAAACCACTAAAATCATTAAATGTTTTAGCAGCATCACAAGTACAAGCAGGAATCTGGACAGTAGCATCAAATTATTTCTACATTGTGTTAAGTTTATTAAATATTCAGAAACAGACATCCCATTTTGTTTTAGTGAATTAATTTTTTGATACAAATCAAATACTACTAATCCATCAACCTTATCATAGGTTTCTTTCAAATCCTCCCAAACTTCAGATGCTAAACTAGAATAAACCTGACCCACATATAACTCCTCAGATATGGAGTTAAGTATCCATGTAAGAACAACATAATTACATCTATCCCATTGTTGGGCTAACACATCATCAGTTTCAGACTTGATACACTTGCCATCTATAAATCCAGTTTTATGTTTTACCCGTAAGGCTAACTTCATAGCATTTGCCCATACCGTATAGTTCTTAGTCCCCTTCAATTTTATAGAGATAACAGTCAAACTGCTAGAATCACTAGCATGAAGATACAAAGGGTCAGAGGCCTCAATCTTACTAACAAGAGTAACAGTGTTACCACTACCAGCATCATCAGTCATGATTGCATAATTTATCACACAATAACCACAATAACACACAAACATACACAAATATTAAAGACAAGAACCATAAACGCACAACACTTCCACTAGCAACGAAACCCGGCCAGTGATCCAGATACTTACCACATCATGGTGGCAGCCAAGTCTTAACCAGGGAGTTGCTAATGGGCACAAATCAGACAGATACAAACCAATAACACAACAAAGAACAAAGGCAGTAGATATTACCAATCAAAAATATAAGAGATGGAACAATCTCACCAGATCGATAGCCCAAGTTAGGGTTTCCAATATCCAGATCTGATTCAACCTTCACTTAGGGTTGTCAGACCTGGAGCGCATCCAAATAAGCCACCGCGACCTCTCTTCTTCTTGAACTTCTTCGATCTGAACCCCAACGTTCAGATCTACACCAAGATCAGCACCGATTTCAGAAAGAAACACCAGGATCTCCTAGGGTTTTCTGTATAACCCTAACGATAACGGAAGACAAATCGACACCAGGATCATCGAGAGCTAAACTCGCTCTGATACCATGTTATGAAACATGGTAGAAATCAACAAGATACCGAATCGACTAAAACAATATAACTCTTTACAAACGAATGAACAAAGGAACTGAACTAAACTACAACAACAGCAAGAAGACTGATCATCAACTCGATGATCTTACAAGCAGAACGAACCAGAGAAATAACCGAGATCGATTTTCAAATCGATGAACAACCAAACGAAAACCCTAACAAACAAACGAACGAAGACTCGAGAGAAAATCACCCCAACGGCTGAAACTTCTAACACTCTCATAACCCTAGCTGAGCGTAACCACGCTTTTATACACCAAGCCACGAACTGGACCTTTATCCACAGCAGCCCACAACCCCAAATGAAGTCCAAGCCCACATCTCTAAACCTGATTTATATACAACAAAAACAACTCAAGTTAGAATTATTTTGACTACACAATGAATAATATTTGAGGATATGAAATTGTCAAAAATACAATTTCTCTGTATTTTTAACAGAATTCTAGTCCACTTTGAAGAGATTTTGTCTCTAACCATTATATTACAGTCCAGGTGATAGATTTCATCTATTATATGTTTGTAGCTAGTGACTGACACGATGATATGGGGAATTTGAAAAGGTTGGTTTTGGTGGATTCAAATGATCATAAAGAGGATGGAGACAATGAAAAAAAGGGAGATGGAGACAAATGCCTCGAGGCCTCGTTCGGCCAAACAAATGGATAGTGGTAGACTTCCCGAGCTTAAAAAGGGCGTTGATTATTTGGGCTCACAACTCAAAGGGGGGTTACAAGTCGTGCACTGAGATTAATAATAGAGGGGTCAAATGGGGTGGAGAAAAGGATTGGCTAAACTAATTCAACTTGAGGGAAGAATGATGAAAAGTGGGAGCAAAACAACAATTTGGGGTTCCCTTGCGCGTAGGATTTCTTCCACTACAAAATCATCATCAAGTCAAACACATCCAAAGAGCAGATCGTTGTGGAAGCTTAGAAAACAAAAGAGGTCGGTGAATCTGTTGGATTCGAAATGGAAGGGTTTAATGCATTTGTGAATGATTTGCGGGAGGAGGAAAATGGCGTATCCAATGAATTTCATGCCTATTAACATTAGGGGGCAAGCGAGACACATAATCTCAATTGGGTCAAACAGATGATGCTTGGTGAGCTATAGGGTAAGGCTTATCACGAGTTTATTCATAGGGATGTTGATGTACTTGGATTGGGATTAGTGGTGTATTTTTTTTTCTTTTTGTTTCCTTGTAATCTAACTTCTTACTAGTTGGTGTTTTTAATGAATGGATGTTGATTTCTACAGTCGGGGATAAAGTATGTAACGTTTAGTAGTAAAAAAATCATTTTGAAGGGTTGTGACTTTCACAAGATATACATCCTTTCCTATCATTTGTATATATACATCACTGTATACATTCATAAATATTAGGCAATAAAAGTTTGTGTTAGGGTCCATCCCAATTCTTGTTTCTTTATTTTAGTTCTTGATTGTTGGTTGGAAACGTAATCCCCAAGGACCCGATGATCTTAAATCAATGGTTGCTTGTCATCCTCTCGTGCTTTGATTCTTGTTAATAGTTCATTTATTTCAGAGTTCGAATGTTATATTGGTATTTGTCCCCTATTATGATCGTTCTTGACTTACCGTTCATCTTTGTTATGGTGACCTTAAGTTCATACACAAGAAAGCATCTTCCATGGTCACTTTTCAATGCATATCCACTCAAATAGTGTTACTAGTATGCAAAACCTATGTACATGTTTTTATATCAGATGCTCCTCACAAACGGGTAATTTTCTTAACAATTATTCATAAAACAGTTTAACATTTTTTCATTTGTATTTTTCAGTGTTATCCAGGTCCGAAATAAAGGAGCAAAAAATGCAAGGAAATGGAAGAAAAAAATCAAAAGTCTCCTAAAACCGGACCAGACACGGGTCGTGCCTCCCCCCCTGCAGAAGCGGCAAAGGCGTTGACATTCAGCTGATGACGTGTCCTGGCTCCAGCAACACGGCCCATGTCAAGTTTGACCACGGGTTATGCCTCTCTGATAAAATCATACTAAAAATCTAAAGAAAAGACAAAGTCTATTGACTTTCGACCCGCCATGGGTCGTGCCTCTGGAAGCACGGGTCGTGCCCCTTGACGGCCAGCCTCTATAAATACCATGCAAACTTTTCAGTTCAACTTGCTAAATTCTTTCCTCTTCTCTCTAGTTTTTTTTTTGTTTTTGAGACACTTCTATTTGAAGTTTGGTCATTTTTCTCAAGATTGTAAGAATTCAACTTAATCAAAGTAGTCTACGTTTATCTTTGAACTTCTCTTTTTTGTTTAAGCAAATCTTTAAAGCCATAATTGGCTAAACCTTACACCTTCTTGGGGGAAACAAACATTTGGTGGGTTGGTAACATGAGTGCATAAACTACCCTTAAGGTGTGTGCATTGATGACTTTGAAAACTAATCTTTTATATTAAAAGCCTATTATTTACCTTAATAACAAATATGTCTTGTGTATTATGGATCATTTGTTCCCTCGAAAGCACATTGATCGATAGGTGAGAACCGCTCAGAAGATGAGCATTTATTTTGACAATGATTTGCACCTCATGGGAGATAATGCATTCGTGTGCTTTATGTCTATGTAAACAAAACGCATGGTACGTCGTGAGAGCAGTATAAAGGTATTGGGCTGTGGTTCTAGGTTCATAATATTTTGCCACTTTGAACGTCGCGAGAGCGGTACGTTTGTGTACTTCGTTTTGGTAACGACTAACTGTGTGCGTCGAAAGAGCTCTACGTGGGTAGAAACGAGCCATTATTCCTCATGATAGATTTTTATTCAATACAGCAAACCGGTAGATCCGAAGGTAGTGACAATGTTTGGCCTGGAGGTCATGGTCCTATGAATGAACGACATCGATAACACACTATATTTGTTACTTCACATTACGTTCACCTTGGAGGGGGGGGGGGGTCATCCTTATTAATGATTGAAAAGGGGAGCGCATGGCTAGGTGTATCCTAAGATGGAGTCCTTTTTCTACTGTCATGTAACAATCTTAAAGGAGGGGTTATGTATAATAAGTAATGTTTTAAAACCGGAGTTTTAAACCAGACTGGTCTCGTCCCAAAAACAGTTCAACAGAACGACCCGGACGGTCAAACCGAATTGACTATTCGAACTTGTAAATTTACAACATACATTTTATAAACTTTCAACCACAAAAATAAAAATAAAAAGAAACTTCAATAAAGTCTAAAGCATAATAATAGTCATCCAAAATAACATCAGTACAAGTTCTAGTTAAGTTATAGTTATCAAAAAAAGAAAAAAAACTACAAAGGAGTGTTATACGCATCAAGGTCTTCGTCATTTAGTAGATGAAATTCACTATCATTGTCTTCCTCATTGTTAAATTATGTATATAATTAGCCCATCACTATTAAGCTCACTAGCCCAATATCTAGATTTTTCTTGTAGCTAGATATTTGTTGTGTCTAGATATTTCTTACCTTGTATATATAGGGGTTTACCCCATTTGTAATAGATTACCAGATTTTCTATCCAAATCAGTTACATAGTTTCAGAGCTATAAAGCTCCTAGTACAAAGTCAGTTAGTTCACCTGCTTACCAGTTCGGTTGCTTACCAGATCAGTTATCTGTACGTCTCTGCTCTCTTTTGGAGACCCCTCTTACCGACCGAATTGGAGTACACCACCACCACCAGTGTACTCGCCGACCTCCGAATTGGATAACCCCAGAAAACCGCCACCACGCATCACCGCCCCTCCGCCCGTCTCCGTCACACGCCGACGAGTGAGACCACTTGCCGTCATTTCCGAAAACCGGCTTTCTTATGCTTTCATCAGAAATCAATTATGATCTCACCTGTAAGTTCAATTTCTGGTTTGGACGGCTTTTTCTGATCGCACAATTGAATACCACTGTTGTTTTATGTTCTGAGTCTTATTTTTCTGTCCAAGTCCCTTCACTGTATTCTGCTACTTCTGCTACTGTTTGTTTGATTAAAATGGGTGATGAGAAACCAAAGGAAGTCTAAGCAAATGTCATTGTCCTGGGTATTATCAATTACCCCTCGGTTCTCCGTATACCGATTAAACTCAATTCCAACAATTGGAATTTATGGAGTCTTTTTGTCCAAAAGGGCCTTAAAAGCTCGGACCAAGATAGCCATCTGACCGATGACCCTCCTGATCCTATAACTTGGGAATAGCGAGTTGATGATAGCATCCTTCAAATGGCTCTATGGAATGCAATGGAACCACAAGTACTTGCTATCGCATAAAATTTTTCCAGTGTAAAGACAATGTGGAATCATCTTTCTTCATCCTTCTCCGCAAAAGACTCATTGTCTCATGCTTATTCGGTGGTCCAAGCATACACGAGAATCAAACAAGGTGATTCATCGTTCACAGATTACTTTACTCGGTTCTCCAAGCTGCAGGATGAGTTGCATTCCTTGTTTCCACCAACTACTGACTTAAAGATTCAAGAGGAGCGTAACACGAAGATGGCTGTTATGATGTTTATCGCCGGTTTGTCCCCTAAGTACTCTATCGCTCAACCATTGTTGTTGAGCAACTCTACTGCTATCAAATCCGTGGCATCCACATATCATCTCCTACGTGAGATGTACGGTTCTGACATGATAATTCTCGAATCCACTGACACATCGGCCATGCTAACCACTACTAAGGGGACTGGTCACGGATCTAACACAGCTCAACAGAAGGGTATGGGACGCGGAAACAGTATTACTTGCCACTATTGTAAGCAGGACGGGCACACGAAGTACAGTTGCCAAACTGCCCCTGGTTCTCAGCCACCTACCCGTCCTCGACCCAGAATGGCTACTACGGATGAGCCCACTAACCAGACTGCCCCTGGTTACACACTCAGCCAGGAGGAGCATACTTGGTTCCAGCAACTACTATCATCAGCTAATCCCTCTCCACATGCCTACTCTGCACATTCAGGTACATCTCCTAGTCTTGATTCATCTTGGGTTATTGATTCTGGAGCTACTCATCACATGACTGAGAATGGAGGTATCATCTCTAGCCTTCATAATATCTCTCACCCACCTGTTCGCATTGCGGATGGATTTTCATGTCCAGTTCGTGGCATTGGATCCATTCGTAATTCAACAAACCTTAATCTTTCCTCTGTTTTGCTTATTCCAAAATTCCCTGATAACCTATGTTCCGTAATCCAAATCACTAAACAAAACAATTCCTTTGTAACGTTTTATCCATCTTATTGTGTATTTTAGGAGCTAGGGACGAACCGACTGATTGGCATCGGTTTTGAATCAAGAGGCATCTACCGTCTATCCTTACCAACACAACCTAAAACAAACATATGTGATTCCACTATCAGGGAGACTCACTACCGGCTAGGTCATCCCTCTGTAGCAGTTCTGAGGCAAATGAGACCGGATTTTTCTATTTCTTCTGATTTTCACTGTGAGTCATGTCAGCTTGGTAAACATATTAGGCGTCCTTATCCCCCCAAAAGTGTCTAGTCGTGTCAGTACCTTGTTTGAGCTTTTGCATTATGATGTATGGGGTCCTTGCCCTACAAAATCTACTTTGGGTTTTCAGTATTTTATCATGTTTATTGATGACTATTCCCGTGCCACTTGGGTTTATCTGATGAAATCTCGTAGTGAGATTAATTCCATTTTTCATGTGTTTCATTCATATGTGCAAAACCAATTTAATACATCTATCAAAACTCTACGCATCGATAATGCCAAAGAGTATCTTTTCACTGATTTTTCTACATATTTGTAACTACATGGCATTTTTCATGAGTCTTCTTGCGTTTACACACCTCAACAAAACGACATTGCTGAACGCAAGAACCGTCATTTATTGGATGTTGCCCGTACTATCATGTTGCATTCTCATGTCCCTCACCATTTCTGGGGTGATGTTGTCCTTACTGCTGCCTACTTGATTAATCGTATGCCTTCATCTGTTCTAAATGGTCAGACTCCATTTTCCATCTTATTCTCTAAAGGCACTCGCTTCCCCCTTGCACCCAAAATCTTTGGGTGTGTTGCATATGTTCATGATCGTCGTCCAGGTACCACTAAACTTGAGCCTCGTGCTATTTGGTGCGTTTTTCTTGGTTATTCTTGTGTTTAGAAAGGTTATCGATTTACAGTCCTTCTCTTCATTAGTACTTCACGAGTTTTGATGTTACATTTCATGAGTCATGCTCCTACTTTTCTAACTATCGTACCCCAGCCCCCGATTTGTTTCTTGACACTGAACCTGAGTCTGAATCTCCCATCATTCCCACCATTCCTTTTCCTTCGGTTCCGTCTACATCCTCATCTCCGGTCTTAGATTCCTCCAAAACTAATGGTGCTACAAACGGCTTCCCGTGATCCACCATCACTTGATATGCACATTTATGATCCATCGGGTGCACTGTATCCTGATATACCCATAGCTTTCCGCAAGAATACTAGACAACGCTCCACCCGTTATCCTATTTAGCATCATGTTTCCTATGCCCATCTCACCACGGAATCCCGTGCCAACACCACTGCTATTGATTCCTACCCGATTCCCAAGGATTTGATGACAACTCTTAATCATCCCAGATGGCGAAAGTCTATGGAAGATGAGATAGGGGCACTTCGAGCCAATCATACATGGGATCTTGAGACGCTTCCTCATGGGAAGCGTATTATCGGTTGTCGTTGGATATTCACTGTCAAGCTCAATCCCGATGGCTCCCTACATAGCTTAAAGGCCCGGTTGGTTACTAAGGGTTATTCTCAGGCTTATGGCATTAATTATGACGAAACCTTTTCCCCCGTTACCAAAATGCCCTATGTTCGTATTTGTATTTCTTTGGCTGCTATCAATCATTGGCCGCTCCATCAACTTCATGTCAAGAAAGCCTTTCTTCATGGTGTTCTTGAGGAGGAGGTTTATATGGAGCAGCCACCCGAATCTGTGATTGAGGAGGAGGCCTCGAAAGTATGCAGGTTATGAGGGTCATTGTATGGTCTTAAGCAGCCTCCTAGAGCTTAGTTTGGCATATTCTCTGGTGTTATGGACGAATTTGAAATGGTTCGTATTGCATATGATCATTCTGTACTCTTCAGACATCGTCAAGTCCGAAGTATTATTTTGGTTGTATATGTGGATGATATCATAATCAAAGGGGATGACGAGACCGGTATTTCTGAGCTTAAACAGTTTCTTCAATCTCAGTTCCAGATAAGCGACTTAGGTCGACTCTGGTACTTCCTTGGTATTGAGGTATCACGTTCTCCACAAGGAATACTTCTATCTCAGGGGAAGTATGTTCTTGATATGTTATCCGAGTGTGGTTTACTGGGCTGTAAGCCAATTGACAGTCCAATGCTTCCTACAAGGAAGCTTCTTCCAGAGGATGGCAGCCAGATGAAGGATCTAGAACGATACAGACGATTGGTTAGGAAACTTAATTATTTGACTGTCACTCGTCCATATATCTCATTCACAGTTAGCGTTTTGAGTCAATTCACGGCGACACCGTATACTGGACATTGGGACGCTACCCTTCGTGTTTTAAGGTATCTTAAGAACACGCCAGGTCTTGGAATCATATATTCCGATCAGGGTCACTGTCCTGCGGGGGCTTTTATAGAGAAGGGAGATGGACGGATATCAGGATTCTCCGATGCAGATTGGACAGGATGTCCTATCTCAAGACGTTCTACTACTGGTTATTGTGTGTTTGTTGGTGAAAACCTTGTATCCTGGAAGAGTAAAAAAAACACACAGTATCTCGATCGAGTGCCGAATCAGAGTATAGAGCCATGGCAGATGTCACCTCAGAGATGATATGGGTTTGTCGTCTTCTTAGAGAACTTGGGGTTATTTCTAATGATCTGATGCGACTATATTGTGATAATCAATCAGCCATACATATAGCCAAGAATCAAGTATTTCATGAAAGGACGAAGCATATTGAAGTTGATTGTCATTTAATCCGAGATCGCGTAGTAGGGACTAAAGCTGATCCTCCAACAATTCAACCGATACATATCAAGACTGAGTTTCAACTTGCAGACATTTTTACCAAACCTCTACGGAAAACTCAGATTGATTTTATTTGTAACAAGTTGGGCATGATTAACATCTATGCTCCAACTTGAGGAGGAGTGTTAAATAATGTATATAATTAGCCCATTACTATTAAGCCCACTAGCCCAATATCTAGATTTTTCTTGTAGCTAGATATTTGTTGTAATAGGATATTTCTTACCTTGTATATATAGGGGTTTACCCCATTTGTAATAGATCAGATTTTCTATCCAAACCAATTACACTCATCAACAAGAGAATAAGCACTTTCATTTTCTACAATATCAAATAAGAAGTTTTAGTTACTGAATAATACTACATTCAAAGTAACCGTAACTGATATATGTAAAATATAACCTTGCATTTGAGATGGTGGTTCTTGCACTTGCTCGTCAAGCATCTTTTCTATATCATTGTTGGTAAGTTCCGGTTCTCCTTCTTTTTCAACCACCCAAAATCCGTTATCATTAATGCACTCATAGTCAATTGGATCATACGACCTCTTAGCAAATTTGTGTCTACAAAAACATTCATAAAAAATAAGATGTATAACTATAGTACATGACAATAACACTTAGATAAATACTCAAAGATATTATACCTATTCTCCAAACGCAAGTTGTAATGAACAAATACAAGGTCGTTTAATCTCTCATGCTCCAATCTATTCCTTCTTTTTGTGTGAATCCTTTCAAAGACACTCCAATTACGTTCAAAACCCGAGGAAGACGTGGTTTGGCTTAATATTCGGATAGCAAATTTTTGCATCAAAGGATAATCCCCACAAAACATTTCCACCATTCGGCTACAAAAGAAAATATTAGAAAAAAGTAACATAATAATATATTTAATTATAACATATTTAATAATAACATATGAAAGAAAATCTTACCGGGTTGCATAACACAACGAGAAGAAACATCACTACTCCTTCCAAAACTACCATAACCATCACGAAACTTGCCTAAAGCGATTGTAAGATCTATAACATCATCTCCAGAAAAAATCTTCTCAACCATATCAAGAACTCCCGCAAAAACCTCATTTGAAAAGCTGGATTTAACCAATACGCCGCACAATGAATACTTGTACACAACATCTTTTTCCCAACGACGATCAATTATATCCGTATATGGCTTATACAAATGTCCCTTCTCCTTAAATAAAGATATAACTTCCATTTTTGCCCTATTCATCCCCTCGTAAACATACGCCAAAGAAGGTTTTTCATCAACATCACACAAGCACAAAACCCTCAACAAAGGAGCCATCAATTTCACAGTAGTCAAACAATTAGTCCAAAAATTTTGATTCATCACAACATCCCTACATTCAAGTGCATGTGGTAGTTTTATCATCTTCTTAAACTCATTAGAAATGACCATAGCTTGCAAGTCATTCTTTTGATCAACTAAACTTTTCAATGCAATGAAAGCAGTACCGAAACGAGTAGCAGCCGGACGAATGATTTATGTCTAACCCTGCCTTTTTCTTAACCAATTTAAGGGCAACTTATGATTATAGATGAAAACAGTAACTCTAGATGCAAGTGTGACCAGAATTTTGACATTTTCTAACTCTGAAACATCCTTTAATAAAAGATTAAGACAGTGTGCGGCACATGGTGTCCAAGTAATATACCTATATTTATCAGATAACAATCTACCAGCATGTTTGTAGTTTGCGGCATTGTCGGTAACTATCTGAACTACATTTTTAGGCCTAACCATTTTCACAATTTCTACGAACAAGTTACACAAATTAGGGGAAGTGCTCTCAATATCAGATGCATCAATGGATTTTAGAAACGAAATCCCTTTCTCATAATAAACCAAAAAATAAATCAAGTGTCGTTGCCTAATATCTCTCCACCCATCGTCCATAATCGTGCAACAACTTTCAATCCAATTACTTCTATAAGAATCTATTAATAATGAAACATAACCTTTTGTATCTTTTAATAAATTCACTCTTAAAGCATGATAATTAGGGTCCTTGTAGCCATAACCTATAGATGCTATTTTACCACCGCATTTTGAACATAAGGTGAATTACAAGCATTCATAGGAATGCATGCATCATAGAACCACGTAGCAAGAGCCAAATCAACTTCATGTAGTTTTTTTTTTACTTTCCATAGCTTTCTGTATAGTAGGTTGAGAAGGATCGTTTATACCTTTTGTAAAGAACTGGTAAAATCTTGATGAAGCTTTCCTTTTCCCCTTTTGCATTTGTATTTCCTCGACTTCTTCATCATCATCTAAGATATGGACACTACCACCAACATTACCTTTTGTCTTGATTTCACCTTCTTTCAAGAGCCCTTGTATATTTCGCTGATACTTTTTTATATGGTTCTACTTCACCTTTAATGCCCGCAAGATGTTTCTTCATTCTATTTATACCACCTCCAAGCACTTCCTTTTGACAAATGATACAAGTATTGTGGACTTTTTTCTCGCTACTATCCTTGTGAACAATTACATACTCCCACGCTTTATATCTTTTTACTGCCTTACATTTGATTGCAAATCTTGTGATTGATCCATAATCTACGCACAAGGAAAAATACAATATCATACACCACTAAATAACATACAATCTTCATGACAATATAAAAAATACTTCAAGTATCATACAATCTCCACAAAAATCTAATCATAACCCCACAAAAATGAGTGATAACTTAAAAAATCAGTGATAAATTCAACCATGGAGTATGAATCTGATCATACACCACAAAAAAAGACCATAAAGTTGGAGTAAAAAATACTTCAAGTATTATTCAATCTCCACAAAAATCAATGAAGTATGGAGTAAAAAATATGATCATACACCACAATTTCTGTAAAACTTCGAATATGCCTAAGTATGGAGTAAATAACTTCGATTTCTGTTACACGCACAAAGTTGATTGTCCCTAACCGATCGATTTCTGCCTTACATTCACAAAGTCGAAGTTGGTCGATTTCTGCTTTACATACACAAAGTCGATCGTCCCTAGCTGGTTAATAACTTCGATTTCTGTACATACCTGAACAATGATGATCCAAGTTTGTCTCTGCAAATCGAAACGTCTCTGTTCCCCTACAAATTCGTCGATCGTCCCCAAAATTCGTGGAGTCTGGGTTTTTTTGTGCGCCTTTCTGGATTCCTGTGGACGATGTAGCAAGAGAACGACGTAACCCTACTTTTTTTTGATTTTTCTGCATTTTCTTTAGGAAAAAAACCCGGTTCAATCCGGTTCCGGGTTTTTATCTTATTGAACCGGAAAATCCGGCGGTTTAATTTCTGACCCAGTTATACTAAAAACCGGTTATAATCGAACCGGAAGACCCATCGGTTCCTGGTTGAACCGGCTAGGTTAATCCGTTTTCTAAAACATTGATAATAAGGTTACCAAATTCACCATTGGCAAGTCATTCCAAGTGACATTATCTTTGATTAATTTAACTAACATCACTTTATTCTGTTTTTTATTTTATTTTCCTTTTAAAAAACAATTTTCTCAACGTATAGATCTGGTTAGAAGTTGACAAAGATTTTGAGTACTTTACTCAAAAGTAGGATGCAAAAAATTTAAGTTCTCACATCATCTCCTATTTTTAGGAAATTTCGTCCCGAAATTTAAGAGTTACCTTCGGCTGCTGACACGGGCTGTTTGAACAGGTTCGGATATTTGCTCATCATATGATCCTCGCGTTCCCAGGTAAACTCGGGTCCGCGTTTCTGTAGGTCCGAAATCAGTCAAACAACACGATATCTAGACAAATACGAGTGCGGAATCCTCGTATAAGCTTGATTCAAGAAACAAGTAGAAGAAATAGATTCAATCTAAGAGAAAGATTGAATCTTGAATGATAACACACTAACAAGTGAAGCTGATCGTAAACAGGAATCACGACAGAAATCGTAAACTCCTGTAGAATGTATTGAAAAGCTTGGTTACAATGAAAATCAAGTGGGTTTATATACTCCCACTATACAAATCGTAAACCTAGTTGAAGCCCACATGGCCCAATCATAAACACTAAACAAGTCCACTAACTAGAACATTATAAGCCCAAAACTAATATAAACTAAGCCCAATTACAAATGTTCATGCCTTAAATAAGCCTAGCCCAACAATCTTCCCCTAGGCATGAATCATTTGAACTTCTCTTCTACGGCAGCAGGAGGTCAAACCTGAAGGTGTTCTGAACGTTGTTTGACCACCACTTGTTCGCTACAATCCGCTCTGCAGTCCCATGAAAGATTCCCACCCTCACAGCATTCTCCATATCATTTTCATCACCAAGTATAGGCTGTGAGGCGAGTAGCTTTATGTCTCTTTCTCCAAAACGCAGCAGATCAACTGGATCATAGAAGCGAAACTGCCTCAGACCTTTGCATAGAACCACCACCTCGTGAGTTGTTGGATCATAGCACCAGCAGTCAAAGTTTTTGACCAGTGTACCGTCTTCGATTTCATCCAACATATTGATCACTCGTGTGCGCTTGGTGGGTGGTCTTCTAGCTTCACCAATTGCATCCCCAGTCACAGGGTCAGTTCCCGTCTCAACCCATCTCACCTGCTTCAGGTCAAAGTCAGCAAAATTGTTTTCCAGATGGCTTAATAGGTTGTTTCTGATAAGTTCCCCATCTGAGCTGTTCCACCTGTTGATGAAAGGAGCTCGGAGCAAACTTCTGATCTCAGGCTCAGTCCATGAGTGGAATTGTCCACGAGTTCTGTAATACTCAACTGGACTGTAGCCGTCACGGATCACAGCAAACAGTTTCTTCTCCGTGTCATAGTGCCAGCACAAGATGGCTTCACGACTCCCCCTTTTGTCAATGGAGCTTTCACCAACATCGAGGGCGTATTTTGTGGGGGCTGGTCCTTGATAGAATTCACGGAACCAGTTGTCGTGTCCTGCAGGGGCTTTAGAGATGACTCTGCCACTTCGGGCGTAATCTGGCATTTCCATATTCTCATCACCATCATCCTCAGCTGCTTCATTTGTACCTTGAGTCGAAGAGCTTTGACCCGAGGCACCCGTGATGTTAGGCCCTGCACCATCTGTCAGTTGATTAACCTTCCTTCTCAGATCCTTTATCATCTTGTAAAGGTACTCCATTCTTTCCTTGTCTGCCACTTCATACTCTCTCATATATTTGCTGTTTGCCTCCTCCTTCTCTCTCAAACGCTGATTTTCTTCCATGAGAGCCTTGATCTCATTTTGTCTGATCCTATTCTGAGAGATCAGGAAGTTGATCTGAGGATCAGCACTAATCCTCAAATCAACTGGAAGCTCAGCAGCCATCAAAGGGCGGAAACCTGGAGCTGCGAGTGGTTGGCTGGTCGCGGTAGAGAGGCTCACTCTAACCGGACTTGGAACAACGAAGGTGCTCTCAACCTCCATGAAATTGCCTATCTTCACGTACAGGGCTTTGCACGTTCAGAATCGGACTGGCTTGCTGCACAGGGGCAGGTTGATTATCACCTTCTTCAGTCTGTGTGAGAGACGGTTGCTCTTGAAGGGCTTCATTAACGGTTTCTTCTTGACCACTGGGACCCTCAGAACTGGGTCCAGTTGGTTCTACAATCATTAGGCTCGAGCTAGTCTTGGTGAACTTGAACCGTATGCTCCTAGGATCAGTTTTCTTTCGCGGAGATGGTTCACGAGCAGGGACGGGTTCTTCCACGAAAGCTTCATCAACGTTTAAATTCAGCTCAGGAGGTGTATCATCACTCCCAGACGACCCAATCATGTCTTCTCTTGACCTTTTATGGGTTAGTGGCTCCAAATCCCCATAAATATCATCTTCATTTATGTCCTGGCCAGTAAGGATGTCATCCATTATATTTTCTTCATCGGATGGAATGACATCATCTTCTTGAACATTGACAGCTGGAGTTACTGTCAAGTCTTGGTCTTCGGCAATCGATGCATTAACAACAGGCACATCTGCCTCTGGCTCAGAGTCATCTAACACTTGTTCCCGTGCCACTTCTGGGAAAGCACCTCTCTTAACCCACTCCAATCTTCCTTCAAAAGTCTGCTTGCCTGGTCTGTCTTGTGTTTGCAGACCAAAGACTCCAGAATCCATGACCTTGACATCTAACTTCTCAATTCTTTCCTCGATCATCGGATATTTCTTCATCACTACCATCTGAACAAATCTGGGTGTCATCAAAAACTGCTCTCTGGCGCTCAGCATGGCATTGACTGCCCAGTCTAGCAGCATCATCTTTGAAAAATTGAACTTCCAATCTAAAGCTAGGGCAACAAATGCAGTTCCATGAATTTGATTCAGTTGATCGAAACTGGTCCTCTTCCCTAGGAAAGACTTCTGCATATAATGAGCTAGGCACCTCCAATAATGAGGCAGCAGCTTCTTGAAAATAGGTGGAAACTTCCCCTCGTACCCCATAGATTGAGCACCAGCAAGAACTACCTCCTTTGTGTATGAGATTGGATCAGAAGCTTCATCTGTTATGTTTAGGCCCTGCCTTATGTCTTCTTCTTCAATTACAATTTGTCTGTTGCTGATCGTTGCAGTAATCCTAGTCTTGTCCGAATTCACCCTGGCAGTTCCCCAAAACTCTCTAACCAGCATCTCGTCGATGAGAACATTTGTCCTCAATGCATGGTTAATTTTGCATGTGTTCATTCCGGCCACCAGAGAGTAAAATAACTCCATGTGTTTTTCTGGCGGGTCTTCTAGGTATGCCGGCATGCAATGGTCTGGTTCATACTTTATATCTCCAATCAGCATCTCTTCGGCCATCTGAGTAAGACAAGACATATGCATCAGACATGATCATTCAATAAGCAATTATGATTATTAACCCTTTACTTGTTCAATTGACGATCACATTTTACTTTTGAACTTCACAAAATTTCAATTTGAACATTTTAGGGAAAATAATTGAATTAAGCACATGCTTACAACCACCGACAAATTTTATCTCAAAAACGAACAATTTTAATGAAATCTCAAAAATATTTAAGTAATTAAGATTTAAACACTTATTAATTCTCATTAAAAGTGAGTTTACGATTCACAAATGCGATTACGTTTCAAAATGTTTACGATACACAGAGTGGGTTTACGATCCAGGTAATGGGTTTACGACTATCTAAAAATGTTTACGATCGGGTGAAATAGGGCCCAATCGTAATCTGATAGCCCAATCGTAAATGCTTGATACTGCTCAAAGCCCAATCGTAAACACCACCAACGGAACTCTGGATCGTGAACTCGAATCGTGAACTTGAGTCGTAAACTCGAGTCGTAAACGACGATCGTAATCGTCAACCGTCGTCTTCAACCTCTCGACGATCGTAATCGTCGAGACCTCCATTTTTGAACCTGCAAAAACCTCGGAAACACATTAAAACACAGAAATACACAAGATAATCATCAATCTCTACCTTATAACAGTTTATAGCACAAAACCGGCACTAAATCTTCTTGAAATCGGTACACACACAGAAAATTCTTGACCGATTGTGATTTTAGGGTTTGGCACAGAAAACCCGACACACGACGGTGAAACAGTTGATTAACAGGGGGGTCTTGGTCGGAAACTGATGGTGAGAGAGATGGTGTGCTCGAATGAGTCGGATGTGGACGGATGTGGCCGGAATCAAGGTTTCCGGTGAGCTGCGGTGGCGGATTTAGGGTTTCAGGGGAGGAATCGTAAACGAGGATGAGAGAGTGTGGAGATCGTAAACCGTTTTGGGGTTTATATACTCCTTTTTTTGAAATTTTCATTTATACCCCTTAAGCTTTCAAAAACATGTAAAGTTCACCCCAAACTTAAGAATGATAATTCTCATGAAATTTGATAATTTTGATCTTTGAGAATTTTACAAAACTTCCCCTCAGACTCATACCCCGAGTATCCGATCATGATCATGAAAAATTTAAACAGAAATTAAAACAAATTAAAAGACAGATAAATTCAAAACCAAAATATTTACAAACTTACCTCAGAAATTTAAAATATTCACATACCTGGTGCTGGTATTTTTCACAGATAATTTCAGACAAGTCTTTGACTGAGGAACCCTTTTCAGCTTCTGTTACTAGACACTCTAGACAATTGTCAGGTGGTTTGAACACAGAAACTCACATCCAGTAAAGTGCTTAAATATTGTACAGATTTACCGATATGTTTAACCGTCCCCACACCCAATTTTCCATAGCAAAACCTACCCAACCTCAGAGTTTATTGAGGATTCACAAACCCCCAACTTGAGGAACCATGCAATACTGTTTTGACTACCACTTATTTCTATTTTTCATACATTATCAGTTGATGATCAGGTCGGCCGCATAAGCACGCAGAGAAGACCAACTGAATAATTTTATTTTCTTTTCTTTTTCTTTTTCAGAATATTCATTTTTTGAATTCTTTTTCTTTTTCTTTTTCTTTTTGCTGTGGTGTTGTCTTATACAGTATAAGCATGGCGTGTGAGAGAGTGAATACTAGGTAAATACCACTCTCAACCCGTTTTTGTCGGGACTCAGTTTTTTAAACCATGTAGACTAGGATGGGAAACTAAACATGTATAGAGTTTAAGATTATTGCACTTACTTAGATGATCATTGTTTTGGTTGAGCTTACCGACATATCATCTTCGAGCAGTCTTTCACATCAGCCTTACACGTGTCAGTCTCCAACCGTCATTAAGCATTTAAGTCCTATCAAAAGACATCATAAAAACCTTTCAGTTTAACCAGCACCATTTCTTCCCCTGTTTTTGTGAGGCTTTTGAAACAAGACTCAATTTTTCAGTCATTTTCTATTTTTTTTTTTAAATATATTTTTTTTAAGTAAAATTTAAAAAAATCAAAAACTCTGTACAAAAACATAGATGATCAGATCATTCCTCGAAGGCAATCATCTTCAGGCCTTCAACACAAGATTCAAAATTAGGACGAGGAAGGGGTTTTGTAAAGATGTCCGAAACATTCTGATCGGAGCTTACCTTTTGTAGCTGAATCAGCTCACGATCAAAGCAATCACGAATAAAATGTACCTTGATATCAATGTGCTTGGTTTTGGAATGTTGGACAGGGTTTTTCACAATCTCAAGAGCAGCAGCATTATCACAAAATATGGGAGTGTTAACGAATTCCATACCGTAATCCGTGAGCTGGTTTTGGATCCACACTACCTGTGAAGTACCGGCAGATGCGGCCACGTACTCAGCTTCTGCAGTTGATTTGGATACGGTATGCTGCTTCTTGCTCTGCCAAGAGATGAGCCTATCTCCCAGGTACTGACATCCTCCAGTAGTAGATTTCCTGTCAAGGTCACTACCTCCATAATCACTGTCAGTAAAAGCATATAATTGAAAATCAGTGTTCTTCGGGTACCAAAGACCAAGCCTAGGCCTGCCCTTCAGATACCTGAAGATACGCTTAACAGCAGCTAAATGAGAGAGTTTAGGGTTAGCCTGATATCGAGCACACACGCAAACTGCATACATGATGTCTGGCCTGCTTGCTGTCAAGTACATTAGTGATCCAATCATCGACCGATACTGGAATTCACTCACTGACTCCCCGTTAAGATCCGCTGACAGGAGTGGTCTGGATGCCATGGGAGTGGCGATGGGCTTGCAATCCTGCATCTTGAACTTGTCCAGAATCTCATTCACATACTTCTCCTGATGAATAAGAATCCCAGAATCATTCTGCTTGACTTGAAGTGCAAGAAAGAAACTCATTTCGCCTTGGTCACTCATCTCAAACTTCTTTTTCATGATCTCCTCAAACTCGGTGCACAATTCTTCGTTTGTCGATCCGTAGATAATATCATCTACATACACTTGCACCATGATGATGTCTTCTCCCACCCTTTTCCTAAACAATGTTTGATCAACGACTCCTCTTGTATATCCATTCTCCACCAAGTGATTGGACAACGTTTCATACCAGGTTCTAGGAGCTTGATGCAAACCGTACAAAGCCTTATCCAGCAGATAAACGTGATCTGGATTTTCTTCATCTATGAACCCTGGTGGTTGAGCAACATAGACTTCTTCGTTCATCTCTGCATACAGGAAGGCAGTCTTCACATCCATCTGATGAACGGTAAAATTGAGATACGAAGCTACAGCAAGAAAGATCCGAATTGCTTCCAATCTTGCCACCGGAGCGTAAACCTCATCATAGTCGATACCGTGGACTTGCCTGTGCCCTTGTACTATCAGCCTTGCTTTGTTTCTTACAATGATCCCCGAGTCATCCTTTTTGTTCTTGTACAACCATCTCGTGGGAATCACCTTCTTGTCTTCTGGCCGCTTCACAAGACGCCACACTCCCAGCTTTGAAAATTGATTGAGTTCATTGTGCATGGCCTCCATCCAGTTTGGATCTTTCAGAGCAACCATCACATTGGGAGGTTCTATCTGGGAGATGAAACAGGAAAACATACAAAAGTTGATGTGTCCTGTCTCGGCTTCTTGTGGTGACACCCGCTGTCACTGGCCCAACAACATTACTCAGTGGATGATCCTTGTTGATTCTGCTCTCTTGGACATCAGGCACTGAAACATTAACAGGCAGATTAGTATTAACAACATTTTCAGACATACCTGAGCCTTGAGAATCCACTGGAGCATCACGTGTTCCTGAACATTCTGGAATATCAGCAGTTGCATTCCGAGAAGATTCAGCTGATGCTCTATCCACATGAGGTCTTACATCTGCACTGGGAGCTACAATGTCTTCTTCTTCGCCCAAATTGTGGAAAACATTCGAGAAATTAAATCCCTCAAACAATGATCCATAGTTGAAGATCCAATCAGGTCCAGTTCCCGCATCCGTAGGATTGTCCTCCATCCAATCTACATTGAATGCCTCAATGATCAACCCAGTGGTCTTGTTATACACACGATAAGCACTATTTGCAGAATAACCCACAAAATAGCACTCATCGGCCTTCGCTTCGAATTTCCCTACATCGGACTGGATCAGCACCGTGCATGGACATCCAAACGTCTTGAAGTAACCCACCTTCGGTTTCTCTCCATAAATGATCTGATATGGAGTTTGCTCGTGACGCTTGTTCAGAAGAACTCTGTTTTGTACATAACAAGCGGTATTCACAGCTTCTGCCCAAAAGAAGATCGGTAATTTTGCTTCACACATCATCGTTCTAGCTGCTTCGATGAGTGTTCTATTTCTTCTTTCGGCAACTCCGTTCTGCTGAGGAGTGTAAGGAGCACTGAACTGCCTTTCAATCCCCTTTTCACCACAAAACATGTTCAGCTCAGCATTTTTGAATTCCGTCCCATTGTCAGATCTGATTGCCTTCACTCTTTTATCCAGCTGGTTTTCAATAAGAGTCACAAACTGCTTTACTAGGGCTGGAGTTTCGTACTTGTTAGACAAGAAAAAGACCCAAGTAAACCGCGAGTAGTCGTCCACTATCACGAGGCAGTATGAAAACTTGCTGACACTTTGTACCTGCATGGGACCAAACAAATCCATATGTAAGAGTTGAAGCACAGAAGAGACAGAATTTGCAACCTTTGGACGATGTGGCAGTTTGTGCTGCTTCCCCTTAGCACATGCCACACACTTCTCCACTGAAGTGAAGTCTGTGATTGGAAGATTTCTGACATGCTCTCCTTTAGCCAGCTTGGATAGATTCTTCATGTTTGCATGTCCCAGACGACGATGCCACAACAATGCAAGATTCTCAGTCTGTTTTGAAATTAGACAAGCTGCTTCAGATGATGGAGGCTTTCCCATGTTCAATAGATAAGAATTTCCGTGCCTTGGTGTACGCATTAAAATACATTCTTCAGGAATTTTTACACCAGGCTTAAGAATGATGCATTCCTTTTTGTTGAACATCACAGAGAAATCCCGATCACATATCTGTGACACACTTAGCAGACTGTGGGACAGCTCCTCTACATAATGCACATCTGAAAAAGTCAGACTACCACTCTTCACAACTCCTTTCTTTGAAATTCTTCCTCCCACACCTCCAGCAAAAGAAACACTTCCTCCATTGAAATCTTCAACCTCATCTAACAACGACAGATCTCCGGTCATATGTCGGGTACAACCACTATCAACATACCAGAGATTGTTGACAGATCTTCTCGGCTGTCCCTACACAAACCAAAAATCAGTTAGAGTCAGGTACCCAGGTCATAACAGATCTGGGCACTCCCTTGGAGTCAATGTAATTAACCATCTTGAAAGACATTCCTGCTTTTGATTTGGATTCATTTATAACTTTAGCATGAACTTTTGGTTTCCAATTTGGTTGTTTTTGGGAGTTAGAACTACTAGCAGAGTTCTTTGTGGGTGAAACATTCCTTGGAGGAGATGTGGCCTTTTTACCTTTTGTTTTGATGACAGGTGTCCACTCAAGTTTTAATTTGGTATAAACCATTTGTTTTGGTTGAGTGACAACTTTTGGTTGTTCCATAACTGCTTTACCCTTAGCAGCCTGATTGACTTTAGGTACTTGTTTCTCAAAAGGTTTTGTTTTCATTTTATTTGGTTTGTTGAAAACTCCTTTAGCTGCATAAGCAGGTTTGGAAGTTTGGCCCACATCTCTCCTTTCACTGACAGGCTTCGTCACTGGGGCCTTTGTGTTTAGAACCTTAGACTGTGGTGTCTTCATTGGTTCAGAACTTTGCTTCCCCTGTGACGATGCTTGCTGTTTTTGATTTCTGTTCTCACCCCTCATCATTTTCTCAAGCATATTTGTCCGCTTGTTCTGCGGATAATATGGCTCATAGGGTCTGTTCATACAATTAGCAGCAAAATGACCTGGTTGACCACATTGAAAACAATTCATTTGTCTAGGCCCATTGACGTTGCTACACAAGTATGAGCGTCTTGGGTAAGACGACTTCCATTCCGGTTGGTCATCCCATTTGTGTATCACACGTTTTGAATGTTTTTCAGGTTGTGTTATTAAACAAAATTGTTCAGATTTTGATTTATCAGTTCTATTATAAGTTGACACAACCTGGGGATACGGAACAAAATCATTGGGCTTAGACTGACGGCCAATCTTTGTGTTAGGAACACGCATTTTAAAAGAACTAACAACTTCATTAGGATTAGAAACATGTTTTAACAAGACAATTTGATTGGACTTGGATGCTTCAAGTTCTGACACAGATGCCAGAACATCATCCTTAGGTAAACTAGAAACAGAACAACTAGACTCATGACACTCATTGACTCTCAAGCATTCAGCATCCTCCCCAGATACATCTTCAATGCCTACAACATCTGCACATGTAACAAAAACATTAGAAGAACTAACATTATTGTCCAAAGATTCCTGGGAAGAACCTGGTTTCAGTTGTGAGGTCAACTACATTGTTCTGACTACCTGTCCCATATAATCCAAGTCTCTCCTGTTCTTTCTCTACTTCTGTCATAGGGGTCACACCAACCATCAAGCTATCTATAGGAGGACCAGCTTCATGATATCCTGAGCTAGTTCTATCTACTTGGTCCTCCTCATAGAGCATTCCTATGATATCTCTAGGGATAGGTGGGGGAATTATAACATTTGCGGCCACGGACTTGTCAGACTTTTCTGATCCAAAACCAGGTGTGTGTTTCCCTACTTGTCCACAAACAACTGCCTGAGATAGTTCTTTACCTGCCTGTAGCATTCTCTTGTTCCTTAACTGATTCATATCTAACTGAACTTGCATCTCATTAGTCTTATGAGTCAATTCATCTACCTGTTTTCTAAGGTCAGCTATTTCTAACTTGGCATTATCATACAGGATAGATTTCTCAGTTGCTATCTGTTGGTACTTCACTATATCTAGCTTTTGTGCCTTAACCTTTTCCTCATTTTTTACCCATCTACCCTTAAATGAGCTCCTCTCACACTTGACCTCAAACAATTCTATTTGATAATTCTTACAGATTTGTCTAAGACCAGGAATAATACGAGCACAAGTGGGATCAGAACATACCTTAAGGTTTTCAGCATCAGCAACGAACGCTTCCTTGTCTTCTATCTGACTCTCCTCAGGCTTTCCTTCATCAGTGACCACAAAGGCATGATTTTCTTCATTATCCTCTTCTGCTGTAGCAATCAAAGCATGTGACAAACTAAGATCCTTCAGCTGGGGGGTCAGTTCCCTCAGCTGGGGGGTCCAGTCATAACCTCCACCTCCCTGAACCACCAGTGCCCTGGCATCACCCTTTCCTTTCTCTTCAGCAACCTTCTTTTCTTCAGCTCTTTCCTTCTTGGGCTTCGAGCATTCCCTGGCAAAGTGACCATACTCATCACAATTATAGCACCTTAGCTTCGACTTGTCAAACCCCATTCTGATTTTATCCTGATCCTTCCAGACGTTCCTTCCCGTTTTGGCCATAAATTTCTTGGCTCTGAAGACAGCCATGGCCATTTGCCAAGAGACATCTAGCATCTCCACGTCCTCAGGATTTATCTGATTAAGATCACCAGCCACCATATCAGAAGGCACAAGATTTCCGGCCACAAGGGCATGATAGCTGTTCATGAAACCCATACCAAGGGCAAAGTTAGGATCATTGACATCTTCAGAGTTGACACCTCCGCTTGAACTGCCTTGGGGCTGTGCAACAAAAGCACTAGACATAGGAGCTGAGCTTGATCCACTTCCTGTAAACTTTCCTTCATGCTTACCCTCAACTTCTTCCGATAGCAAAGCCTGATTCAACTTTCCAGCCAAACTTAGAGAACTTATGTGGTTCAGCTCTCTCTGCTTATCATCGATCATCTTGGATTTCAGCTTGTTGATTAATTCATCCAAAGTCACTTCACTCAGCCTATTGTTGTCTTTGATGATTGATATATTGGTGTTCCAGGACTTAGGCAGACTGTTCAGCAACTTCAAATTCTTGTCTTCAGTATCTGGCTCTACTCCATAACTTGACATCTCTGCCATTAGTGACACATACCTCTGAACTTGAGCTTCAAACGATTCACCCTGAATATGATTGAACAAGTTAAACTTCTGCTTCAACATCTGCTTCCGACTAGCCTTAATATCAGGGTTCCCTTCATAAGCAACAACCAAGGCATTCCACAGTTGCTTTGCTGTTTTGCAGTGTTTGAATCCCTGAGCAATATCTGGAGTTAGGGCCATAGTCATTATTGCAAATGCCCTTTCAGCCTTGTTGCACCTCTCCCAGTCATCATCATCATACTCATCTTCTTTCTTCTCTTTCCCTGCATTTGGTCCTGTTGCGTGAGTAGGTGTAAACGGTCCATTCACAACAGCCCTCCATAACCTCAGATCCACACTCTTCAAATGATTTTCGAATCTGTATTTCCACTCTAAGAAATTATCCGCTGAAGTTAGTCTTGGCGGACGAGTTATAGATCCGATCTCGAAGTCCAATTTCTGATACATGCTCGGCTCAAAATCCATTTCAATAGCTTGGGAAACCTAAAACTAAAGTCCAAAAGTCCAAAATATGAGATTACGATAAAAATCTCAGGATTACGATTGAGAAAGCCTGATTCCGATTGAAACACTTGATTACGATCGAGAATGTTGATTACGATGAATGACACGGAGCTGATCGTAAACTCTGATTACGAATGAGGTTAGTCGTAAACCTTTGATTCCGACAGAGGGAATCGTAAACTCCGATTACGATTTGAAGAAGTCGTAAACCCTGATTGCGACCCGTGTTTCCGATAAGGCAAAGTCGTAAACCTCGATTACGACCTGGAAATGTCGTAAACACCAAAAGTACGGATCGTAAACACCCAAAAACTCAGTCTTGAAATCGTAAACTTGATTACGATGAAGATCTTCAAGTGACTCAGTCGTAAACACCAAGAGAAACCAGAAAACTTGATCGGAAACTCGAAGAACAGCAGCAACAGTGATCGTAAACACAGAAAGCCCTTTGAATCTTCAAAAACTCGAACAATAACCCAGAAAACACCTTGAATCAATATCGTGTGAGCCTCGAATCAGTGATTCTTAGCTCTGATACCAATTGTAGGTCCGAAATCAGTCAAACAACACGATATCTAGACGAATACGAGTGCGGAATCCTCGTATAAGCTTGATTCAAGAAACAAGTAGAAGAAATAGATTCAATCTAATGAGAAAGATTGAATCTTGAATGATAAACACTAACTTGTGAAGCTGATCGTAAATAGGAATCAACACAGAAATCGTAAACTCCTTTAGAATGTATTGAAAGGCTTGGTTACAATGAAAATCAAGTGGGTTTATATACTCCCACTATACAAATCGTAAACCTAGTTGAAGCCCACATGGCCCAATCATAAACACTAAACAAGTCCACTAACTAGAACATTATAAGCCCAAAACTAATATAAACTAAGCCCAATTACAAATGTTCATGCCTTAAATAAACCTAGCCCAACAGTTTCGAATTCCACCGAACTTTGACAATCGAAATACTCTGCTTGAGATGTTTGATTTGTCGATCCATTATCTCTACTAGCCCCTCTATGAAACACAGTTGCTCATCGATCTCCAACTCCTCAAGTGGAACCACAAGAGACTCATACGATAGACATTTCTACAGATTAGATACATGGAATACGTTATGCACGGTGCTCAGCTCCTCAGAAAGATTCAATCTATAAGCGACTGGACCAATGCGTTCGACAGTCTCGAATGGTCCAACGTACCTGGGGTTTAACTTTCCTTGTTTACCGAAATGAATAACCCCTTTCCAAGGTGAAATTTTCAGAAGGACTCGATCTCCTACCTGAAATTCCAACGGATTCCTACGCTTATCAGCGTAACTCTTCTGACTATAATGAGCTGCTGCCATACAATTTCTGATTTGAACAATCTTTTTCGTCGTCTCGTGAATAAACTCAGATCCAGTAAGCTGACTATCACCCACCTCTGCCCAACAGATTGGTGATCTACACTTATGACCATATAATGCCTCAAACGACTTTGCTCAAATGCTTGAGTTTGTTGTAAACTCTACTAACAATAGGTGAGATTTTCAACTGTTACCGAAATCTACTAATCGGTTTGGGTTGGAACCGGTTGGTTTGGTTCCACCGATTTGTAATGTCTTCAACTATCTCATCAGCCCGCTAATATTTGATATTTCACATTGAAGCCCAATTTCATCAGCCCACCATTTCCCTAAAATCTCCACGTCGGCCTCTACCCATTTTACCGCCAAAAATCTATCGCTAGCCCTCCGTCCTTCGCTATTTCGCGCCAATTCCATCTCTCTCTCTGAAATCAAGTATTCACATCTTCCACCGCCTCTACACTTCAGATCCGAAAACAAGCATTTCAGGTACGCCTGATAATTACATCTTGCTTGTATTTTATGATCCTGTTTGTTTCTTTGTACTAAATTAGTCTTTTACGGTTAATTGCATTTTGATTTTTCCTTGTTTGCTTAAATATCTCTATTCAATTTCTCCAAGTCTTGGAACCTGTATCTTGTGTACTGATCTGGTAGTTCTATTCATGGGCGGTTTTCTTAGGGCTTGAGAAAACTTCTAGTATGACTACCGACAGAGACGACATGTTAATCGACGATCCTGAGCCCCAAGACAAGGCGTTAGATGCTTTTCCTGATGGATTCAATTCCAGTTACCTCAAACTTTATTACGGTAGTTGCTCATGTTTCTTCTATTGCTACAATTTCATGTTTTTGTATGATTGTGTAATCACAAAATCTTTAACAAATTAGATTTCCAGCAATGATCAAACTAATGGAATCTTAGTCAGATAAGAGTTTAAAATCTTGCCAAGACTTTTGGTTCTCAAACTTTTTATAAAATTCTTTGGATCATTGTAAATAAATAAATATATATTTTTTTTATTAAATTATATATTAGGATCAAATTACAATAACGTGACAGGTAAACGGGCAACAAGCTACGCCGCAACCTCCTTTTGGATAGCGAAACCGATCCTATTAAAAACAAAGTTATGATTTTTAGGGGTCGAGGAATTGCCGTGCACGACCCGCTGAACTCTATTTTTAAAGTTATTTCAGTGTTGAAGGGATAGTTGTAGTTGATTCAGTTTCTGATTTACTGCATATGTTTATATTTGGCAGGATGGCTTTTCCCTCATGCAGACATGTCCAAATGGATGGCATATGGAAATGGTAATCGTTTACACAGTTTGTAGACGAACCTTTATTAGATTTTGGATTCAAGATTAATGATACATCTTTCACAATGTTATTCATTGTGTTTCAAATTGTGAATGTTTCAGTGACCAGTTGGATTGTTTATGTATGCAGATGGGAAACATCCTGCATGTGACCCGTCATTTTTTGGGCGAAGAGAAATTTCTTTTACACTGGATAATGATATATATGTGCGGTTTCAGTCTTTCAAGAGTGCACAAGATCTAGAAAAGACCATCAAAGAACAATGTCCATTCAAAATTGATATCGGTCCTGTTTATAGTGTTGATGTAAGATTCTCATGGATGGTTATTTTTACAACTGTCAAAGGAACTCAATTTCTGTGCAGGACGTGATATGAGATAATGATTTCAATGTTTCTTGACTTTTTAACAGCCTGCAAAGAGGCATGCATACTCACAAACTGGGGACAATATTTTCACTCCCGTGGAAAAAGAGCTAGTGTTTGATATAGTACGTTTTCTTTTCTTATGAATGAACTTCAAACGCTCAATTGTCTAAATGCAAATCTTTGATAATGTAACCAGAATAATGATTTTTTACTAATTTGTTTTCCAGGATATTTCTGACTATGATGATGTCAGATATTGCTGCTCTGGAGCAGATGTATGCTTGGAGTGCTGGCCTCTGATGACCATTGCAATTAAAGTGATTGATATTGCTCTTAGAGGTATACACACCAGTTTTAGATTGAATTACTAATTTTATTGCAACTTACCAGTTTACACTAATTCTTTGTCTGATGGGTTCAGATGATTTTGGATTCAATCATATTCTCTGGGTATACAGTGGCCGCCGTGGGGTCCATTGTTGGGTTTGTGATGCAAAGGCAAGAAGGTGATACTGAAAAACTTTTAAAACCATAGTTTAATTCTTTCTCCAATCTGCATCGGTGCGTCATTACATGTTATGAAACCTTGAATTTTCTATCTTTAATCTCAGGCTAAATAATGAACAAAGATCGGCTGTTGCAGAGTATTTTCGCGTGTATAAGGTTGATTTCTGTTGGTCATGCTTACCATGCGATTGTGCAAATCATAATCATGGAATCGTTTACTAACATTTCTTGCTCTTCAGGGTAACAGTAACAGCAAATCAAAGGTTTCTCTTATGGGTCCTGCACTTCATCCTTTCCTAGTGTAAGTATTCATAATTGTATAATAATCATTGGACCTGGTTAGGCAGGCGGGTCAGAACATGTTTTGACAAAAAAAAAATGATACGGATCAAAACGGGCTGTTTTAGAAAATGGCCATATTGGTTCGTGAATTAACTTGTTACCTTAGTCCAAAAGATCATCTGTTTCCTTGTTGTCTTAATTTTTAACTTCTTTAAGAGCTTTCTTAGCATAAATGGTAAAACCAATAGTCAGGGGCTCAGAGCTCCTGCAGTAATGAAGAAGATAACGTTTGTGGATAATTTGCACAAGTTATTGACTATAACTAATCAACAAAAGGGCAATAAAAGATGTAAAACCGAAGTACATACGTTTGAGTTTGCAGGTGGCAATTTTGATATCCTCTTTTCTCCTTTCTCTTCTTTCTAAACCTTACAACACAACAGCGAAAATGTGTAAAGACTAGTCAAAAGTTGTATGAATAAACGTAAAGATCCCATTAGTACATGAAGATGAGCATCACTAATAAGTTGTCCAAGTTTCTATAATTTGTAAACCATTCTGCTCAAGATTTATCTTCTTATCTTTCATGTAACCATCATATAAAATTCTCCTCCGTTTCAGCCACTTCATCCACCAGCAAGTGCTCACCTATATCACCTGTGTACATTAAAATATATTCTAAGTAACAAGTTGAACTTAATTTTATCTTTTTATGAATATACCAAACTGTTCAGTGTATCTAACACCATAAACTTGAGTGAAGATTACAAACAAAACCAGAGCATTGGAGTACAAAAAACACAAATCATTTAATAAAAGCTAAATAATCAAATTAATCCTCATGAAATTTAAAACCTACATTGATCAATCGGTCTAGCAAATTTTACAAGGATAAACCAAAGAAACAAAAAAGAATTCAGATGTGAAAAACTAACCAGTTTCAGTTTTTGAATCAAATTGGAATCAAGTTGCGGAAAATCGCTCAGATTAATTGACCAAGAAGAAATTTTTATCATGAAGAAACTTATAGGAGACTTAAAGCAATGAGTTCTTTGTGGATGAAACATTGGTAAACTGAAGTTGTGGAGATGTCTTGATGACTTGCTCATTCTCACCTGTAGATCCTGTCTTCCCAACCAGTGGGACCCGTGCTATATATTTTTTAAAATTTTCCTAGCTAGATCCCTTGGAATCAATGTATGGCTCAAAGAAAACCATAGACATATTTTTAAAGTCCATTTAGACCAATTGGTTGGGTTAATTTTGTTGTGTCTAATAATCATCCACTTTTAAGTTTTAACCCCCATTAACTTTGTGCCATCTCTGCAGGAGATCATATAATGTTCTGAGTGACTACTTTGAGAAGAAATTACTTTGTAGTCAACAGTTACTTTCAGATGAGAGATATGAGAGTATACTGGACATGATTTATGATGAATGTATGCAATCTGGATTACATATATTACTCCATTTTGACTGACTTGCTTTCCTAAGAAATGTTAATAAAATTTGAAAGTATTTTGCAGCCGTAACCTCAGAGCTTAGAGGTAAGTGGCAAGGCAATAAGCGCTCTAATGCAAACGATATAAATATTGTGCGATGGGAGCAACTAAAACACATGTGTGGCAGAAAAAAGGTATTCCCGTTGTATTAATAGTATCCAGCTAAAATGCCATTAACACACCCTTTCAACTTAATTATGACCTTTTTGATTCTTTGCTAAGCTGTGCTTTTATGCCCAGGACTAAGTTTTATATATTATTAAACAACGAAAAGTAGTAAAAACTCGATTCACTCCTATATATATCTGTAGTCCTTTGAATTTTTATTCTTCATCCAAATGCAGTCGACAACTGGGCTTCATAGGTGTATTCAGGAGATCGTCTTTTCTTTCACTTATCCTAGGATTGATATTGAGGTCAGTGATCTTTCTTATTTTTCAACATATTAGTAGCTACTGTTTTTTTTTCTTTCTACTTAAGTCTTCAACTTTTATATTTTATATCAGTATGTTTTTCCATTGTATAGTTTGCCTATCTATGCATGAGACGTAGTTGGATTTCAGTGCAATTAAGCACATGATAAATGATAATCAAATCTCATCTAAGCTCAATCTTCAGGTTTCAAAACACATGAACCATTTGCTGAAGTCACCTTTTTGTGTACATCCCAAAACAGGTTAGTAATCTTTGATGTCCATGTTTATGATACAAAAATCAATCTACTTTTTTTTTTTTTTGAAATTTTATGCTTAAATGCTAACCTTTTCTCTTCAGGCCGTGTTTGTATTCCTATCAATCCGGACCTTTGTGATGAGTTCGATCCTACCAATGTGCCAACACTTTCCAAGGTAATTTAATTTGCTAAACCATCTATTTTGGAACTGTTTTTTTTTTTTTTTTTTTTTGTATTCTTTTTCCACTTAAGCATGAAATGCTCTTTGTTGAATCTCAGCTTCTGAGAGAAATCAACACAGGAGGTTTGCAAGCAGAAGGCGAGAAAGGTATGCTCTTTAAAATATCATAATCCTTATTATCGTGTTTGAATATTATTCTGTTTATTTTAAAAATGATTTTATCATTTGTGAATTGATGTCAGTCTGGGATAGAACCTCAATGGGGAAATCCATCAGATATTTCAAAGAATCATTCCTGCAGCCGTTGCTGAAATCTTGTAAGGTAATTTGGTTAACTGATTCCCTTTTGGTCTCTTATAGTTCAAAAGATACTGTGAGAAACGTCTGTTTTAGATATGGTAAAATGGGCGGGTCAGGTCAGGTGGAGTGACGGGCCAGGACGGTGTCCGGTCAAAACGGGTTGAAACATGCCGTTTAAAAAACAGATGGAAGAAAAAAACTGGCAGTTTAAAATATCTGATTGTCAGCTATGCCGAAATTATTCCACATCTTTATGACAAGTGCTGCTGGACCGTCAAACATATTTCTGTATTTTGACATAACAATTAAAAACTCATGACATCTCCATGAAGAATTTGAAAGTCTCCAAACATCTTTCAACAAATTAAAAAATATCACCCCATTAAAAAGTATATGGGCACGAATAAAAAATGCATATTAGCATGAATTAGACTCTAATTCAAGTCATTTTCCATCATTTAGACCCAGAGTTGATTTAGCAAAGAATGTGGTAACATGATTTAAATGCCAAATGACTTTAGACCTTTATTTATTTGAACAAAGGGTATGGTAACCTAAATCAAATCAACAGTTCATGTCTTGCACAACTCATCCGTCTCTCCTACATTTGTTTATCTCCCAATTGATCTCTCAAACACCGACAGTTTCCCAGCCCTGTTTTTCTCTGTTCGGCTTCTGCAGCCACATCGTTTTAAGACCACCATAAAGCACCTCAATATCCAAATCACCAGGTATCGGAAAGTCACTTCCATGCTTGAAACCGTAATTTAAGAAGCATTACTTTGAAAATTAGACTAGAATTCCATTTCCAAACTTCATGCTCACTTACACTATCTAATTACAAGATCAATGATTTAATATGAAAACATTTGAAAAACATCACATTATTAATTTTGATGCATTTATATTTCTCTCTGCATTTCTACAATGCTCAGCAAATAATAATATTAAAAGAAACCATAATTTTATAGAAGTTTGCAGGTCAGAAACTAATAGCCATCAAGCTTCAAGACCAAACAATGCAACCCAAAATTAGAACAAATACAAAAAACATTGTTTTGCACACATCAAAATTAATAAAATAAGAGTTCTGTGCATAATGTGAGTGTTTTTTAATTATAAAACCATAGACATCCCTTTGTGATCATAAAACTAAGGACCATTAAATAAAAGTCTACACACCAATGACCAAACAACTGGAAACACAAATCGAGATAAATCTACTTAAGACATGATCATTCAAGCGTAGTGTATTTATACTTTAGGATGGGGCTTGCCGGCTTGGTGCATATGGGATTTAGTACAACTGACGAAATGGATGGCTCAAGTGGGTTGGATAGCATGACGGGTTGACCCAGAACATTTTTGTTTTGTCTTTAAAATTAAAAAGTTATAACTGGTTTTGTTACAATGATTTGCTAGGCAGAATGCATTAGAAGATGCACTCTGGGGAAATTTTGACATGTTCTCCGTTTTCCCATTTAGCCAACTTCTGTTAATCTGTACATTGCTATTATACTTGAGAGTAACATTTCACTTTTTTTACAGGAAGAGATGGAAGCCTCATATACTACCAAAATCCAGCAATCAAAAAACTCTTTGGGCTGGTAATGCCTACAATTATCAATTATCTATTAAGCGCTCCTGATTTTGTTTAGCCAGTTACTTGCTGTATAAGTGTAGGTTTCATCAAAGTTGAGGTCCTTGAAAGAATGGTTTCCATTTTGATTTTCTTTTAGATTTATAAACATAATTTCTTATGCCCTCTTTAAGCACTGTAATTCTTCAAGCCTTATGAGGTAGTATCCTTGGCATTTTCACTTTGTTCTCTAATTAAGGGTGCCAATGAGCTGGGTTGAGCCGAACTCGTCTAGGCTCGAGCTCCGCTCGTTTAAACTTAATATAGCTCAACTGGACCATCGGTACAGCATCCATTATCTTTGACCCGGTCACGAACACAACAAAGACTGAGTTCTGACTTTTGTTGACTTTTTCATTCGAGATGCTGTTGTGTTTCTGGCCATAAGACCATTGTTTCTGCCCCATGTTGGTCTTTTATATCCATGTTCTTAAGTCTCATATGGTTAACTAACAATGTAACCCTAATAAAGATTGAAACCAAGTAGTGCATTTTAACTGCACACTGCTGTAGTGAAAAAGTCGACACCTTTAAAAGCAACTATATGTGTTAGAATGAAAATTATACAGGAGAGTATAAAGTCTTCTAATAAATCAAACCGATGCAAGCACTACGAAATCTTTTTGTTTTTTTTTCTTTCCCGGCTTTAAAGTGCTTTTCCTGGTTTTAATTTAGTTTCACAATGTTGTTTTTTTTAAGTGTATAATTTTATGTAGTTCGTGTGACAATCTTTATTATGCTTAATTTTTTATTAACTTTTTTTAAACAATTTTATTCATTTAAAATTGTTTATTAAACCGTTACATTATTTTTAGTTTACATAGTTGCCTTTAGGTTTTTAATTTTTTAGTGTTATATTTAACAAGTCCTCTTGTTTTTAATACTATAAAGGGGTGGATGACATGATCGAAAAAAGGTTTCCTTAAAAGGGCAGTTCGCATCATGTGTCACTGAATTAAGCTTTTCTTATTTTCAAATTCATGCAAGGCATAAAGATGTCACATATGTATGCGTTGGAGGAAAACCGTGAAAATTAATAACATAAGTCTAAATGCCCTGATGAAGAACGATACCTATTCTCCATCTTCCTTGAGCTTAACATGGTAGTGTACAGTACCCATTTTGTTGTACTTAGAGCACTAGTGCATGACAGGATGAGGCGACATTGGTCGTACAACATGTTTGTCATGGGTGTTGCTGCCAATCGACATGGCAATAGCAACAACCTTTTTAATTTGCCCTTTCAGTAATTTCTATTTTCTTGGCACATGGCTTCTTAACACCGGTAGCTATCACCTACAACACGTCAAGTGTTATTTAAGCATAATGCTTTCAACTCGTTATCGTGTCCATCAAACCATTCAGTATAAATTGGTGGTAATTGACGTGGAGAAGGTATAAGCTCAACACTAGTGGGGTGACCTAGTTGAATCAGGTGATCATGGTACTCTTTCATCTTAGTGACATGATCTTATGGAGAGGAGTCTTGCATGGCACTCTCGTCTACCATTTAGTATAATCATGCTCTTAAGTCTGTTTATCATGTCATTGACACTTAAGTCTTGCATGTTTGCTGAAGATCAGGAAACATGTGAGCTAGCATAAGCTCTACTACCTCAGCGGTATCATTGTTATGCTAATCAATATCATGGCGTGCTGTATCATTGTAAAGGAACTCAAACACATCGATTTGGCTCTTTAGACATAGAGTTTATGAAAGATTGTCAGAACATTTCCGAGAATGTTTCATCAAGATAGAAAGGTGTTGTTGTTTGATTTTCCTTCTTAAGGATGGATAAAGAGAGAATGGGACTCGTTTTCATTAGCCATTTGAAATGTTAAGCAAAACACACTTTTAGTATTATCGATGTTTGACCCTTATTCAATTATGGTAAGTGATTATCGAACAGGGTGTGGAATCCATTTAGCTAGCCACTAAAGACAACTCTAACATACAATCAATAGAAATTGGTAGGTGGATAGATAACAGTTGTCAATTGTGAGAAACAGTCACAACTACCGATTATGTAGCATGTAGTGACATTTGGTGTCATGACATTGATACGTTTAATCTCATTTATGCCTACTATGTTTGTAAGTCACTATTAGTGTGGTGCTGTAGCTCAACACTACGAGTACTTGGAAAGATAGTAGTAGTTCTCCTAAATGGTCAGAGTGCAAAGTACGGTGCTAAAGGCTCCAATACCCGCACCTTGGAAGATACCCTACGTGCCATGTGCGGTGCTGTAGCTCCAACACTAACGTTTCGGTAAATATGTTCCAAGTTAGATGTGATATAAGACATCATGGACTAGTGGTTTAGACTTACCAATAGGGTTATTAAAATCAGGTTTTAATGGTGATCGTTTGGCAGAAACGAGAACCCTATCAACACTCGTGCCATTCAATTTGAATAACCTATTATGTAAGAATACAACTAGGTTGTCGCAAGATTTGTAGCCAATCAAAGTTAATAAACAGTTTATTAAGTTTGTACGAGTTTTCTTAGAATTCTATAATTTCTAAAACTCATTAAGTTGGTTACATAAATTTTTGGTCAAGTTGTTAAACTCTTTTAGAACTTGTCATAGCTGTCGTTTGGCCTTCTCCCAGGCCCTTAAATCTGCCCTTCTTAGGGTGGTAGCCCATCCGGGTTCTGACGACGCCTGGGTAAGGTTGCTTATTCTTCCTCGGTGCACTCCGCGAGTTTTTCGGCCCCAGAATCGGCAGGACTGCCGCTCTGGGAACCGGAAAGCCTTGCAGTGCCGGTCCATCATGACTTCCTTAGCTGCGTGGAGGAGGGACGATGGTCTTGAACAGCTGGTTACTAGTATTCTGGACGGGTCCAGGGAGGGGGGCTACGGGTCCTTCTGGTGTCGCTTCTGTCAAAGATGATTGTGTTGCGCCCAACACCAGGCGTTGTCTCCGGAAGATCGCGGATGGTCATTTCACCGTGGCTGTGAAGGTGTTATCTTCTTCTGGGGTTGCCCCGTACAACGCTGAAACAACACGAGCCTTAGAAGCTAAACATCCGCGCCTTCCGCCCCCATCCTTGCCTTCCGCCCCCTTCTCGGAGCCCTCGCTTGTTACGACCGCCGACCGCGTCCTTGACTGTATCAAATCCTTCCCCAAGGGGACGTCGTGTGGGAGAGATGGGCTGAGAGCCCAGCACATCATGGATTGTCTGTGTGGGGAGGGGTCTGCTATTGCCAAGGACCTTTTGGGTGCCATCACGTTGGTTGTTAATCTTTGGTTGGGGGGGGGGGGGGGAGGTGTCCGATCGGCTTGGCTGAATTTGTTGCTTCGGCCCCTCTCACGCCTCTTCTTAAACCGGATAACGGGATCCGCCCTATTGCCGTTGGCACCATCTGGAGGCGATTGGTATCTAAGGTCGCTATGCAGGGGGTTTGTAATGATATGACCAAGTATCTTAATGATTTCCAGTTTGGGGTAGGTGTGCCGGGTGGTGCCGAGGCTATTCTTCATAGTGTTAATCGCCTTGTTGGGGAGCGGCATCTTGATGGTTCGCTTGCTATGCTCACGGTTGACTTCTCCAATGCCTTTAATTTGGTCGACCGATCGTCCTTACTTCGCGAGGTCCGGCTAAGGTGCCCGTCTATCTCGCCGTGGGTTGATTTCCTATATGGGCAGCCGGCTCGCTTATACCTGGGGGATGACCATATCTGGGCCACTACTGGGGTTCAACAGGGGGACCCTTTGGGGCCCCTTCTGTTTGCTCTTGTCTTACACCCTCTGGCGCATCATATCCGGGACAATTGCCACCTGTTGCTCCATGCATGGTATCTCGATGATGGCACGATTATTGGGGACGCTGTGGAAGTCGCCAAGGCTCTCAGGATCATTAACGAACAGGGCCCACCTTTAGGGTTGGCCCTTAACATCAAGAAGACTGAGCTCTTTTGGCCTTCATGTGATGGGGGCAAGGTCCGGTCGGGCCTCTTCCCGGCAGATATTAGCCGACCGACCAGGGGGGTAAAACTTCTTGGGGGGTCTGTTAGCCATGATGGCTGGTTTATACAAGAGTTGGCCGCGAGGAGGGCGACTACTGCGGCCGATCTTATGCGCCTCCTCCCCAAGCTTGGCGACCCACAATGTGAACTTCTTCTGCTTCGTTCGTGTATGGGTATTGCCAAGCTTCTCTTCGGGCTACGTACCTGCCCCCTACTCATATGAGGGCGGCTGCGGTTGGCTTCGACATGGACCTGCGATCGGCTATCGAGGATATTGTCGTGTGTGGCGGTCCCTTCTTTGGGGACCTTCAATGGCGGCTTGCCTCCTTACCGATCCGGCACGGGGGTCTCGGGGTTTCTTCAGCAGTCGAGGCGTCGTCGTACGCCTTTGTCGCCTCGCGAGCCCAATCCTGGGCGCTGCAGGACCATATCCTACGGGGGAGTGGGGTGTGTGGTATGGGCTATGATTACGAGGATGCTCTGGCTGGTCTCCATGACACAATTCCGGGTTTTGATCTAAGCGGTTTCACTAACAAGGACACCGCCCCTCCAAAAGCCCAACACGTTTTGGCGAGTGCCCTCTTTAGTAAAAACATGCTTGAGATGGAAACTACCTATGAGATGACGGTCAGACAAAAGGCTGTTTGGGAATGCCTACGACAACCGCATGCGCAAGATTTCCTCCACGCTCTCCCAATTGATGGACTGGGGCAGCACATGTCGCCCGTTGAGTACCGGGCGATCCTCAAATACAGGCTCATGATCCCCCTATTTCCCATGGACGAAAAATGCCCCGTTTGCAACAAGGCGTGCCTGGATTCGTTCGGGGAGCATGCTGTCCACTGCAAAGAGCTCCCTGGTTTTAAATACAGACATGACACGGTTCGGGATGTTCTTTTCAACATCTTCGCGCGGGCGGGGGATCTCGGCCAAGAAGGAAGCCCCTGTTAACTTTCTGTCTGATCCCTCGGATGGTCGTTCAACTCTCAGACCAGCCGATGTTCTCGTTTTTGGGTGGCAGAATGGGAAACATGCTTGCGTCGATCTTACGGGGGTTTCTCCTCTTGTGGGGCTGAGGGCCAATACTTTCAAGGCTGGCCAAGCGGCCTCCAGGGCGGCTGCTGGGAAGGTGAGCAAACACGAGAAAGCGTGTATTGAAAATCAACATGTGTTTGTTCCCTTCGCGTTTGATACCTTCGGTCATCTTGAATCGGAGGCGGTGGCCACGCTGAAACGGATCCAAAGAGTCATACACGGGAATAGCACGACCTCCAGAATGAAGAACTTTGTATTTATACGTCTTGGTTTTGCTATTCAAAAAGGGCTGGCGGCGCAGCTTGTTGCCCGCCTTCCCGGCATGACAACTTGATGTCATGTGTATTTCCCGCTTATGTAACTCTTCATATTGCAACAATTTCAATGTAGAAGCTTTACGGATTTAAAAAAAAAATTGTATTATCTGTTTTAAAACTTCTTTTAAAAGAATTTGGTGTTTTAGTTGCTATGTAATACACTTACTAAATCAAGCAAACAAAACAAGTAAAATAAATATGTGTTCAGGACTTTAGGTTTCTGGTCTTGCCAGAGCCTTTAGCAAGACCAAATAGGCCACGGGAGATAGGAGAAAACAATCACAAGGAAGGCATCTTCATGCATCCAACTTGTTTTGTAAGCTCCCGCTGACCTCAAGATGCCTCTTGACTTCGATTTCGGGTCTTCTTGGTGATAACACTTATCTAAAATAGAAACTTAACTAAAAGTGAAACCCTAACTCAATTTTACAATTTTGAACCCAAAACAGGTCGGCCAACCCAAAGCCTAATTCTATTACAATAATGAGCCAAAACCATAACAAAACACAATCATATAATGGTCAACAATGGGGTCGGGCCGGATACATATATAAAATATAATAAAAAACCAAATTGCAAATTTGCAATTCAATTGGTCAAAAGCAAGTTGACCAAAACTGTAATTAACATGCAAGTCAATAAAAATCAGATTCGCAACTTTCGGACGTTGAACCCCAGTTTGCGAATCCACCAGTTAAAAACCGACCGATTCCAATTTGTATGTGCTAATCAAGACTATATACCAATGTTGGGATTTACAATGGCATCCGAGTTATCGGTTACTTATAAAACCGAATTTTAGCAAACCGGTTATGTTAACACTTTTACAAATCAAAGGGTAAAAACCAATTAATCAAATCAATTAATGCAACAGAATAAAACATATTAAATTGCGCGAATGTAGTATAAAAAAATGCAACAAGAACACAATTATAACACACGCAAACACGGATAAATAATAATAATATTAATCTAAGTTATTCAAGAAGTTAGATATACCTTGACGGTGTTGAAAAAACGTTCAAGACATTAAGTTATAACGAACCAATGCTAGGATTCGAACGAAGACCTTGAGTGAAACTGAAAACCAGTGATCTCAGTAAACGGTGATGAAAGCATGGGATCCGGAACAACTCATCATAAACCGAACAAGGGATCTGACCCAGGGGCCCTTTGCATGTCATGATGGTTTCCCTAGGTAGTCTTGCATACCGCGAGACCTCCTGGTCCAACGGCTATTGCTGCTTCGTTGCTCTTTTCCGTCGATGAATAGCGGCGGTTGAAACAACTTCTGGGGTCGTGTACGATGGTGTGATTCAAGCCTCCATGGCGGTCTATCATGGATGTCGGATGGATCTCGACATCGTGTGGCAAGAACCATTGTACGGTGGTGCAAAAAAGGGGAACCAACGGAGCACGATGGCGACGACCGGTGGTCGGATTACTTTTGCAGATGGATAGAGCAAAAATGAGCTGATCCAGGCTGTGTTTTCAGCCGTAAAGCATGATTAGGGTAAATCCCTAATCATGCATTTTATTTTTAAATCTTAATAAAAACCTTATCGGGCCCTTTTCGAACCTTAAGCCCATTAGCAAACGTAATGAATAAATCCATTGACATTTAGCCCAATCATGAATTTAGATAAATCCGATTTTATCAAAGTTATCGTTCACCGATTATTGTTAATCACTTAATAATAATATTGATAATCAAATTATTTATAACTATTATAGATAATGTAATTAATCATTTATTTTCGTTCATTTACCGGTTAACCAATTTAAACGGATTTATGTTTGTTGTACCCGGTGTAACTCTTAAGGTTCGTACCGGGTCGGGTCTGGACATACAATAACCAACAGTTGTCCATTTCAAAAATCTAAATAACCTATAGTATAGGCAAGTAGTGTATCGTATCCGAGGGTAATTCGTGGTTAGCGCTAGTTCTAATAACTAATTGAATTGAACAAAAAAACTACAACTAAATTGAATTGAACTAAAGATGATTTTTTAATCGTAACTAGAAATCTGAATTGGGCAAACTATATTAACAAATTAACTTAATTGTTGGATGTAAAACGAGTAAAGAAAAGGGCGATTGCTTCGTGATCCTGATTTATTGATTACTAATTCAATTGCAAATAACCTAGTTAGAAGTCACATAGACATGACTCTGTTTAAGTTGTTCAGTCAAAACCTCGCTATACTAGACATCCACACGCTGCCAAATTATTCCTAGCGCCAAGAAAGCCAAGAAACGATGACAGTAGTGTTTTCGAATAGCAAACTAAGTTGTTTAATTTAACCAAATAGACAGTTGAATCCATAGGACTTAACGGGTCCACAAAATTCAACCTAAACTAGAGTAGACTACAATTAAATCAGCAACACATAAATCATTCACCTAAAGTAATCACACAAAGTCTTTATCTGGATATATTCAAATCAAGAACTAAAACTTTTGTTACCAAAAGAAACATTAAAGATGATGAACCGGATGAATTCCTGGTCTCAAGTTCGTCTCTGGAAGTCTCCAAAACCACTGGGAAGTTCAGAAGTCTCGAATTGTGACCTAAACCCTAAATTTATACCAAAGACTTCTAATTTTTTTTCCAAATTTCCCACCCCTCATGTGTCGCAAGGGGCCTTTGATCACATCTCCGCGTGGCACTGCTGACAAAATAGTCGGGGCCACTTCCTGAACACTGCTCTCTTCTTCCCATCCCGTGCCACGAGCTAGTCCACTCGTGTAATTCTTCTTTATTTCTTTATTTCTTGTGATATTCTTGTCCTGACACATACATTTCCGCTTTCGCCTACAAACACAACATAAATGGAATTCTCATGTGATATGTTAATTAAAATCAAGCCATTACACTCGATAAACATTATAAAATCACATTCCCATCAACATCAACATGAAATGTATAGCTATTGTTACAAACATAAAAGATAGAAAATGGGCCCTAGAGGTGATGCAATGGGCTCCCCCCACCCCCTCTTTTGAACATGAATAATTTAACCTCTTTAAAATTCAAATCTTCTAATTCTCATGCACAATTAAGCCTATACCAAAGCAATGAAAGACACCCTTCGAGCAACCAATAATCTTTCCAAAATTAACAACAAAATACACCCTTCGAGCAACCAATAATGTTTTCAAAATGAAGCTTTTACCAATATTAACCAAAGAAACGATATCAATATTACCTTCAAAAACCCATTTCTTTCGGCCTAATATTCAATGATGAGAAGCTATCATGATACATCAACTAACTGTAAAAAATCTAAAATAGTCAATTTTAATCATGGTTCTGTTCATTTATCTACAATCGGTTTGGTTCGGTTAATTTGATTGTGTCATACATCAAAACCAAAACCGAACTATAACATTCGTTTAATCGGTTTGGGTGTTTGTAATACCCACCTCACACATTTCACTCCCCACACTTTTTTCCTTTCGGGTTATCCCTATCGAGGGGTTGGGCCAGCACATGTCTCCGATGAAATATCGTGCCATTCTTAAATATCGCCTCATGATTCCCATTTTCTTGTCAAATGAGAGATGCCCTATTTACCAATATCAACATGTGTTTGTTCCCTTTGTCTTTGACACTTTTGGGTTCCTCGCCTCTAAGGCCGCGAAAACTCTGAGTAGGGTTCAACGGTCATGCATGGTAATGTGGTGACCTCTGGTGCTAGAGATCTTGTTTTCACGAGGCTTAGTTTGCTATTTAGAAAGGTTTGGCTGCGCAACTTATTGCCCACCTCTTTTGCCCGTCGGGGTGATTGTCCACTTGTATTCCAATTTTATAATGATTATATATAATAATTTTTAATTTTAACCGGATTAAATTCAATTATAATAATTTAAGTACACATGTTAATGTTACAGATCATCCAACAAAATTAAAATGATAGCCAAAGTGATAAGCATGACACCCATGTACTAATAGAGAGACTGATACTTGTTAAATTGCTATTTAATACGACGACTACACATCCTAGTCAAAATCATTTATACCCGTGAATGTACAAAAAAAAAAGAATGCACTATGATTGGGTCTTTCTGTCTTTTGTACCATAGAATTAAACTATCAAAATGTAGTACAACATTATTGATTTGCAAAGTATCCATATAAAAAATAGAGATAATTACACTTTTGAATTAAAGGTGATCGATAAACATGTGTTTGTTTATAAAGAATGGTTCGTGAATAAGAATTTAATGGAAAGTTGGATCAAGTAAGAAGTGTTGATCCTCTTGAGTGTCCTAAATGTTGTTTGAACTGGTTGGACAATCACAAGGTTCACTTGTTGGTAAGGATAGACTATATAATTTATTAGTTTTGGGTGGCATGCTAGAGTGTCTATCATATATTGACGAGATGTGACAGTTTAGCACTACTTAAAATGATTTATTACGCATTAGTCATGGGCTGGATTGCCATGGAAGTTGCCATATGGTCAAGGTTTTGGATCTCGACGGTGGTGCAAGACACGTGGTCCGATCGACTTCAACGGATGATGATGGTGGCTGCGACGGTCATTCGATGGTTGGTGGTCGTAGGCTGCAAGGAGGTGGAGGCGGTCAACACACAACACTGGGTCAATCGATCAAGTGTAGTGACGAATCCATGATTTTTTCTAAGTGGGGACAAAAACAGGATGATTATAATAACTCGACAAAGACGAGTCGAATGAAACTGGTCAAACGGGTCAATTTTAGCCGATCAAAATAAGTATATTATAATAGTCTACTATTCTACTTAAAAAAATTGTTTTTACAATTAATTCATAAATTAAAATACATAAATAACTTTACAATACTAAAATTTTTATGTTTACTCAAAGAGAATCTATTTTAATTATTTTTTTTATAAAAAAGAAATTTAAAAATTTAACTTTGAAGAAAAAAAGAGTAATGATGAGTTAAATATGAAAAAGAGTTAGAATTTTAAATATCTACCTATTATAATATATAATTGCATTTGATGACACATGTTATCTCTACATTCATTCTCATCACAAATTTTTCGCTTCTCTCTCCTATTAAATATCAAATATCTCACTTATTAAATGCTAAGGATTTTAAATAACTAAATTTTAAAATATATATAAATTTTCTTATTTCGGCAAATTATCATAGCTCCGATGACAAACAAACATTGTTTCGAGGCCCTTGATAGAAGTTTAAATGACCTACTTGGAAATAAAAACTCATCAGGCAATCAATCTTATTTTGGTGGTAAAGTTGTTGTCTTCGGAGGTGATTTCAGACAGATTCTACCTGTTGTACCAGGTGGAACTGATGAAGATATAGTAAATTCATCTTTAAGTTCGTCATACATCTGGAGTCAATGCAAAGTTTTGAAACTAACAAGAAACATGCGACTTACTACTGGAGATCACTCAAACGATCTACAAAGTATTCAAGAGTTTGCTGACTGGTTGTTACAGCTGGGAGAAGGTCTACTGGGCGGCGACAATGATGGTCATGCAGTTAAAGATATTCCTGATGACCTACTTATCAAAGATTCAGACAATCCTTTTCAGGAGCTTTTCCATTTTGTATATCCTAATATGGTTGAAAATTTCAAAGATCCATCATATTGGAAGGAAAGAGCGATTTTGGCCCTTACAAATGAGATTGTTCACGAGATTAACAACAATTTGTTATCAATCATTCCAGGTGAAGAAAAGGAGTACTTGAGTTCAGACTCTATTTGCCAATCTGACGATGGTGAACTAAACGATGATACGAATATTTACTCTCCTGATTTTCTTAATGGATTACAGTTTTTTGGTTTACCAAGTCACAAATTACTTCTAAAGATTGGTGCCCCTGTTATGTTGCTTAGAAATCTTGATAAAAAAAATGGTCTTTGTAATGGTACACGACTTCAGATAGTGGCTCTTGTGAAACGGATAATAGAAGCAAAAGTAATATCAGGAAGTAATATCGGTTATCGTACTTTTATTCCAAGAATTTCAATGTCTCCTTCTGATAAAAAAATTCCATTTAAATTCAATAGGAGACAATTTCTGATTGCGGTATGTTTGGCAATGACAGTTAACAAATCCCAATGTCAATCCCTTTCAAGAGTTGGACTGTATTTAAAAAATCCATGTTTTAGTCATGGCCAACTTTACGTTGCATTATCAAGGGTTAAGAGCAGGGATGGACTGAAACTTCTCATATTAGACGAAGACGGAAAAGTGACAAACAAAACATCAAATGTTGTTTATAAGTCTGTATATTCTAATTTGTAATTTTTTTACATTTTTCAATGTTGTTTTTTTTCTTAGATTGCAATTATCGAACTACATTTATTAGAATATGTTACTATAAGTATTACTTTGTTTTAAAATCCGCCCGTGCATGGCACGGGTATCAAAATCTAGTTAAAAAATATATAAATTTTCTTATTTCGGCAAATTATCATAACTTATTAGTTAATAATAAGACTTTAGTTATATCTTATATTAAAATTGAACTTATAACTATAATTTTTTGTTTATTGCATATACTGGATTTTTAAATATGAAATATAATTTGTTAAACTCTAAAAAAGTAAAATTCAACTCACTTCTCTGTTAGAAAATTTTTATTACTAACAAATTACGAAATTGGATTTCATATTTGTTATTGCAATTTGGTCATTGTTTAAACTTAGATATGACATGAAGATAATATAAAATAATCATCTTATAAAACATAGATCATACAGAATGAAAGTTTAATATTAATGTTTTTTGGAGTAAGATTTTTATTTTCTTGAAATATTTTGAATTTATGAGATTCTTCTTTTTCTCTTATATGTTTTGATAATTTGTGTGTTATTTCTTGTCAAATGTATTATTTTGTGTCATTTCATCTCTTTTGTTATTTTGTCAATATACCATACATAACAATGAAATTTAATTTCTTTTCATACAATTGACTAAGTTTACTACTTTTCATGTCATATACGTGTGTAGTATGTTTGTTTGATATGTAAATGACTTGTTGTTTTGATGAGCACCAAGATCATATATATATTTTTGTAACAAAGTGAACTATTGGACTACTTTTATTGTGATAATATTTTATTGAACGGTACATATTGTTTGTACCCATAACATATGTTTCTACTTTTTGTCCATAACAATTTGAAAAATTTAGATGATTTCGCTTCCTCGGGTATGAAATTGCAATCAACTGAAGAGTTTAAAGAGATTGTGCACCGATCTCTTTGTGCTCCTCGTAGTGGATGATTATTATTACAATAACATCTATTAAAATATTTTTTACGTAAATCTTTAACGTGAATTATGTATTAATTTTTCAATAATTAAACCCGTATAATACACGAGTTTTATCCTAGTTAAATATAAAATAATTGAATGGGTTTCAACTCGGACACAAATTGATAATTATGGTACTATGGAAACATTTCCCTATAAAAGTTATCGTCTTCTTCATCTTTACTCCCATTTTAATGCGTCTTAATCAAATGTTCCAACTAATTAATATTCTATTTTTTAGTTGAGCAGGGTATTTAGGACCCCACTAATACAAGCATAAATTCGTCCCTGATCAAGAGAGAGCCAAATAGAAGTAGGGTTTCTATAAAATTTAGGTGTAACAATTAATGAAAGGGAAAATGTCACGGAAACATAACCAACTTTCAATTTTGTTCCAATTAGGTCACTCAAACTTTTTTTTTTGTTACAATCAAGTAACTTAACTTTAAAATATATTCCAATCCTAGATAAATGATCTGATTAGCAGGTAACCTAATCAATTTTTCTATTAAAACTGAATTTTTTTATAAAAACTGAATTTTTATTAAAAAAAAGGAATTTTTTTTATAAAAAACGAATTTTTTAAAATCGAATTTTAAATAAAAACGATTTTTTATAAAAATTCGAAATTTTATAAAAAAACGTTTTGGGTGTAAAAAATTTGTTTAAATAAAATCAAAATTTTATAAAAAAACGTTTTGAGTGTATAAAATTTAATAAAAAAAAACGTTTTGAGTGTATAAAATTTTATAAAAAAACGTTTTTTATAAAATTCGAAATTTTATAAAATTTTATAAAAAACGTTTTTTATAAAATTCGAAATTTTATAAAAAAACGTTTTGGGTGTATAAAATTCAAAATTATATAAAAAACGTTTTTTTATAAAATTTTGAATTTTTATACAAATTCATTTTTATTAAAAATTCGATTTTAAAAAAAAATGATTTTTATAAATTTTTTTTTATAAAAAATCAATTTTTATAAAAAAATTGATTAGGTTACCTGCTAATCAGGTTATTTATCTAGGATTAGATCATATTTTAAAGTTAAGTTACCTGATTGGAATTTTTTTTTTTGAACGGCCAACAAAAATATATTAACAAGCTACAAAGTGTAGCGAAGAAACCTTACACCCAAGAGTTTTAGGAAGATAAAAACCAAATTACATAATTAAGTAAAATCAAATTTCCTCCATTGGTCCCAAGTGACGGGAATACCGGACCGGTTCTTTAGCCAAAGAAAACCAAGTATTCTTACATCCTCCATAAGCTTAGGTCTTGAAACCATTACGTTGTTGAAAACACATTCATTCCGCATCTTCCATATGCACCATATCGCCGTTTGTATGACAAGATTAACGATTTTTTTTTGTGTTTCACAGTTCCACCGGAGAAGTTGTGCACATCCAAGAGGTCAGTGAGACCAAAGATAAAAAACCTAGGGCACCGGCACCACTGCGATATGCCATCCCATACCGCCTGGGCGAACTCGCAAGCCACAAAAAGGTGTTCCGATGTTTCCTCCACATCACCATAGATTGGACATAAAACAGAGGGAAGACTTATTCTGCGGGCTCGTAGGGCTTCTCGGGTAGGTAGACAATCAAGATGCATTCTCCAAACAAGGCAAGAAACCTTTTTAGGAACCCAGTTATTCCATGTAAAACGATAAGGAGGGGCCTCGTGGTGAATATAATGGATCTTCTTTTTAATGCTCTTCGTTGAAAAATCACCCGAATCATCTAGTACCCAACGCCAAGTGTCTTCACTTAGTCTCAAAACCCGATGATTGATCAGTCCCATGAGCATCGACAATTCATTTCTTTCGTCGGCCGCCACCGGTAACCTTTTCCACAGGAAGTTCCAATGTAGACCGGTTGAGTCATACACAATTCGATCGCAGAGGCAGGCGGATTTGTTTGATTCCAGTGCGAATAACGCAGAGAACTTGATGTATAAAGGGCTGTCAAGGGTCCACCAATCCAACCAGAACCGTATGCTCGCCCCATTCCCTTGCTGCCCTGTATGTCTTTTTCAAGATGGACACCCAACGCTTGAAGATCGGCCGCCGAGCTGCTGATTTGTCTCCATGGCCCAGGGACAGTGACCTTTGCAGGGATAAAAGACCATGACCGCGAGCTATAATGTATATCCCAAACAATCCTCCGCCATAAAGAGTTCTTCTCGTTCTTAAAAAAAAGCTGAAAAAAATGAAAAAATATTGAGCACCAGATTTGAACTTGCGCCTCTTCAAAATCTATTAGAGGATAATTTCAATTAATTCTACCATTAATTTATACAATATGAACTTATACTTAGCTTAACAATAAAATAACAAAGTTGGTATTTTTATATAGATAGGAAATTGGAAATTAGTGACACAATAGAATATCAAACTTCTTTGGTATTTTTGTTAGGTAGGAATAATTATTTTGGTTACTTTTGTTATATTTGTAAAGTGTTTTGTTATATTTGTAAAGTGGAAGGACTATTTTAAAAGTATTTTAATGTCCAAATATGATTTTGGTGTGGTAGTGCAGATGTTTCAAAAAAAATATTTCTTGTTCGATTCACTGTGCTAGGGTTTCAAGAGATTCGAACAACAAAGTTGAGAGTTAAAGAGTTAAGAGAAAGTGGAAACCTATAGGCTCTTTGAGATCTCTCATCGTGTCTTGGAAACGAATGGAACACAATTTCTTCAGATCGATCTCATTTGAAAGTGATGATTTTATTCTGTCGGCAGTGGTTAACGGCAAATCGATACCACATCTAACCGGATCTCACCAAACGACGGTGTTTGTTAGTATCATTTCGAAGAAATCTTCGTAACATATGAGCCTTTCGCCAGCGACTCCCTTATCCTATTTCAAATCTTGCTGCTCTGGTCTTCGCCGTTCGAACGCAAGCGCAAATTATTGCCACCAATAAATTTTTCCATTGCGGATTGGATTGAAGAAACGAAATGGTTGTATTGTTCATGGAAACAATAAGGCGATTTTAAGTAAATGAAAGGATTGATGACGGAAATAGTGAAATATGAAGGTTTTGAATGGAAGAGATGATGGCTAATGGAAAACAGAAAAAAGGGAAAACAGAAAGTCGCTGAACGGAAATGGACGCTAATTGAAGGGTAAAATAGTAATTTAATTTACCAAAGTTGGTAAATGTGTATAGGGGGAGAATAAATTAGGCCCGTGTTTGGAATGACCAATGTGGGGAAGGTAACTGGATTAATACGGGTTCGGATACGTTTATATTTGGTTAAAATCGGTTTAGGGGTATATGATTACAAACCTATCTAAAACTTAAGGGTCGAGTCTGGCTGGATTGGATTGAAGTGAAACCGGTTTGGACCAAGTTTGAGATGGGTTAGTGAGTCCAAACCGACTTTTTCACATCTGGACGAACATCAAACTATAAGTGCTAAATATAAACCGTTAAAAGCCCAAATATAATTGGGCTTCCCATTTGTTCCAGCAAAAGAATGAACACGAGTAAAATAAAACGAAGAGACGAGAGAAATAGCCAAATAGGTCATGTTTTATAATTTTGTGTTTTGTACCGAAGAGGCTCCATTTAATCAATCATAGGATGTGTTCAAGTTCTTAAAGTAAGGTATTTAGGTAGATTTTAAGCGGTATAGAATTGTGTTGATGAGTAATGGCGAAGTTTGAAAGAAAACTCCGAGGGGGCGGAGTTCAAAAATTCTATAGAGGGGGCGATGCTCAATACATTCGAGGGGGCGCTACGCAATATATATATAAATGCTTGTACATAAAATCGTAAACATATGTACTTATAGACGAAAAAACCGAGGGGGCGGTCGCCCCATCCCGTCTCTTCTAAGCTTCCCCTTGTTGATGAGCAACATTTTTAAATAAGTTGATGAAACACAAAAACGTGTAATTATGCTAACGAGAGCTTATTTTTCTTTTTAACGAGAAACTTATAACCTTTTGGTTATATGACTAACGCTTTTACCACCAACGAGGGCTACTTAAAATAAAAACGTATTAAACAGCTTTAACGTATGTATGTAGGGATGTGAATTTCTGACACAACAAGAAAACCCGATACAAACCCAATACGAAATTTGGGGGTTAGCGTTTAGTCAAAACTGATTCGGGTCAGCTTTGGATCGAACCCGTTTAGCTAAAAGGATTGTTGTCGGTCAATCCGTTTAACCCATTTATTTCATATTTTATATTTTTAAATATGTCTTATTCATTAATTGAATCGGTATTTTAACTTTTATTAAGTTTAAAACTTAAAAAGAAATTTGTATAAGATTTAATAATTAAAATATATTTATTTTAAATACACATCTATTTCTTTTGTAAACTGTAATTTTAAATAAATTAATACGTTAAATATATTTAAGAGATAGTAAAAAAATCAGGTCAAACGAGTCGTGTTTAGGTCAACTCGTAAATATTCGTGTCCGGTTCGGGTTCGTATGTGTGTAAGGATTTTCGGGTTTAGGTCGGGTTCAAGTAATCGGGTTCATATCTGTGTCATGATTTTCGGGTTACGGTCAAGTTCGGATTTATATCAAAGTTTCCAGTTTTAGATTAGATTCACCCTCCAACCCGTAAACAAAACCCGTTTAACACCCTAGTATATGAAGCCTAATTTTGTCATAAATGAATAAGTAAACAGAAGACGGATATTGTGGGTAATTTTTTACCCCTAATTAACCCATCCTCTATCGACTATACACATGCCAACATGTGTGATTTTTGTTCCATACACATGTTTTATGTCTTGAAAACTAATTTTAAAATGAACGAACTAGATCACCACTTTCAAAGTGCCATGTTTAAGTGGTAAAACTGTAAAACGGTTACTATTAGGTCTTATCTAAGTGGTTATTGTCGATGAGAATATGGATTGTAAGTGAGATGTCACAAGTTTGATCCTTAAGCTTCTAAGTTTTACCACGCGGTCGTTTATAGAGGTGGATTTTTCCTAAAATAAGATCAACTATATAAATACTTTGTTGTTTTCGAGGGCACTTGTTGGTTGTTCAATAAAAAAAATGTAAATTTTTTATCATTCATAGTTCTTATCATATTTGTAGTTCTTAATTAAATGAACCATATGTTACATATATGTAGATTAGAGAGTTAAAGGTTTGATATAAAGTACAAAAGAATTTATGTCGGTCAATCGAGGCGAAAGAAGAATCAACAAAGGGGTTAATTAGTCTCATTTACATAATTACATTCAAATCTCTCCTAAGTTTATTTTAAAATAAACTAAATTGACTCACTATTAACTTTAGAGTAAACTTCAATTTTAACTCCATTCATGTAACTGTTTTATGTATATACTCTATAAAAATATAACTTATATAAGCTCGAATCAAATATCAATAGCTTTACAAAATATTAGGATAAACTTACAACCCCATTTAATGTAGAGTTACTAAATCTTCATCCAATGTATGTGTTTATGAAAATAAGATTTTATTGATCTTGGAAGCACCACATGGGTGCTAGTGACAACCAATCAATTAAATTGGTTGGTCCATGTGTGATGTTCTACTTGGTTGTCATTATTTATGATTCATCTAATATCTTCCATCTAAATCATTCATCAAATATTTAAAACTTAGAATGTGTTCATAATGAATATTTATTTATGATCATGTGATAACCCTCTTCCCTCGTACTTCAATTTTATTCCATCTTGTTATTTTTATCTTGTTTTCTTTCTATAGTTATATATAAAACTCGTTATTATAAACTTACGATACTTAATCAATAATCTGCTAACCAATAAGATCAAATAAAACGTTACTTACATCGGATAAGTGATTTTGGATAGGTTGAAAACTTTTTATCTTGTTTTTTTTAAAGAAACCCCAATTAGCATCAAAATCCAACTAGTCATACGGTGATGCTACCTTGTGGCATGAATGGAGACAGAAAGTTATTTTATCACATTTTTATATATTGGATTCAGGATATGTTTGATTGTTTGCTACACTTTTGTAGTAACTTTTATAAAATAGATATTGAATTCATGCATTGTTGTGGGAACAACGTGATTGTACAATTTTTTTTATTGATATAATGTAACATAAAGAAAATAAATGTACAAAAAAATTTGATTTTTTTTTGTTTTGTTATTCTAGAAAAAGATTTAAAAAAAAACTATTTCGCTGTTATAGAAAAGACAAACTGTTTTACTGATCATATTTTCAACAACAATTTTTATACCAGTTATATACTATAGGACTTGAATCTTCAACCTTTTAAGAGAAACGCATCTTATTATACATTAAGATACAATTAATCTAAAAAAACCTTTGATTTTACACAACATAGAGGAGAGTAAAAAAGAGTGAAAAGTCCATCCAATTTACCAAAACACATTAAAAAATATTAACATTAAAAACATCTTCATATCTTAATACATTTATTTATTTAGAAAATTAAAATTTTATTGTGTAAAGAAGAAAGAAAAATCTCAAAACTCTTTCTTTATAGTGAATGTTGATGTAAATAATTAGGGGGTGATTAGTGTGCATTGTCACAAGTTGTGGTTGGGTATATACAGATAATAAAAACAATTAGAGTAACCTAAAAAATTGAAAAAAAAAATTAAAGGTATGAGCTAAATGTTAAACAAAAAAAATGAACATATTAAATTCTTGAACAAAATACCTCAGTAAAAAAAATGTTAAAAAAAAAGCCGCTAAAGGACAAAACTGTGAAAAAAACACTACCCAAACTATTTATCAATGTTTTCATTTATTTAGGCTATGTGGTATACATGGTGTGATAATTTGGTGTTATCATGTTACGTAGGCGATGATTCGATAACACCATTTTTCAACACCATGTGTGGTATATATGGTGTGATGGTGTGGTGTTGAAAGATTATTTTATTAAATATTTTTTACTATTTTTAAATTTAAATAATACTTAAACATTTTAATTAATAAAAATAAAACATTACAAATACTAGAAATTACAAACGCTTAAAAAATAAACTACTCCGAAGATAATTTTTTCCTAATATTCTCCTTCTCCTCCTCGAAAAAGTGTTGATCCTTCTTGCTCATCTTCGACGTGTTCACGCTCAACATACACATTTGTTCAATGCGTAATTTTTCTTTCTTCAAATCCGCTTTTTCCTTTTGAATTCGAATCTTATCCTCCCTCAACTTTGTACGTTTCATTTTGTTGAACAAATGAAGTTGCTACAAGAAAGCGTCGTGTTCCTTTTTTTCTTTTTCTTGCCGTATTGCTTTTTTCTTCCCCACCGGCATTGCCAACATCTCGGGTTCCTCCTCCTCCCCCAAGTTGACCGTGTCGTTAAGGTCAACATTACACCGTCCCGTTGAAGCCGATCCCATAGGACTATCCATATCGGTGGATGACCGTCTCTTGCGGCTCGAAGTCGTAAGATCCATAATCTCATTAAATTTTGGAGATTTGCTCAAAATTTCATAATGCTTGATGAGAGGTGCCGAGTTATCATCGTCACGATAACGATCGATGGCTAAGTTTAAAAAGTCGACATCGCTTGACCCACTTGGACGATGTCTTTTGAGCCCCATAACGATGCAATGAAACTTCCCAACTTTCCTTTTAATGTCGAACCATTTGCTACTAATTATCGTTGTTTCGAAAGTATACATCATTCCCATTTGCTTTCGATTTCTTGATCTCGTGGAATTTTTCACTAACACGAGACCAAAACGCTCCTTTCGTTTGAGAGTTCCCTACAAAAAAAAAAAAAAGAATTAGATGGATAAAATATAAGTTAAAAAACTTTAAAACTTTAAAAAAAAATTTATACCATATTTTGGATCTTCCGACGTATCAACATACGCACGAACTAAATCCAACTCTTCCTCCGTGTCCCATTTCTTCTTCCATTGCGGTTCAATCGTTCCATCAACTTTTTCTTTGCCCCTATGTCGAGTTTTCTTAGATGATTCGGGGGCTTGTGTCTCCGGGATAATTTCCAAGTCATCATCTTCTTCAACGGGTGTTTGTGATCTTGATTGTGAAAACATTTGTGGTGGATGTTGAGATAGTGGGAATTGAGTTGTTGGGAATTGAGTTGTTGGTATTTGACCCCATGCCGTGTAGTTTTGGTACGAGGGGTTCAGGTTGTAGCCTTGTGGTGGAAATTGGCCGGGACCGACGAATAACGGGTTAGGTTGTCCCGTAAATGTTGGCATATTCCACGGGTTTTGGTTGGGATCTTGGTTGGGATCCATTGTGGTGATTAAATAATATAAAGAGAATAAAGATGAAGAAGAGTAGAAAATTAAAAAAAGGGTGTTAAAAATGAGGGGAAAATGGGTTTATATAGGTGAAATTGAATTTAAAAAAAAAAATCAACCAACAGATCTTTTTTTTACCGTTGGTAATGGTCGATTGTGGATAACACCACACAAGAACGCCGTTGCATTCTTCACGGCTGGCTTCCACGCTAACCCAAAACACGGGTGGAGGCGGTGTTCAACGGCGTTTTGACGTAAACGCCCACCACAACGGCCCATACGACATGCCCTTATAGATAAATGGTTTACTTATATATTATTTATAATATTATACATAAATTTAATTTTGAAAAACTATTCATACATAGTTTTCTTTTCTTCTTTTATTTTATTATTATTATCTTTTAATGTTTTAGTGGCTTTTGTCATTCAGTATAATACAAGTGGGTCGACCCGCGCTTCGCGGCGGAGTCGGACCGTTTTAGAAAGTCATTTAGCAAAACAATTAAAGATAAGTGCCGTGTGAAAGTGAAATGTCGATAATGCATATTAATTTTGTTCTAATAAAGAAAGTAAATGTTAAAATGATGCAATTCATAATGTAACAAAATTACATCATTCAAATGATGTACTTGGGAATGGATTATAGTATTCACAAATAAAAAAAAAATGAACAATTAACATTAGATCTTCACTGCCATAAACGCTCAAATCTTAAAAGCCCATATGGTATTTAAACTACTGATGACTATATACTTGCTATAGTTGTATTTGAAACACGATTCCCATAAGAAATTGGAGAACGGAAACAACTCTAGCAATTACCTGAGCTGACCCACTTCTGTACCAACTCATTTTGACCGTTTCTATACCAACTCATTTTGCCATCAGAATGTGTATCACTATCAAAAGACGAATTTAACATTGTTTAAATAAATTATCCCTGAATTAAAATAAAAAAGTGTAACTTTTGTACGATTTACCTATGGAAAGCATCATATGTTACACAATATGGCATACCTATTTCATGCAAAACGAATGAAAAACGTTACCTCGATAGGTCAATGATGAATGCGATAAAACCGTTACACCTATAACCATGGCATATGTGAGTACATAATCACGCACCTGAGTATTGCCTCTTATTATATAAACGAAAACAAAACTAATGTAGAACAATAATTTTCAAGACATAGATTTACATGTTAATGTTTTAATAGAAATGTGTAAAGAATGAATAAGTACTTTCAGAAAAAAAAATCAACTTTTTAAATAGTATAAAATTTTATATAAATTAACAAAGGAAGAGCAATTGCAATCTTTAATTTGACTCGCTACCGATGCCAATTTGACCCATTACCAAATGGGAGTTGCAATGAACAAAATGCTAACCTGCAATGCAATCTGATACTTTACCAATAATATATACTTTACAATTTGACCCATTACCAAATGGGAGTTGCAATGAACAAAATGCTAACCTGCAATGCAATCTGATGCGTTACCACCTGACATCAATAGATTCGAAACTGCATTCTGACTTGTTCCTAATCATCTTCGCACCCTGATCTGTTACCGTCTGTCACCAACAAAACTAATGGACATCACATGGTGCTTTTACTTGGGACATTTAACACATATTTCTCACTACTTGTTTGGTTGCTATAAACATCATCAATTAAAGAGTACTTCATATTCATCAGAGAGTTACCGTAATTCTTGTAAACAGATGCAAATTAGAAAGCATATCCATGTGGTGTAAGTTTTTTATGGCAACATCAAAGGGAAGCATTCAAGGAGTTGCCGTGCAATCTCCACTGGGCAACTTTATGTAAAAGTGAACCAATAAACTAACCAATCACCAAAAAAACATAAATATTAAGTAAATACATAACAATAAATAGATTTGGTTACCATATCAAGGCATACATGTGATCACCCCTGGTACAATGCAGATGGATTATGCAAGTTCTATGGGTTCGTTATCCTCTCTATATTGGAATATTTGCGCCTCCTAATCATCATCGTTTATGGTCTAAAGATTCAAGCATTATGACCATCAATCATAGAGATTAAATATAAATTACTATCTGCAAGTTTTAGAAGAAAAAATAAAGGCAAACGAATTTGAACCTATAGTCCAACAGTTAGTAGTAATACTTAATGCAAATGAATATGAATTTGTAGTCCTTAGCAATAGTTCCCTCCTCCACTTTAGAATCTACTTCTATTGATGTTAGCCGTCCCCAATGGTCTTACATACTTGCAGTAGCTTCAAGGTTGTTACTACTAACATTCCTTAGATGCACATTTTAATTTCCAAAAAAGTAAAATTGGACTTGTTTGTTGAAAACAGAGTACGGTAGTTGTAGCAGAATCACAGATCTACATGGACTTTTAGTAATGTAATACCCACTTATTACAAATCATTACAATAAACGGTAATGTTTCTGAACATATATATAACTCAGTGTTGTTGATTCTTTTATTGACAATTTATGTGTAAAATATTATAATTGACCTATAAATCAAAGCATCTAAATGACCATAATTTTCAGCTTTGCTCACAAAATTATGCCGAATATACAATATACAATAGAAACAACCAAACCATCAAATTCCATTCAAAATATCAACATGCAATTAAAAGGATATCAAGTAATACCTTGTTTTTATTCAGGCCAATTCCAACAAAGTGATTTATTTACATTAGTTTCTTTGTATGTCTCATTTCTTCTTTACTTGATTCCTTGATGAATCTGATAAAAACATGAGAAATATATAAGCATATTGAACACAAATAAGTCCCTAGATTGAAAAGAATCGATTAACCTAACTAATCAAAATTACTGTAAATTTAACACAAAGTCAAAAGATGATTAAAAACTCAAATGGAAATTGAGTACTGTAAATACATATAGAGACCATACCTTGTGAACCTAAATGAAAACATCCAATCAATATAGTTTCGGATCACTTATTTTTTAAACAAAAAGATGCAGAATGACGAACCTAAAGAGAATCAAGAAACGAAACGCAAATGGTTAGTGTTGGTAATTTCGACCAACAAAGAACATATCTCAATCATACCCATAAAACTGCAACCTTCAATCATACCCATCAAGCAAAGGGAATATAGTGAAATGTAGACAATTAAACAAAGCATACATCAAGCGTACCTATCAAACCATGGCAACTGCAGATGAAACATCGACCCGCCTGTAACACTATATACCAAAGAGATCAGTTGACGTTCACAACCAAAAACCGTAACAATCAGAAGGGATAATAAAAGAAAACAAAAATACAGGAGGAAAACGAAAATCAGATAAAGATAGGGAAAAAAGGAGATACCGATGTAAACGGTGCGCAAGGAAGTGATTGTATGAGGAATCCGACGAAGGTGAACCCAGCAAAAAACACAAACAAAGGGTGAAACATGAAGCATCCGACCTTTTAACGATTGATTGTATGATGAATTCGACAAAGCTCATCTCAGCCAAAAACCATAAACGGTGGAAGAACTTGATCAGAGAGTCTCTAAAAGTGATCCACAAATTCAAGTTCAGAAACAACATTTAGGGTTTTTATTCTTAATCATCGATTTGCCTAAGTTATGCAGTGTGTACAACATATCTTTCGGAATGGAGAGGGCGACGCCGGCAGAATGGAGAAGCGACGCTGGTGGGAATTGCTCTGGAGAAGGCGTTGTTCTCTGATGTAGCGATGGTAGGGTTTTTTAGGGCAAAGGCGTGTTATGATGATATTAGCGATGGGACCGGTGAGGAGGTGACCTGAGTGAGAGAGGGCAAGTTGCTGAAAATCCGGGTTGAAAATCTGGTCTCAATTCAAAGAAGAAAAAGGTGTGGGAGATGGCGTCGGTTGTGTGGATGAGCAAGGAGGAAGAGGATGGGCGGTGGCGTGAGGCAGAGAGGGAGCAGGTATGTACGTATGGCAAGGTTTTTTGGTAAAGAAAGTCTTCAAACTCAACTCATGAAAATGCCCTCCAAGCTTCATTAATTTACAAACATACCACATTTTACTGTTATAAGAATTGGTGCTTCATAGACTTGTACACTATGCTTAAGAACTAATACCATAAGTTGTCTTATGTTTATATAGGAGTAATTAATTAATTAATTTAGTACTTTTTTACTTGTTTTCGTCATTAAGTATAATATTAACGAGATGTTCACCCCCCGCGCGTTGCTGCGGGGTTGAATTTGTATACTGAACGAAAGTTAAAAGAATTAAGTGGTATAAAAACATAAAAGTTTAAAAGTCTCGTGGTGAAAGTATAAAACTATAGAAATATATTAAAAGCGAAAGTAGAAAAGTTAAAAGTTTGTGCCCAAAGCAGAAGACAAAAAATTTAAAAAAAAAAACTTTAAAAGTTAGAGGGCTAAAAAATTAAGGCGTATAAAACGTTAAAGTCTAAAAGTCTTGTGGTGAAAGTATAAAAGTATAAAAATATACTAAGTTAAGTGGTATAAAACGTAAACGTCTATAAGTCTTGTGGTGAAAGTATAAAATTATAAAAGTATACTAAAAACGAAAGTATAAAGGTTAAAGTGTCGTGGCCAAAGTAGAAGACAACAAAACTTAAAACAACAAAAATTTAAAAGTTAGAGGGTAAAAAGTTAAGGGGTATAAAACGTAAAAGTTTAAAAGTCATTTAGTTAAAGTATAAAACTATAAAAATATACTAAAAGCGAAAGTAGAAAAGTTAAAAGTTTCGTGGCCAAAATAGAAGACAACAAAACTTAAAACAAAAAAAAACTTTAAAAGTTAAACGGTACAAAACGCAAGAGTATGAAACATATGTGGCCAAACTATGAGAACTAAAAGTTTACTATTTCGTTAAAAAAACAAATCGTAAAAGTTTAGGGATAGAAAGCGTCAAAGCACCAAAGTCACGTGGCAAAAGTTTGAAAAATCAAAAGTATACTATTTATCTATGAAATATCATTGTATAATATAATAATTAATTAATTTAGTACTTTTTTTTGTTTTTTTTATCTAAGCGTAACGAATTTAGTATAAAAATTGGTGACGTAATAGATAAAGTCATGTACCATAAACTTTTACGTCCCGGACTCAATGATTTTAACTTTTAGTTTCTAATTTTAACGTCGTTACTCATTCTTTCGTACTTCGATTATGTTTATGTAGCGTTACAACAATGCAAATGTTTTATGTGGTCCTGTCGTAGTTGCGTTTTTTTTGTTTGTATTTCACCACAAACACAACGAATGTAGCACATAAGTTAATAATGTAATGGGTATACTCATGTAATATAAGTTTCAGGTAGTATGCTCAATACTTTAAACGTTTGTCTTCTAATTTATAATTTTAAACTCAAAACATTGAGTCATACCAAAACCCTAATTCTATTACAATTGTGGGCTAAAACCATAATCAAACCAAACATATCAAAATAAATAGAATTAAACGAGGGGTTGAGCCGATAAACACACAAAATAATGACAAGAATTTGCAGTTTAACACAAAACCCTAATTCGTGATTTAGGTATGAGCGAAATCATGAACCACCTGTTAAAATCTAAAAGGTACAAATTCGTGCGTGGTAATCGAGACTCGGATACCATTGTTGGGTTTTTACAGTGGTATCTGGCTTACCCCCGCTATTTGAAGGCTCTCTGTATTGTAACGGCCTATGAAGACCTCCACGGATTCTTAGTCTCTTCTGCAGATATGGAGGATCTCCTTTTTATCCTTCACGTGGCGCTGCTAGCTAAACTGCTGCAGGAATTTATTCTATAGATCCTCAAAACTCTCAACCTTCCCTGTCGTTGAACTCTTAAACCATAGCCGCGCAGGTTCGATAAGTGTCTGCACAAACACGTGGCACCATACTGGGATTGACCACCGTCCCATCCCTCATGTGCTGGTGAAAATTTTAATATGGTCATTCGGGTCCGAAGTACCATCGTACTTAGACACTATGGAGGGCATCTTCAACTTCTCTAAGAATTCCACCATGGAAATTGCTAGAATGAACTTTGATGGTTTAACCAGGACAACTGGTTGGTATAGGCAGTGAGATTTATCTGCGGAACCCCTTGTGACTGCCCAAGACCCCCACCTTCGCCATCCAGTGGGATGATGCGAGCTGCTTGTTCCGGAATTGTCGCCATTGGTCTAGTGGAATGCATCGTAGGTCCCGCACTGATGAGTGTTTAGAAATTGGGAGGGGGGTACCAATTTGAGGTTGTAATTCCGTTATGCGAGTGTCTCGGAGTAGCCATTCATAGGCGCGCACGCTGCGCTACTACTACATCCACAAATAATCGGGTAAGGAGTAGGAAACTGTAGCGGTGCCCCATAGGGTAAAGGTATAAACCCGGGTTGTTGCGCAAGCATAATTGGTGTCGCGATATGAGGAAAGGCCTGAGAGTATGGTGGTGGGGGTACGACATAGGGTATACTCGCCGATATACCTGAGAACCCCATTGTAACCGGGGGAGTAGCCTGGATGGCAGTGGTAGAAGTAACGTCGGTGGATGTCTTCGGCGTGGTTGAAGGAGCTGGTGGGCGTCGGGCTAAGTTAAACGTGACAGACCCAAGTCCCTGACTTGTCACAGTGGGGAGCGGTGTCGCCACTAGGAGAAAAGCGATGTTCGAGGTCTCTCCCCCCGAGGGCTGGAATGCCAGTATTGATTCAGGCATGAGTGTAGGTTGGTGAACTGGATTCGATGATTTGAACCTGTCGTAGCCTTGGGGAGAAGAAGAGAACTCATCGTCAGTGGGGAAAGCCCCATCTTCCTCTCTCGTGATTGCCATGTCAATTGTGGAAGAGAAAAGAAATGATGGTGGGTATCGAATGCGGATGGAGCCAATGAAGAATAGTAATGTATATATTCCTCTTCTCATTTTCTGGTAAAGTTAGTATGAAAGAGATTATCCCCTTTCTGGAGTTCAAAATTAGGTTTTATACTACTCTTTTAGGGTGATGTCATGGTGACGAGAAACAGTGACGAAGTTAGGAATATTTTTTTACCGGAGTCACTCATTTTTGGTGGTTGGATTTCTATCACCTAGTCAATACAATTTTCAGGTCGGGTCGGGTTTTATTACTAAAGTTCCAATAAAAACAACAAAAATATCAATAGTTTCATGATAAGAAACATTTTATAACTCAAAAACAAAAACAAATAAAATGTAATTGGTAATATAACTAATCTTTTAGCCTAGCTTGAAAACTACCCGAAACGAAACCATAAGTGGGCATTACATTCAAGCTACTCACTATTAGAGATCTGCAATTAAAAGAGGAGATAAGTGATGAAGCAGATAACTAAATATGTTAAATAATATGTATGTATATATCTAAATATCTAGATCTTTGTATCTAGATATTTCTTATAGGTAGTTGGTAGATAGGCATTTACTATACATAGATATTTTGTAGCTTGTGTAGTATAAATAGGGGTTCTCCCCCCTTCATGTAAGATTATCAGATTCTTATATACAATCTGTTTCATGGTATCAGAGCTAAAGGTTTAGCTCCTGCTTGCTCTGCTCTGCTCGTGCTCTTGTTCAAGCCTATTCCAGATTCCTGGCTCCTGCCCCTGTTCACCGCGACTGTTCACTGCGGGAACACTGTTCACACGCCGGAAAATCACTATTGACTGCCCGGAAAATCACTGTTCACAGCCGAAAATCTCTGTTTACAGCTGGATTTTCACTGTTTTCTCAAATCGGATTACTGTTCATCGCGGGATCACTATTCATCACGTGAGCACTGTTCATCGCGGGAGTACTGTTCATCGCGGGAGTACTGTTCATCGCCGGAGAACTGTTCATCGTCGAGACTGTTCATAGCCGGAGTACTGTTCATCAACGGAGTACTGTTCATTGCCGGAGTACTGCTCATCGCTGTAAATCTGCTGGAAATCATTTGTTCACGTCGGGATACTATTCACGTCTGTTTGTTTCTTTTTCATAGTTCTTATTCTAGAAAGCTAATTTTACAATGAAGAATGGAATGAATGTTGAGGTTGCTACCGCTCATGCTTACTCACTTAGCCCGGAGGAGTTGGTTACGATCCAACAATTGCTTAACTCTCCGCAAACCCACTCGGCAAACTCAGGTTCGTCTTCTAAACCCAACTCATCGTGGGTAATTGATTCTGGAGCTACACATCACATGACTGGGAATCGAGGTATTCTTTCTAGTCTACATGATACTTCTCACTCGCCCGTTCGACTTGCTGATGGATCATCATGCCCCGTTCGTGGAATCGGATCCATTAGTAATTCGACAAACCTAAACATGTCTTCGGTTTTGTTTGTCCCTAAATTCCCTGATAGCCTTTGTTCAGTAAGTCAAATCACAAAACAAAATAATTGTTCCGTAACCTTTTATCCCACTCATTGTGTCTTTCGGGAACTAGGGACAAACCGAGTAATTGGCACTGGTGTTGAATCAAATGGTCTCTATCGTTTGTCCATGTTGTCATGCCCCATGGCAAACATATGTGATTCTAGTGTTCGGTAGGCTCATTGTCGGTTGGGTCATCCATCTGCAGCAGCTCTTAGGAAAATGAGACCTGACATCTTTGTTCCCTCTGACTTTCACTGCGAGTCGTGTCAACTCGGTAAACATACTCGACGCCCTTATCCTGCCAAAGTGTCTAGTCAAGCCGGTATACTATTTGAACTGCTACACTCTGATATATGGGTCCCTTGTCCTACTAAAACTCCCTTGGGTTTTCAGTATTTTGTTTCCTTTATCGATGATTATTCTCGTGCTACTTGGGTTTATTCACTCAAGTCTCGTAGTGAAGTTAGTTCCATTTTTCGAGAGTTCCATTCGTATGTTCAAAACCAGTTTAACACATCCATCAAAACACTACGCACTGATAAAGCAAAAGAATATTTGTCTGCTAAATTTTCTGGTTATCTGAAGACACATGGTATTATTCACGAGTCTTCATGCGTGTACACACCTCAACAAAACGGCGTTGCTAAATGGAAAAACCGCCATTTGTTGGATGTTGCACGCTCCATCATGTTTCACTCTCATGTTCCCCATTGATTCTGGGGGGACGTTGTACTAACTGCTGCTTACCTAATAAACCGTATGCCATCCTCTGTCCTTAATGGTCAAACTCCGTTTTCTGTTTGGTTTCCTAAAGGAACTCCTTTCCCTCTCCCACCTAAAATTTTTGGGTGTGTTGCGTATGTCCATGATCATCGTCCTGGTGTCAGTAAACTTGAACCTCGATCCATCGTTGCATCTTTCTCGGTTACTCACGAGTCCAGAAAGGATATCGGTGTTACAGCCCTACTCTTCATCGATACTTTACAAGTGCCGATGTCACTTTTCATGAGTCATGTCCTTACTATCTCGCGTCTTCCCCTCCTGTCGCAGACATGTTTCCTGATGATTCTGATCATGTTACACCTGAGTCTATCACTATTCCCACCATTCCTGTATCCATTGGTTCGTCTGTCCCCCAGGTCTCCGATAGTACAGATCATGCTCCTGTTATAGATGGCCCACCAACAGCACCACCGCCTCTTCTTTTCACATATGCTCGACGACATAAGGACGCAATAATAAAGACACATGATTCACCACCAGCCCATGACTCTGGTATGTCCTCAGTTCCGCTTCCTACGACTACTGTTACACCCTTGTCAGACACTACACCCTTGCCAGATCCTACACCCTTGCCAAATACTATCCAGGCTACATCCACTTATGATCCACCAGGTGCACCGTATCCTAATATACCCATAGCTTTTCGCAAAGAGACTAGACAACGCTCCACTCGTTACCCTATTCAACATCATGTTTCCTATGCCCATCTCTCAGCAGAATCTCGTGCATACACCACTGCTATTGATTCTTACCCGGTTCCCAAGGATGTGATGACAACTCTTAATCACCCAGGATGGCGAAAGGCTATGGAAGACGAGATAGGGGCACTTCGAGCCAATCATACATGGGATCTTGAGCCACTTCCTCATGGAAAGCGTGTTATTGGTTGTCGTTGGGTATTCACAGTTAAACTCAACCCTGATGGCTCTCTACATCGCCTGAAAGCCCGGTTGGTTGGTAAAGGGTATTCTCAGGCTTATAGAATTGATTATGATGAGACTTTCTCCCCAGTCGCCAAAATGCCTTCTGTTCGCATTTGCATCTCTCTTGCTGCCATTAATCATTGGCCGCTCCACCAGCTTGATGTCAAGAACGTCTTTCTTCATGGTGTTCTTGAGGAGGAGGTCTATATGGAGCAGCCACCTGGATTTGTTGTTGAGGAGGAGGCCTCGAAAGTATGCAGGTTACGTCGATCTTTATATGGCCTCAAGCAGAGTCCCAGAGCATGGTTTGGGCGTTTTTCTGAAGTTATGGGCGAGTTTGGGATGATTCGCAGTGGATATGACCATTCTGTTTTCTTCAGACATCTCCATGGCAGAAGGATTATTTTAGTTGTTTATGTGGATGATATCATAATCACAGGAGATGATGAGGTCGGAATTACCAAACTCAAACAGTTTCTTCAATCCCGGTTTCAGATTACTGAGTTAGGACGGTTACGATACTTCCTTGGCATAGAAGTGTCGCGCTCTCCACAAGGAATACTTCTCTCACAACGGAAGTATGTCCTTGACATATTGACTGAGTGTGGAATACTGGGTTGTAAGCCGGTTGATAGCCCAATGCTTCCTACGGGGAAGCTTCTTCCAGAGGATGGGAGCCCAATGAAAGATCCAGAACGATACAGACGATTGGTCGGGAAACTTAATTATTTGACTGTTACCCGTTCAGATATCTCATACGCAGTTAGTGTCTTGAGTCGGTTCATGGCCACACCATATACTGGACACTGGAATGCTGCCCTTCGAGTTTTGAGGTATCTCAAGAACTCACCAGGTCTTGGAATCTTGTATTCTGATCAGGGTCACTGTCGTGTGGGTGCCTTAACAGAGGAGGGAGATGGACGGATATCAGGATTCTCTGATGCAGATTGGACAGGATATCCTATCTCAAGACGATCCACTACTGGCTATTGTGTGTTTGTCGGTGGAAATCTTGTATCTTGGAAGAGTAAAAAGCAGCACACGGTATCTCGATCAAGCGTTGAATCAGAGTACAGAGCCATGGCAGATGTCACATCTGAAATGATATAGGTTCGCCGCCTCCTTAGAGAACTTGGGGTTATTTCTGATGATCTGATGCGACTATATTGTGACAATCAATCAGCTATTCATATTGCCAAGAATCAAGTATTTCATGAAAGGACGAAGCATATCGAGGTTGACTGTCACTTAATCAGAGATCGAGTAGCAGGGATAAAAGTTGATCCTCCATCGATTCAACCGATACATATTAAAACACAGTTTCAACTTGCAGACATTCTTACCAAACCCCTTCGGAAGACCCAGATTGATTTCATTTGCAACAAGTTGGGCATGATTAACATCTATGCTCCAACTTGAGGAGGAGTGTTAAATAATATGTATGTATATATCTAAATATCTAGATCTTTCTATCTAGATATTTCTTGTAGGTAGTTGGTAGATAGACATTTACTATACATAGATATTTTGTAGCTTGTGTAGTATAAATAGGGGTTCTCCCCCCTTCATGTAAGATTATCAGATTCTAATATACAATGTGTTTCAAAATACAACTACTTTATTTATTTATTTATTTATTATTAAATCACAATGAAACATGTCATTCCAATCAAAAGAACTACATAAGATTTCACACAAAATCACGAAGAGATCTTCACAATTCAGTAATGCAGAAAAATATTATTATAGCTGTTTTTTATAGTCAGAATAACTTTAAATTTTGCACCTTCATAGAACACTCGGTGCGATAATTGTTTGGCAAATAAGCACCCTTGATTCCTTGAATGATGGTTAGTGTACTCTACCATTTCAATACACAATTGGAGTAGCCAAGTAGGCAAAGATAAACCGAACTATTATTAGGTAAATATATATCATTAGGTCAATAACAATTAACAAAGAAAAAAAAACATAAACCACCAAAACTAAGATATGATCGAGTGTTCATGGCACTGGTTAGCAAAAGGTAGCATCAGTAAACAATTTTCTCAAATGACATGAACAATGTAGAATCAATCAGGACAAATAGAAAGCAATGTTGTTGACGAAAAAAAGCAGATCAAATCCAACAAAATAACAGTATAACACACAACAACTTTGACCTCAAACAAGATCAAATCTCGCCAAAAAAGCCAAAAAAAAAAAAAAAAAAAGAACGGGTCAATGACATATACCAGCAACAACTAATCAAATAAAAAATAGATTGAATTGAAACTAAATAACAAAAAATATTAAATGTTTGATCTGTAAAATTCTCCCAACCCTAATATGATCAAAAAGAGATGTCAATCAAAACTGTAATCAAGTTTTACAAAATTGAATATGATATGGAAACTACCTACAAGGATAGAACTCGGGCCAGTGGCGGAGCCAAGATTTTTATAAAGGAGGGTCAAAGTAATTATTTATAATTTGCTACCGTGCATATATTACATCTTTTTACTAATCAATCCATGGAGCCGCTTCATTTTAATACATGTAAAAGCGTTTTCTCATATATATTTAATTTTTTTAGGAAAAACTAATCATTCATTTGACAACATTTCATTAGCTAACGTTTTCTTCACCAAAGAGCTTCTAGATATTGTGTTGTTTGGTCTCTTTTACGTGAATATTAAGGGTTTAAATCTTATATTTGACGCTACGTGAATTTAAGAGTAGATGTCAAAAAAAAAAAAAAAAATTAACACTTTCTTCTTAAACTTTTAGAGAATTATCACTCATCGGTTCACCTAAAATTTTATCTTGTAATAACCTAATCTATTTTTTACCTATTATTATTATTATTTTATTTTTTGATGGATATTCGACATATATTTTAATATTGGCATGTGTGAGTTTATTAACCAGTTATCTTTCTAAAAATAAGAATAGGTTCATTATTGAATAAAATTAATCTAAGTAATTAAACTAGAACAAATAATAAGAACAAACCATTAACAATTTAACATTAATATCCGACAAAACTTGAGATAAATAATATTAAATTGTAAATGAGTGAATAGCCATCAAGCTATGCACAGGCTAGTTACTAGCTTGCTTCGTCTAGTCACATCACATTTCAAAGCTAGAGAAAGAAAAACAGGTTATAATGATAACAAAATATTAAGTTTGTTTATATCTTCTATTCTATTATATCTATCGTCGTCTTCATTCCAAACGATAAACAAAACCAGGTGAAACTGTAACTTTTTAGTTTATTTCATCTTATGTCCTCTTTCGTTTCCACGTCTATATAAGAGGGTCCAGGTAAAAGAAAAATCGTTATCAGATATTCTGGTTATCACAAAACTCGTCGGAATTTCGGCCGCCGGAGGGTCAGGGGACCCCCCGGACCCTCCTGTGGTTCCGCCGTTGACTCGGGCCAAAGGAAACAAATAAAACGTGAGTGACAAAGCTTGACCATTGAGATAGACGTTTTCTTGTCATCGATTTTCTTAATTCTTTTCGATTTTTTATTGGAAGGTGATTTGGTGTAAGCTTTCTTGATTTCTCATTGATTGAGAATCTCAATATATAATACAGGAGGACACATATTTACACCCTATACCCATATAGATTGGAGCATGTACAAACTGAGGACTACACGTATATTTATAGTCTAATATGCCCCCTCAGTCTAAGGAGGAGGATTTCGTATGCTTAGACTGGACCGAAATTCATCAAATAGAACACGTGGTAGTCCTTTGGTGAATATGTCAGCAACCTGGTACCTCGAAGGAACATGTAGAACCTGAACTTGACCGAGACGTACCTTTTCCCGAACAAAATGTATGTCTATCTCAATATGTTTTGTGCGCTGATGTTGAACTGGGTTACCTGACATATAAATAGCACTGACGTTATCACAATAAACGAGAGAGGTACGTTGAAGAGGTTGGCGAAGCTCTAACAACAAGTTACGAACCCAACATATTTCTGCCACAACCTGTGCCACCCCCCGATATTCCGCCTCGGCACTGGAGCGGGAGATCATAGTTTGCTGTTTAGAGGACCAGGATATGAGATTGTCCCCACGAAATAAACAATAACCGGATGTGGACCAGCGAGTATCTGGGCACCCTGCCCAGTCAGCATCGGTGTAGGAAACAAGAGACGTGACTGAGCTGGGTTTGATGTGAAGACCCATGGAGCTAGTACCTTTGATGTAGCGAAGTATACACTTTAAAGCGTTTTGATGACCAACCCGGGGGTCATGCATGTGCATGTAAACTTGCTGAACATCATAGGAGATATCCGGCCTAGTGAACGTGAGATACTGCAAAGCCCCTGCAAGGCTGCGAAATTGAGATGAGTCAGACACCGCGTCTCCAGCCGTGGCGCCTAGTTTGGCGTTGGTGTCCACATGAGTGTGGCACGGGTTGCAATCTGCCATGTTAGCCCGAATGAGAATCTCATTGGCATATTTCTTTTGGGATAAGAATAACCCCTCGTTGGTCCGATGAACTGAGATGCCTAGAAAATAGGTGAGAGGACCGAGGTCTTTCATGGCGAACTCGCGAGCAAGTTTCTGCTTCAAAAAACGTTTAAGACTCGGTGAGGAGGTAGTCAGTATAATGTCATCAACATATAAGAGTAGATAAGCTGTATCGGGGCCATGATGATAAATATATAAAGAATGGTCGCACATGTTATGCCGAAACCGCATAGTAGTAACGAAGTCAGTGAATCGTTGATACCACGCCCGAGGTGCCTGTTTTAACCCATAGAGAGACCGTTTCAGACGGCAGACATAATCTGGAAATCGAGGGTCCCGAAACCCTAAAGGTTGATGCATGTAGACTGTCTCCGATAGGTGGCTGTGAAGGAAGGCATTTTTAACGTCCAGTTGACTAATGTCCTACCCGTGAGCAGTTGCTATAGAAAGAACCGTTTGAATAGTTACGAGCTTGATAACCGGGCTAAATGTTTCATCGCAATCAATCCCTACTCTTTGTGATCGACCATCACACACCAATCGCGCTTTATAGCGCTCTAATGAACCATCCGACTTTGTCTTATGTTTAAATAGCCAGATATAACGGATAATGTTCATATTGGGTTGTTGAGGTACGAGCTCCCATGTGTTATTTAAGGCCAGTAAACTGGTCTGTCATGGCATGGTACCAATTGGGATTGGTTAAGGCTTCGGATGGGTTACGAGGTAGGGGGTCGAAAGAGGAAACATTAAGATTAAATGGGATCTTAGGTTTAGATATTCCTGTAAGACCCCCTCCGCCGCCCCCTGCCAGGTGCGGGGGAGGGTGTGGGACCGGCTGTCCGTATCAGTTCAGTAGGCACCAACAACAGAAATAAACATACAACAAACACGGACGTCCAGTCCTCACAGAGAAACCTTAGATCGACTCTGACCGAGGATGTACTAAGCACCTCATAGCCGACCTAATGGAATCGGTAGCCCCGGATAGACCAAGGACTGAACAAACAAATGATACATATATCAAGGAATTGTAGTCATAACATGCACTGAACAACAGACGTACATTAGTTAAATTGTACAAGCTCTAACAAATAGCCACAACTAGTACCCCCAACGTTCCTGTACAAATACATCATCACCTGCACACACTTACCTGCAACATAAGTCAACACAGAGTCAACAACAAACGTTGTTGGTTAGTCTTAACTACCATCATCACATTAACAGTTTTCAAATACATATGCCTGTTATGAATTATCAGATCGCACCCAAGGTCAACACTCAGATACTCTACGGGCACGTTGCGCGTAGCTGTACACCCTCTGCGAGTAGATTTTAAGTTCAACATATAAGTACATATTCCCCCTAATAAATTAATATTAGAGGATCCGGGTGAATATGGATCGTTCAACTATAACGACCGCTATAATCCCTTATATGCCTAGTGGTCTCAACCTTAATGACCAGAAAGTCTCTAATGACCCACACAGGGCATTCTGACTCACAGTGTTCGACAAGATATTCATAACACATATAACAGATACATCAGAACAGAAGTATTATATCAAACAGTTAAATAACATGAGGGAAGTCAGAGGACTCACAGATCTTCGGAATACAAAGTCATACGGATAGGATTGCGTACAATCCACAGATGTCACAGATGCAATTGCCGAGACAAAGCTTAACGTCATGTTAAGTTTGGAGAATCCACAGACCTAAACAAGTATAGGTACACTTAAATTTAACACAGTAATAATACTGGTTAGGCTCGGTTGTGCTCCGTGCCTTAAACGATACGATACGTCCGTAGGTTGAGGTCCCAATACAAATGGATGTCCCAATACAGTCGTATGGCCTAAACCCGGTTACGATCGTAATTTATCTGTCAATCTCTAAATAAACAGTTCCTGCCGAACACGATCGTATGCCTTTAGTGACAATACGGTCGTGTGGCCTGTTTGACAGATTATCTAAATTAAACGATATCACTCGAGTCTCGATCGGGTTATGTTTTATAATACTTCAAGGGTTATATAAAATCATAACTTATGTATATATCAATCTATTAATTATGATTTACATAAAATCATAGCTTTTAGATATAGATTTATCTATTTACGTTTCACATAAAATCATAGTTTTTATGCATGAGTTTACTTGTTCCTATTTCACATAAAATCATGATATTATTTACATGAAATCATAGATTATATATATATATATTTATCCATCTTATAGTTCACATGAAATTATGAATTGTTAATAATGATTCATAATATTACTTCACATAAAATCATAGGTTTTGTATATATATTTATCCGTTTTGTAGTTTACATGAAATCATAACTTCTATTAACAGAAAAGACATGTCTTATTTATGTGAACTTACATAAAATGATAAGTTTTTATCTCACATGGAATCATAACATTCTATAGCATAAAATCATAGTTTTTATTACATAGAATCATAGCTTATGTATATAATCTCTAAGATCGGTTAACTTATATGTTTATAATATATCCCGTCTTTGTTTGATTTTGATTTATATAAAATCATAACTTTTATAAAATCAAGGTTTTGTTAACATAAGATCATAATTTTGTTGATTATGAAACCATAAGTTTATCACATAAAATTGTAATAAACACTTTATATATATATTTTTTCTTGTTATCGTCGTCTTATATACAATAATACTTCTATTTGACAGAACGTTCTTCACACGACGTGTACATAATATCATCGTAACGATAATGAGATAATCGACACAGTTATACCTTTCGGTCGGTACGCAGACTCGAATTCGATTAACCGTAAAAACGCTAAACATCTCCGAATTCGACGAACGAGTAGTCCATTCCAAGTAGAATTTCGCCACGAACAATAATCCATGCTCGGTTTTTTAGTTTGATCCCGTTTGACCCTTCAAAAATGGTGACCAGATTCGTCACGGGTTTGACCCGGTTGACTTTCTTTGACTTTCTTGACCCGACACCAAAATTAATGAATAAGTAGTCTATCCCGCAAGATTTTTCGTCATGAGCAATACTGTAAGCTCGGTTTTTAGATTTGACAACGTTTCACCCATAAAAAATAGTGACCAGATTCGTTTACTGAGTCGACTCGGTTGACTCGGTGTCGAGTTGACTCATTTATGTCAAAACTCATATCCAAACACTCCCATTAGCATCTCTATGCTCAAAGTAACCAACCACCATCACCACTACAATCTGACCGGCGGCCGGAGGCCATGGCCGCCACCGGTCGAGCTACCACCGCAGTGATACCACCATAATCATCATCATAACTTCACCACACAACTCAGATCTGTACATGCATGAATAGATCGGAGGTTTTAGGATGATGATAAATTGGAAAATCAAAAGAATAGTGGGCTAAAACCCTTACCGTCGCCGGAGAGGGCAGAGAGAGGCGTGGCGCCGCCGTCGCTGGGCTGCCGAACCGCGGCTTTCGCCGCTTCTGCTACGCCGGAGTTGGGTACAGGAAGGAAAGAGGGAGAAGGTCGCCGTCGCAGGGTCGCAGAGCGCTCAAGTGGCCCGCCACCGCCGCCTTAGCGGCGGCAACCTAGCCGCTGACTGCGGCTGCCGCTGCTTGTTCTTGGTTTCTCACGTGTAAAAACTGCTCGGGAGGATAGGGAATCGCCACCAGGAAGAAAGGGGAAGAAAAAAGAATGGAAAAGGGAGGTCGCCGCCGTCGGTCCGCCGTTCGCCGCCGGTGGTCGGCCGGATTTCGGTGGCCGGAAAAATAGGGAAGAGCCCTCCCTTGTGGCTGCAACTCTCGATCACACACGCTTGTGTGTGTGTGGGGGGGGGGGGGGGTGGTGTGTATTTTGTTCAAATGAATAAAAATGGGTTTAATAACCCTTTTATATGTGGATAAGATTTGAGTGGTTCACAACCAAACGATCAGTCATATACCGCGATAACTGAAACGTTAAACCGTTAAACATCACGTAAGTTTTCCGTGATAAACCCGACATGACTGAAGTATTATAAAAGTCTCGTAAATAGACTCGGAATACTTAAAACGTCAGACTAATCTATAACTTGTTAATTATTCGATCAACGACGGTATAAAGCGTGTATCCGACACGAATCCTGTTTATCTCTGTGTCGCGAACCAAATATATTTCCTTGACTGTAATTCTCTGTGAACACACAAAATATATTTATAGCTTTACATGATCGGTAAAACCATCTAATTAGATAATTAAATACGTCCTTTTCGGTTAATATCGAGTAACAGTCTATTTACCGATTTCACCGTTTCTCACATCCGAGAATTTCAAGGTTAACTTCCGTTAGACAATCTCCGTTAGTTACGTTATAAGTGCTAACTTAGTAACTAATGCTTAACTAGGCCGAATACGTCCACGACCTTTGGTTGATCACCGAACCCGTCCATATGTGTTATGTGTTTATTTATTTATTGTCATTATGTGCAATGTGATTTAAACGCATGATTTAGTATTGATAATAGAATGTAAATTGGCCCCTTTTGGTTGCCAGCGAAACTACCGGGCGAAACTGTAGATTCGCTCGGTAGCCGGCTAAGCTGTTTGATTTACATGTGTTCAGAGGCAGTTTCGCTTGGCCAGCGAAACTGCCAGCGAAACTAGCTCCTGATATAAAGACTATAAAACCCTAATTACTCCCCATTTGCATAAACCACACAAAACACACACACACCCTCCATCTCTTCTCCTGTGAAATTTGGTCGGCCGAGAAACACCACGAGCCGACGTGATCTCAGCCTCGAGACATCATCTATTCGGATCCTAGATCGAACCGTGAGTCTCAAAACCATCTTTTCTTGCATATTCTATGTGTTTTCTTAAAAAGCATGCATAAACCCTCATGGAATGGTCTGATCTTCTAGTATGATGCTTAGGAATGTTAGATCTAACATAAAGTCTGTAACTTTATGTGTGAAATCAAGCCATAATGAAGATTCATACTAGTTAGGTTAACTTTGTGCTAAAAGTGAGCTTTAAGGTGTTTTTGGTGATTTGATGATGAAAACTCATGTTTAAGGTGTTAGATTGATTTTTGGTCTTAAAAACGAGTCTTTTTCACGACTAGCGAAACTGGGCATTCTTTAGGCGAAACTGTAGTTTCGCAGACCCTTTGAATATTCATCCAGCGACACTATGTAGCGAAACTATAGTGTCGCCTGTGTATTGCCTGAACGAAACTACCGAGCGAAACAACCATAGACATTGTCCCTGAACGAAAGTTCAAACCAGTTTCGAGCGAAGCTATGCTAGCGAAACTGTGTCATCAGTTTCGAGCGAAACTAGCTAGCGAAACTGTGTCATCGGGTATTACCCAGTGAAAGTGCTGCCCGTGCACATAGCGAAACTGCGCAGCAAAACTGCGCAGCGAAACTATAGCGAAACTATGCAGCGAAACTGTGACCTGACCCAAAACCCAAACTTGTGCAACTTATTTGAATGTTATGCCATAACTTACATGATGACGCAATAATGAACATGCTTTGATTCCTGAGTTATGTGAACCCTCGTTTATGATCAACCATCGGTGTCGTGTGTTGGTATGTCGTGTCATAGTTCCAACGTGCTATGTTATGGGCCATAGTGACGTAAGTTAAATATTAGACACAAACTAATACTTAAGACCTAAACGTGTTCTTAGGTCTTCGATAAGCAAACAATACTTGGATTATTTAGCAAGTGTAGCAGTGCAACCAAAGGTGAGTGTCACTAACCCATTTACCATGAACCCGTTTGGGTCACACTGAATAACTTAATGAAAAACAATGCTGACAACCTTATGAGTGCTATGCACCTCTCTGATGAACTTGAAAACTTAGGAGTGCTTGGCACCCACTTGATGAACTTGAAGTGTTTTATGGGAGACACTTGTGAAATACTTAAACAACTATTTCTAAAACGAAACTGAAAATGTTTTCGGGATTCATGAGAACCCAAAGTAAACCGTTTTAATATGGCTAGTGTAGGTTAAAGTCTAACCACATGATTTCTAAGGATTGCCTTATAACTGAAAAAGTCCTCAACTTAATTGTGCCATTAATTGTAAAGCGAGGGGATGTTGGGTAGATCTACTGGAGTTTGACAAACTCCACCTCGTGACACGGGAAGTGCACGGAGGTACACTATCAGCCTATCTGACCGTGATCCCGAGAGGACACGGAGGAGGCAAAGCCGCGATGACGTATGTCCGTAAAACAAAATAGATGATGGCGATGCCACTACAATACTTATTAGTCAGCTTTTGTACAAACTTCCTTAGTGCATGGAACAACGGATTAGCTACCCGCGATATCGATTGAGCACTTTAACTATACAAAACTAGTACATACCCGATAACGTATGTTACGGACATTACTTTCACTAAACCACAATACTATGATTATGGATATCACTAAGCATTGCTTTTCACAAATAAATATTACATAAGTATATGTTGACACGATTATGACTATGAGACCGGGCCACTGCATGACAAGCCCACCGTGAACTCACCAACCGCTTGCGTGGTTTAAACTTTTGCAGATCGCTGAGGAGTATCCGGAGCGGGTTGGCATGACACACGAAGACATTTTACTTTTGTTTAAATCAAATTGGGAATTTAAAACAATGATTTTGTAAAGCACGTGGTTAGTGCTAAGACAATATTTTCCGCTGCGTATTTTGAGACTTTATTTATGACATATATTTGGACTAACTATGATTTGTTTAGTATTTGTAACTAATGGTTGTGGTCCTGGTTTGCTCGCACCCCCTTAACGGTATAAACTCCGTTAGTGGTTAACTGGGGGTGTGACAGAATGGTATCAGAGCCATAAGTTGCAGAGAACTGGAATCATTTTTGAAAAACGATTTGGAAACTGCAACTTGAAGCCTTAGTTACAAACGAACAAACAAATTCCCAAACACAACTTTTACGTGCCAACCTGGGATACTCGCTCTGCTATGTAGGTAAATACTTCATATATAAATATATATATATATATATATATATATATATATATAAATATATATATAGACCGTGTCTAAGTAGTCTAACGGAAAACCTTAGGGAAAATTTTCACACACGAATACGAAATGCGAACGCTGATACGCGCACTGTTCCGGGGGAGACGACAACGAAACGATGCTATGCGCTACGTCCTGATTTCTACTACGATGACTATGCCGGCGGTGACTTTTATGGGAAAGCCGACTTTCGACGATAGTACTTACGAATTACGATGTTCTTCGACGACGCCTCCATTTTGCACGAAAATTTTTCTGGACTAATAGTGGGATAACGGGAAATTGTTAATATACATATTATGGGATATGTATAGAGTATAACTACGACTGAACACTGGCTAATTTAACTGTCCAGAAAATGCCTGGAAGGGGACACGGAAGGAACAACATTAACCTGACACCTGCACAACTGCAAGCCATGATAAACGAGCACGTGCAAGCCGCAGTGGCAGCCGTCCAAGCTACCTTCGCCGCGCAGGGTAATGATTATGCCGGTTAAGGCACAAAGCGATTATATTTTGACCTGTTTAAACTTAAAACCCGAACTATTTATGCATCAGGAAACCTCCATCACTGCACGTTTAAGTCCTTCATGGACTGCAAGCCAATAACGTTTTCCGGCGAAGAAGGAGCGGTAGGACTCCTCAGGTGGATCGAGAAGTCTGAAAAGGTCTTCTCTATGTGCAACTACCCTGCTGAGAGCAAAGTGAAATATGCGACTGGTACCTTTGAGGGAGCTGCTCTCACCTGGTGGAATGCCGAAATCCAGATGATTGGGTTAGATGCGGCCAATAACATGGAATGGGAAGCGTTTAAGGAACTGATTATGGAGGAGTACTGTCCCCGTGACCAAGTAAAGAAGTTAGAGGGCGAATTCTTGAATCTGAAAATGACTGGGTCTAAAGTCGAGCAGTATACTGCGTGTTACCATGAGTACGCGGTCTTGTGCCCCATAATGGTGGATGCTGAGTTCAAATGCATTGAGCGTTATTTGGAAGGCCTCGCGCCTCAAATCAAAGGACTAGTGACTGCCAGCAACCCCACAACTGTGCAGCAAGCCATCCGTTTGGCTCACAAGCTTACTGATAGGAAATTGAGAAAGGTACACTTCCTGCAAAAGCCTCAGAGAAGACTGCCTTAAGTGGCAAAAGAAAAGCTGATGATGAAGCTCCTGAAAACTCAATGAACAATCAGAGTGTTGGAAACAACACTGGGAGGTCTTTTAACTCCCAAGGCCAAAGCAAAAGGTCTGGGAACAACAGTGGTAACAACCGCCAAGGCGGAAATGGTCAAAGTAACTACAAGGGTAACCTGCCCATGTGTAACAAGTGTGGGAAGCATCACACTGGTATTTGTAGAAGGAGTCTGAACTGTGACAGATGTGGCAAGAAAGGCCACGAAGCAAAAGACTGTTGGGCAATTTTACCTGAGCAACAAAACCGCCCAAGGCAAAAGAACAACAACAACTCTAGCCATAACAAAAACTATGGAAACAACCGGGGCAATGGGAACCACAATGGTCAGAACCGTAATAACAACAATGAAGCTCCCAGAGGAAATGGTAATGGGAACTGCTATGAATGTGGTGCTCAAGGCCACATTAAGAGAGACTGCCCACAGTTGAGAAGACAGGGAAATGGAAATCAGGGAAACAATGGTGGGAATGGTAATGGCGGAGGAAATGGCAACGGAAATGGCAACAACGGGAATGGTAACGGCAGGGGAAGAGCTTTCGTTATGGGTCAAGGAGAAGCTCGCAACGACGCCAACGTGATTAACGGTAAATTCATACTAAATGGTTTCTTCGCTACTGTATTGTTTGATTCTGGTGCTGAAAGAAGTTTTATTTCCACTAAGTTTGCTAGACTAATTATTGCTAAACTGATTGACTTAGATGCTAAGTATGTGGTAGAGTTAGTAAATGGTAAACTTCATGATACGACTCAGATAGTTAAGGACTGTAAGTTAGAACTAGCTGGCCATACGTTAGGAATAGATCTTATGCCTTTCCCGATTGGTAGTTTTGATGTCATAATAGGAATGGATTGGTTATCTGAAAACCGAGCTAAAATTTTATGTCAAGAAAAAGTGATTCGTATTCCACTCAAAGAAGGTGAAGTGTTAACAGTTCAAGGTGAAAAAGGTGGAACAGCCACCGGTATTATCTCATTTCTTAAAGCTCAAAAGTGTCTTCGTAAAGGACACTTCGCGATCCTTGCAAACGTCACAGACACGACACTTCCCGAGCGCAGAATCGACGACTACCCGATAGTCCGCGACTTCCAAGATGTATTTCCTGATGAATTGCCTGGTTTGCCTCCATTTCGACAAGTCGAGTTTGGAATCGACTTAGCTCCCGGAGCGGCTCTGATTGCACGGGCACCGTACCGTTTGGCGGTAAGCGAACTCAACGAACTCTCCGCACAACTTCAAGAGTTACTCGACAAAGGGTTTATTCGTCCAAGTTCGTCTCCATGGGGAGCACCTGTATTGTTTGTTAAGAAGAAAGATGGAACGTTTCGCATGTGTATCGACTACCGAGAGCTTAACAAGGTTACGATCAAGAATCGGTATCCACTTCCTCGAATCGACGATCTCTTCGACCAACTGCAAGGTTCGAGCTACTTTTCAAAGATTGATCTACGGTCTGGATATCACCAACTTCGTGTTCGTGATGAGGATGTCCCCAAGACTGCTTTTAGAACTCGGTATGGTCACTACGAGTTTTTAGTTATGCCGTTTGGGCTAACTAATGCGCCTGCTGTGTTTATGGATTTGATGAATCGAGTGTGCAAGCCGTACCTCGATCAGTTTGTGATAGTTTTCATTGACGATATCTTAATCTACTCCAAGACAAAGGAAGAACACGAGAATCACCTACGACTTATCTTGGAATTACTCCGCAAGGAACAACTTTATGCTAAATTTTCGAAGTGCGATTTCTGGATTCGCGAAGTCCAGTTTCTTGGACACATTGTTAATCAGGATGGAATTCATGTCGACCCAGCTAAAATGGAAGCTATCAAGAATTGGTCTACTCCGAGAGCGCCGACCGAAATCCGACAATTTTTGGGACTTGCCGGATATTACCGAAGATTCATCAAGGGTTTCTTGCAATTGGCTCAACCCTTAACAGCTTTAACACACAAAGGAGTGCAATATAGATGGGGTGAAAAAGAAGAACACGCGTTTCAAACTCTTAAGGACATGTTATGTTCAGCTCCGATTCTCTCGTTACCCGAAGGGGTGGACGACTTCGTGGTCTATTGCGATGCATCCATTCAAGGACTCGGTTGCGTGTTGATGCAACGAGACAAAGTGATTGCCTACGGGTCCAGGCAACTGAAGGACACTGAGAAGAATTACACAACGCATGATTTGGAATTAGGAGCTGTTGTATTTGCACTCAAGATTTGGAGACATTACCTCTACGGAACAAAGTGCACGATATTTACCGACCACAAAAGCTTACAACACATCTTTGAACAAAAGGACCTCAACATGCGACAACGAAGGTGGGTCGAGCTACTAAATGATTATGACTTAGCGATTAAATATCACCCGGGAAAAGCCAATATTGTGGCTGACGCCTTAAGTCGAAAAGAGTATGACAAGCCTCGACGAGTACGAGCGCTGCAACTTACCATTCACACGGGACTGCCGGATCGAATCCGCGATGCTCAACAAGAAGCTTTAAAAGAAGAAAACTTTGCAGCTGAAGCACTGCGAGGGGTGGATGGAAATTCTGAAATTAAGTCCGACGGACTCAGATATTACAATGATAGAATTTGGGTTCCTTTACTTGGAAATCTCCGTGAGCTCGTGATGGACGAGGCTCACAAATCAAGGTATTCGGTGCACCCTGGATCGGACAAAATGTACCAAGATTTGAAGAACTTGTATTGGTGGCCGAATATGAAAGCCGACATTGCGCGATATGTGGCTAAGTGTTTAACATGCTCAAGAGTTAAGATCGAGTTCCAAAAGCCTTCTGGATTATTACAGCAACCAAAGATCCCAGAATGGAAATGGGAGGATATCTCCATGGATTTCATAACAGGACTACCACATCGATCGAATCGACCGGATGCGATTTGGGTTATCATTGATCGATTCACCAAATCTGCACACTTTATTCCAATGAGGGAAAATGACAATATGGATAAGTTAACGAAGTTGTATATTGATCGAATTGTGGCACTTCATGGGGTGCCTAAGACCATTATCTCCGACCGAGATCCTCGATTTACTTCCCGACTGTGGCAATCTATGCAAGAAGCACTGGGAACCAGACTGGATATGAGTACAGCTTATCACCCGCAGACCGATGGTCAGACGGAACGAACTATTCAGACTTTAGAAGACATGCTCCGAGCCTGCGTTCTCGACTTCGGTAAAGAATGGGAGGCTCACCTTCCATTGGTGGAGTTCTCCTACAACAACAGCTATCATACGAGCATCGGTGCAGCACCTTTTGAAGCTCTTTATGGCAGAAAATGTAGATCGCCCGTGTGTTGGGCCGAAACAGGTGAGAAGGGACTCACCGGACCAGAAATCATTCATGATACAACGGAACGAATTATTCAAATCAGAAAACGGATAGCCGCAGCACGTGATAGGCAAAAGAGCTATGCCGACAAACGCCGTAAACCTTTGAAGTTCGAGGTAGGCGACAAGGTATTATTGAAGGTATCTCCCTGGAAAGGAGTGATACGCTTCGGAAAGCGTGGAAAGCTGAATCCTCGCTACATCGGTCCATTTGAAATCATTGGGGAAGTAGGCCCTGTGGCCTACCAATTACAACTCCCTGCCGAACTCGATGGAGTTCACAACGTGTTTCACGTTTCTAACCTGAAGAAATGTCTGGCTGAAGACACTGAAATAATTCCTTTGGAGGAACTGGAAATCGATGAACATCTGAGATTTATTGAGCAACCAGTAGAAATCATGGGACGCGAGGAGAAAGCCCTCAAACGTAGCAAGATTCCGATCGTCAAGGTTCGATGGAACTCAAAGCGTGGACCTGAATATACTTGGGAACGAGAGGATTAGATGAAGAAGAAGTATCCTCACTTGTTCGGGCAAACGTCCACGGAAACTCAAGGTATGATTTAATTTTGGGGACCAAAATTCCTTTAACAGGAGGAGGATGTGGCGACCCTAAAACTTTTGCTTTCTTTCCCTAGCAACTACAGCAACAACGACAGCCGAGGCTGCGAACGCTACAACGCAAGAATAATTTTCGGGACGAAAATTCCATTTACAAGGGGATGATGTGACATCCGAGAATTTCAAGGTTAACTTCCGTTAGACAATCTCCGTTAGTTACGTTATAAGTGTTAACTTAGTAACTAATGCTTAACTAGGCCGAATACGTCCACGACCTTTGGTTGATCACCGAACCCGTCCATATGTGTTATGTGTTTATTTATTTATTGTCATTATGTGCAATGTGATTTAAACGCATGATTTAGTATTGATAATAGAATGTAAATTGGCCCCTTTTGGTTGCCAGCGAAACTACCGGGCGAAACTATAGATTCGCTCGGTAGCCGGCTAAGCTGTTTGATTTACATGTGTTCAGGGCCAGTTTCGCTTGGCCAGCGAAACTGCCAGCGAAACTAGCTCCTGATATAAAGACCATAAAACCCTAATTACTCCCCATTTGCATAAACCACACAAAACACACACACACCCTCCATCTCTTCTCCTGTGAAATCTGGTAAGCCGAGAAACACCACGAGCCGACGTGATCTCAGCCTCGAGACATCATCCATTCGGATCCTAGATCGAACCGTGAGTCTCAAAACCATCTTTTCTTGCATATTCTATGTGTTTTCTTAAAAAGCATGCATAAACCCTCATGGAATGGTCTGATCTTCTAGTATGATGCTTAGGAATGTTAGATCTAACATAAAGTCTGTAACTTTACGTGTGAAATCAAGCCATAATGAAGATTCATACTAGTTAGGTTAACTTTGTGCTAAAAGTGAGCTTTAAGGTGTTTTTGGTGATTTGATGATGAAAACTCATGTTTAAGGTGTTAAAAATTGCCTCTGTGATGTTGGTAAATTTTTATGCATGCTAGATATTGAATTACATGATGTATGGAAGCTGTTAGATTGATTTTTGGTCTAGAAAACGAGTCTTTTTCACGACTAGCGAAACTGGGCATTCTTTAGGCGAAACTGTAGTTTCGCAGACCCTTTGAATATTCATCCAGCGACACTATGTAGCGAAACTATAGTGTCGCCTGTGTATTGCCTGAACGAAATTACCGAGCGAAACAACCATAGACATTGTCCCTGAACGAAAGTTCAAACCAGTTTCGAGCGAAGCTATGCTAGCGAAACTGTGTCATCAGTTTCGAGCGAAACTAGCTAGCGAAACTGTGTCATCGAGTATTACCCAGCGAAAGTGCTGCCCGTGCACATAGCGAAACTGCGCAGCGAAACTATAGCGAAACTGTGCAGCGAAACTGTGACCTGACCCAAAACCCAAACTTGTGCAACTTATTTGAATGTTATGCCATGACTTACATGATGACGCAATAATGAACATGCTTTGATTCCCGAGTTATGTGAACCCTCGTTTATGATCAACCATCGGTGTCGTGTGTCGGTATGTCGTGTCATAGTTCCAACGTGCTATGTTATGGGCCATAGTGACGTAAGTTAAATATTAGACACAAACTAATACTTAAGACCTAAACGTGTTCTTAGGTCTTCGATAAGCAAACAATACTTGGATTATTTAGCAAGTGTAGCAGTGCAACCAAAGGTGAGTGTCACTAACCCATTTACCGTGAACACGTTTGGGTCACACTGAATAACTTAATGAAAAACAATGCTGACAACCTTATGAGTGCTATGCACCTCTCTGATGAACTTGAAAACTTAGGAGTGCTTGGCACCCACTTGATGAACTTGAAGTGTTTTATGGGAGACACTTGTGAAATACTTAAACAACTATTTCTAAAACGAAACTGAAAATGTTTTCGGGATTCATGAGAACCCAAAGTAAACCGTTTTAATATGGCTAGTGTAGGTTAAAGTCTAACCACATGATATCACATGATATCTAAGGATTGCCTTATAACTGAAAAAGTCCTCAACTTAATTGTGCCATTAATTGTAAAGCGAGGGGATGTTGGGTAGATCTACTGGAGTTTGACAAACTCCACCTCGTGACACGGGAAGTGCACGGAGGTACAATATCAGCCTATCTGACCGTGATCCCGAGAGGACACGGGGGAGGCAAAGCCGCGATGACGTATGTCCGCAAAACAAAATAGATGATGGCGATGCCACTACAATACTTATTAGTCAGCTTTGGTACAAACTTCCTTAGTGCATGGAACAACGGATTAGCTACCCGCGATATCGATTGAGCACTTTAACTATACAAAACTAGTACATACCCGATAACGTATGTTACGGACATTACTTTCACTAAACCACAATACTATGATTATGGATATCACTAAGCATTGCTTTTCACAAATAAATATTACATAAGTATATGTTGACACGATTAGAACTATGAGACCGGGCCACTGCATGACAAGCCCACCGTGAACTCACCAACCGTTAGGTTGACACTTGCGTGGTTTAAACTTTTGCAGATCGCTGAGGAGTATCCGGAGCGGGTTGGCATGGCACACGAAGACATTTTACTTTTGTTTAAATCAAATTGGGAATTTAAAACAATGATTTTGTAAAGCACGTGGTTAGTGCTAAGACAATATTTTCCGCTGCGTATTTTGAGACTTTATTTATGACATATATTTGGACTAACTCTGATTCGTTTTTTTTTTGTAACTAATGGTTGTGGTCCTGGTTTGCTCGCACCCCCTTAACGGTATAAACTCCGTTAGTGGTTAACTGGGGTGTGACACTTACCGTTCTGTGAAGAAGTATAGGGGCAAGAAAAACGAAATTGCATTCCGTTTTGAAGACAGAAGTTGTGAAACGAGGTATTATTGTATTCGGTCCCGTTATCACATTGGAAAGATTTAATTTTCTTTTGAAATTGTGTATGTATATATTCATGAAATTGTTGAAAAAAGGTGAACACCGAAGACTTATTTATTAGAGGATATGTCCAAACAAAATTTGTGTAGTCGTCAAAGAGGAGAAGATAATAATTGTGACCCCTCGTACTTGGGATAGGGGAGGTCCATAAATTACCATGAACAATGTCAAAAGAAGATAATGTATTGTTCAAGGAACTATTAAAAGGAAGTTTTACTTGTTTGCCAAAAACACATGATTGGCACAACTTATTACGATTACAAAAAGGAAAAGAAACAAAGTTTTGCTTATTAAGCACACGAGGTGATAAATGGCCAGGATGTCCCAAGCGTTAGTGCCAGAGTTCCTGAGATGTAGCAGCAAAAGCGGAAGGCTGGAAAGAGGAGACAACAGATGATGTTATCGGGTATAGATCCCCGGTGCTATCACATCAGATAATAGGAGTCCGCGTCAGGTAATCTTTCACAAGAAAACCAAATTTATCAAATTTAATTGATACATTATTATCAGTTGTGAAACGTTTAACGGAAAGAAGATTTTCAACTAAAGAAGGAGACAAGAACATTATGAAGGTTGAGTGGGGGGGGGGGGGTGAGAATGTGGTAAGGTGGTGTGACCGGTGCCGTGTATCGGTATCTTGGTACCATTACCAACGACAATGTGGTTCAACCTGTCATTATTGAAATAAGCGGAGAGATTACCCAACGTGTTTGTCATATGATGAGTGGCGTTTGTATCCATGTACCACGTCTGATCTAGTTGCATTGTGGTGGTGTGAAAAGCATGAGGGTCAAGCTAAGTAGGTGTGTACTATTGTGCGTGAGCATGATTGGCTTGAGGGGTAGGTTTAAGTATGCCATGTGAATTGTTGTAACGAGGCTGCATGGGGCGGGTGGATGGAGCGGTAGGGTAGGGACATGGTGGTGGGGTGGGGACGTACTGATAACCCGGTGGGGCGGTGAAAGGAGTTCCACGTACACCACGATAGCCACCGCACCCATCTTTGCGAGTCCCACGACCACCATGATTGCGTCCAGGGCCACCATAGCCGCCGAGCCCCTGCCAGTGGATCTGCTTTGCTGTTGATCTCCGGACCCGCAGCCTGCAAAGTTGACAGAATACGATTCCGTCGGCGGGTCGACGGTGGTCTTGGTGGCGACAGTATGTAAGGCAGCGGCGCGACATGTGCTTTTATGTGCTTTTTGGGTTTCTTCGAGTATAAGCTTCGAACGAGCCTCATGAAAATCTGGTAATAGATCCGTTTGTTGAAGAAGCATCGCCACCCCCATCAAACTGCTCACTGAGACCTGCAATAAGTTATAAAACCAGGTGCTGATTTGAGACCGGAGCTTCTACGTTAGCCAACTGATCAGAGAGTTCTTTGATTGCGTGACAGTAGGAGGAGACATCTGAGTAATCAGTAAGTTTGATATTAGAGAACTTATGATTGAGATGAAGAGCCCTTGTATTTTTGCTGTTATTAAAGATGCCATGGATGGCTTTCCAAGTAGGAGCAGCAGTAGGTTGAGGCTTCAAAATAGTGCCCAAGAGAGTGGGCGTAATGGTGCCACAGATCCATTGCAAAACAATGGCATCTATGCGTTAGTAGAGTTTGATATCATCAGAGGAAGAGGACTTATCGTTTTCGGCCGACGGTAGCTCTGACGATTCCAGATGTTTGTAGCAATCAAATGTCTGACAATGTATTTTGAGTAGTTCCGCCCACGAGATGTATTTGCTTTCATCCATCTCGAGTCGAATAGGTACGAAATTCTTGATGTTCGTGACCGTAAGTGCCGGGTGAATCTTGTCCATGGCGGATTGAGAAAGGAAGCAGTGGGTTTAGAAATAGAGAAGGGAGATGCGGACGGATGGAAGGCAGCCGACGGTGGGGGGTCGCCGGAAAAGAAGATGGGAAGGAGGTTAGGGCCGGCTAGGGTAAACGCTGGTCTCGTGATACCATATTAGAAGGTGATTTGGTGTAAACTTTCTTGATTTTTTATTGATTGACAATCTCAATATATAATATAGAAGGACACATATTTACACATTATACCCGGCCATATAGATTGGATCATGTACAAACTGAGGACTACACATATATTTATAGTCTAATATTTTCGTCATGTCATAAAAAGTCCATCTCAATCCCCAAACATGTTACTTACATAGTATAGTTTTTGACGATGTAAATATTTATCGTGAAAACCAAATTATTTTATTATCAGTTTTTATGTCGAAAACCATTAACCAAGGAAATGGGGTTTTGTTTTAGGAGACAAATGCTCCTCCTTTTGGACACCCGCTCAAGTAGGTGTTTCCATTTTCGGTTTTTAATCATTAAATAGTATTATATTATCGAAAAACGAAGAAAAAAGCTATATTTAATCTTACTTATTTTGTACTTAGTTTATTTTTTATTTGCTATTCATTCATGTTAATTACTTTTGATCATTTGTTATTTTGTTTAACTATTTCTTCGAACAAACATCAACATCCTTTATATGTCCTACGTATAAAATCCGATGAAATGAAAGTTGTAGTCAATATTTGAAGAAAAAGAATGATATTGCCCCTCATCAAATTTGTATCCAACAACCTCTTTCTTCCCGTAAAACCTCATCTTTACATTAGGGATGTTCAAAAATATTCGAATCCGAATCCGAAACTGAAATATCCGAAGTCAAAATATCCGAAAATTCGGATATCCGAATTTCCGGATATCCGAAATTCGGATATCCGAATTTTCTGATTCGGATTCGGATATTGATTTTAAACATTTTCGGATATTCGGATATCCGAAAAATATCCGAAATAAATATTTTTTTAAATATTAAATTATATATATTATTTAGTTTAACATACTTTAACTTAAGAAACCCTAAATCTAAAGTTTTAAACTTCGATGTTCACTCTTTTTGCCTCTTTGGATCCCGTCGTCCTCCAAATCTCGACCCTCACTGGCTCATTGTCTTACACCGCCGATTTGTAGTTTCCCATCGAGCTTGTTGCACACGGATTCGAGCTTCAAAATCGAGACATTTGATATCTTTTTGTTGGTATTTGACTATTTAATGTATTTGTATTAGACTATTTGCTCATTTGGATGTTTATCACTAGTAATTTTAGAGATTGAATGTATTTTTTTTTTACTTTTTTTTTTGTTTTGAAAATTCGGATATCCAATTTACTATCTGAATCCGTATCCGAAATTTCGGATATCCGAAATTCGGATATCCGAAATTTCGGATATGGATTCGGATAGTGAAAATCAACTATCCAAAATTTCGGATATCCGAAATTCGGATATCCGAATTTTCGGATATCCGGTTTTGAACACCCTTACTTTACATATATGAATCCTTAATAATTGAGTGACTTTTCGAAGAATCCTAAGCTCAAATCCCCAACAATCGAACATCTCCACCATATTTACCTCTAATGTTCAACCATAACAATAATCGAGTCGTGTTTCATGTGTGACTGAAGGGGTGCGAATGTTTATATATCGCCAAAAGATAAATAAATGAGATGAGAAGAGTGGGTTGGGCTGGGTTCGGTTGGATTTGGCTGTTTAAAATTAGTTACGATGATGATGTCATTGGCAGAGAAGGTGAGACGGCGAGGGGTGTTGATTTGTATTAGTTTATTTATTTATTTAGTTTTGAACGGCAATCTATTATACTCATACTCTTAAACTACACCAAAATATTTTCACTTAACATGAAATCTCTTCAAATAATACACTCCGAGGCCATACCTCTCCTAGCCACTAACCCCACGAACCGGATTGGTGATGTGTATTAGCAATATCGATAATAATTTTTTTTTTAAAAAAGCTAAATCAATTTCCAGCTCAAATGTCACGTTAAATCAGTGCCCAAAAAGTTATTACTTACAAAAAGTTCCAAGCATTTTTGAAAATTTAATACATCAAAACACAAGTTTGTAATTCTAACACATATAATAGTGAAACATGTGTAGCTAGATGCATTTTGATGCATTTTTCATGTAATTCTCACATCAGCTAGATGCATTTTGATGTATTTTTCATGTAATTCTCAAATCAGTTAGGTGGGAAAATGGATCATACTTGTAAAAAGATGGATTCTCTGTCAAGATACGTTTTACTTAAGCGAATAACTCGTCTGATGAAAATAAAATCATGAGTTAAAGCGGACAAGATCCATTCTCTGATACTGTTTGTTTGGACTCTACATGAAATTTTATGTATAAAATGCCTACTCTAAAAATGAACTACTGTTTGTTTGGACTATGCATGAAATAAATTTTATGTATAAAACACCTACTCTAAAAATGAACTAGTGTTAATATTTTAGGGTATTCATTAACATGTGTTCGTGAGTATCAATCTAGAACTGTAGAACGTGGGGATTGTGTATCGTCACATGTGAGTTAACATCGGTATTTTTAAAAATCATTATAAATTATTCATAGTATTAACTATTAAGCATGATTAGGAAAGAGCTAGTTCCAGATATACTTTTTTTTTATTTCCAGATATATTTCTTTAATTTATAGATATAACTGAATAGAATGTTTTATAAAAGAAATTATACTTTAGTTACATACTTGCTCAATAGTGGGAGTGGTGATTTGTGAACCATACGCGTTGGTAACTATGTGTGTACACTTTACATATAAAAAATTAGCTTTTTGATGAGCATTATTTTGACGTATGGTTAGCTACCACAGTACACACAAAATAAAAAAAATAATAAATAAAATTAGCTAATTGGTAACTGATTGAGTTTTGTCTGGGTCGTACACCTACTCATGCCAGAAAGTACATTTTTTTAACAATAACTGGTGGATGTTAAATAAGCAAATATAAGCATGTGGATGTTTTTAATTGAAAGATTATTTTTCCCAAATCTATCCTTTCACATTGATCACCCTTAGGTATAGAACAATACAAGTTCTCCTAATTTTAGATGGAGATAATATTTACAAGTATAAATGAGAAATACATGGAGACCATATTTATCTTATTATAAACGTATGTATCATATTATACCCTTACAGTCGAAGCGGGAGGAGGACAATGTAAGAGATAATAGAATGACTTGATAACTGAATTGATATTATTGATAATCTAGATTACATTATATAGAGAATGAAATAAACCCTAGATACCTAAATGGACCCGTGGGCTCATATTAATCAACCGTAATCTAATAATACTCTAATAAAGTCCCCCCTAAACTTAGAATCTAATGTTTTTGGGAACTCTCCCGACAAATTATTGTTCTGTAAGTTTAAAGCAGCCAAACTCAACCATTTCTCCCAACAGTCTGGAATATCACCCGACAAATGATTATTTCCCAAATCAAGAGCTTCTGTGGTGTTCCCACCATTGGAGCACACTAAATGATGTAATGATCCCACAAAATAATTTTCTGATAGATACAAAAATATTGGAGATGAACCATTTGAGAGAGAAGGTAATCTTCCCCCAAAATTATTTGAGCTTAGGTCGAGTACCTCAAGTCTTGGTGGGATGAAGAAATTTCCTTGAAAATGATTTTTGAACAATGAAAGTACCGCAAGACGTGGCATTGATGAACCTAGACTCTCAGGTAGTGTACCGTGGAGTTGATTGTCACCGAGAAATACAGTTTCTAAAGATGAACTATTGAAAAGAGAATGAGGGATGGTACCAGTAAGTGTGTTTCCTTGCGCTGAGAGTGTTGTCAAGAAAGTTAACCCTTGGAATACGTCAAGAATGGTGCCACCAAGTTGACAATTGTCAAGAATCAGTGTATGGAGCAACGTAAGATTCGATATGAATGGTGGAATCCCGCCTTCTAGAATGTTATTGCGAACGTCGAGTCCTTGTAGCATGGACCATGAACCAATCCCATATGGGATCTTGCCGACCAGATTATTGTTACCCAAGTAAAGAATTTGAAGGTTGGAGCAGTTGATTAGGGTGGGCGGAATGTTTCCCTCGAAAGAGTTGTGGGTAAGACGTAGGTCTTCTAATCTATTGAGATGGCCAATCCCATCTGGGATTTTGCCAACCAGATTATTGTAACCCATGTCAAGAATTTGGAGGTTGGAGCAATTTAGTATGGTGGTCGGAATGTGTCCCGTGAAAAAGTTATCAGCAAGAAGTAGGAATTCTGAACTAAAGAGGCTCCCAATTTCCTCGGGAATTTCACCCGAAAATGAGTTTTTAGTAAGCCGTAGGTATTGTAATCTATTGAGACGGCCAATCCCATCTGGGATCTTGCCAACCATTTTATTGTAACCCAAGTCAAGAACTTGGAGGTTGGAGCAATACAATATGGTGGCCGGAATGTTTCCCTCGAAAGAGTTGTAGACAAGACGTAGGCGTTCTAATCTTTTGAGATGGCCAATCCCATTTGGGATTTTGCCAACCAAATTATTGTAACCCAAGTCAAGAATTTGGAGGTTGGAGCAATTCAATATGGTGGTCGGAATGTGTCCCGTGAAAAAGTTATCAGAAAGAAGTAGGTACTCTAAACTAAAGAGACGCCCAATTTCTTGTGGAATTTCACCTGAAAATGAGTTGTTGGTAAGTTGAATACTTCTGAGAAAGCTTAGATTTCCAATAGAAGGAGACAACATGCCATTTAAGCCTTCTGATGAGAGGTCCAAATGGGTGACTCTTTGGTGGCTAGTGTTGCAAGTAACGCCTTGCCATTGACAGAAATTACTTGTGGAATGGTTCCATGATGTCATGACACCTTCTGGGTCATGTTTAATCATGGACTTGATGGAAAGTAATGCGAGATGATCACCGATGGTGCTGGACTGCACCGCCGCCGTGTGGGTAGGTATGGAAAACAATGTAAAGTGCATAATGTAGGCTAAGAGAAATTGTGCGAAAAGTAACCATTTGGAACTCATTTTTGGTAGTGAATGATGTGATAATGTTGTAATATTTTGGAACTATATAGGCATGGTGCCTCCACAGCGTGGACCCACTCACAACATTTGGTTGCTTCCAGTTCAGCCGGGTCCTCCACCCAGTCAACTCTCTTCGCATTTATCTATCTAATGGTCCTGTTGAGTCGCTGAATGGGATCTTAATTTAACGATATCAAATCAATTCTTTGATTTAATTTTGGACCTTTGCTCATGACTTTAAAAGGAGGACCTAAGAGTCTCCGGTAGACAAAGTGGAATGAATTTATATATATATTATATATATTTGTAAAGGAATTGTAGTGTCAGACAAAACACTATTCATTCACTGTAAAATGAGGCATGTAGACGCGTGTTTGCGTGTTTGACTGACAAACAGGTGTGTCTTTGAGGGTGTGCAGGGTGGGCGACCGCACAAGACATATATTTTAGAAGGGGAATAAGAAAAGAAAAAAAATCTTTATATATCATATGTTATTTAACATTTATATTTTATCTTTTAAGTTCGAGTTCATATTTAAAGTAATTAAATGAGCAATTATGTAAAAAATTCACTAAGTCAAATAAATGATAAGGGAAGAGGGGTTAGGTTCCAAGCAAAACCAAACAATATGCGAAAACTAAAAAAACAAACAAAAAAAAGTTTTTTTATTTTATTTTTTTATATGTTCTTTTAATGATTTTAAGTATACTGGAAAAAGAAAAAACTTTAAAAACATTTTTGAGTTTTTTTTTAAAATAAAATAAAATTCGAATTTTAGCTTTAAAATTAATAATGCATTATGAAACACTGTTAATACTAATGCATCATGCAGCAATACTATTAGTACTAATGCATGATGCAACAAAAAAAAATTACTAAACTATTTTTTCTTTTCAATTTTTTTTCCCATAAATATAGCTAATAAAATTATAGACTTTTTGATAAAATTATTTTTAAAAATTATCAATATATGAAGAAGTTATGGAGAAAAAATGTTTGGTTTTTTGGTTTTTGCACTTTTCTTTGGTTTTCCCTTGATCCCTCCCCAAGGGACATGACATATTTTTATAACAGTTATCATCCCTTTACAAAAAAAAAAGTTATATATAAGGGCATATTTTTTAAAACTCGCCCCGGGCACCCAAAATCTTAGAGACTCCCCTGCTGACAAATAATTGACAGTGACACCCACCTCGATTTCTTTTCTTGGTTATCTGTACTTGCATGTTCGGAGAGATATATATGTCCTGCAACTTCAGCACCATACATGAGAGAGATTAGATAGGGAAATCAGGAGCGTCGATGCTTTCTGCTGGTGTGTGGTGACGATAAAACGCTGGGCCCCTGAGAGACCTTGCTTTGGGCGGTCCCCAAACGAATGAAATAGTTTTTGTTTAAAACACTAATATTATTATGTATTTAGTTATTAATAAATATGAGTTTTGCTTATATATGTATTGTTTCATATAAAATTATTTTTAGAAATATTATATAAAATTATAAAATAGATTTTTTAAATATTATATAAAATTTATATATTAAATTGAAAGTTTGGAAGTATATGGTTATTGTTAAAATAGAAAAATCATATATTAGAAAATTTATGTTATATCTTTTATGTTTCAAAGATGTTCCAAATACTAAAAATAAGATATATTAAGAAAAAAAATTTAAAACTATTACTTACTAGATATAAAGATTTAGAAATTTTTATATTTCATATTGTCTCCACATAAATCAACTTAATTATCTCATATTTAATAAATATGAAAGTTGAGAGTTGAGACTATACTACCTACATATGAGGATAGAACTGGGGACTACGATTTACAAGAAACTACAAAAGCGGATATACATACCACTACACCAATCTCGATTCTATATCTTTTTTCTTATCAATATATATATATGGTTAGGTTCAAATGAGAACTTTTTGTCTTGGAAACTTTTAAGAACTCTCAACCACAAAATTCAGGGGGACCACTACAATTCATGGAAGGGGGATACATGTAAATAAACTTGTGGCTCAAATTAGTTCTTTTTAGTTCTCAAATTAAATTGGTTCTCAAATTATCCTCTCCCTATATATATATATATATATCTATATCTATATATATAATAAAAGAAAAGTTTTTGGCATCACAATTTGCCATGTGGCACCACCACATTTATTCTCAACAATTTTTCCCGCCAATTCTCCTAATTATGGAAGTGATTTTATTTCTAATTTTTTATTTATTGCATTCCAAAATATTTTAATAACCAATTATTTAATTACTAAAGATATAAAAATACATAATTGTCGTATATTATGATTGTATTTATATTTTTTTTTTAAAGTCACCCGTGTAACACACGGGGATAAAAAACTAGTATATATATATATATATATATAGAGTGAGGTTCATTGTAGACACTTTCGCATGTGAAATAGCTCTTTTTCACATGTGAAAGTTTCTAATTAATGAGAAAAAAGAAAAAAAGAAAAAAGAAAATTAATCAAACCATTAGATCAAGAGATCTAATGGTGAAAAAGGGTGTCTACCTGTTTACACTTATGGGGGTGTCTACAATGAACTTTTCACTAGTGAAAAGTTCATTGTAGACCCCCTAAAAAAGTGTAGACCCATAGACCCCTCTAATCACCATTAGATCATCTCAATCAAGGGTTGAGATTCATTTGTTTAACTTAATCAACTTTTTAAATGAAATCAGACGGAGGGGCTATAAAGTAAATTTACACTTTTCTTTTAGATTTAGGACTCACGTCACATACTGAAGCTTCCAAAACCCTAGATTCTAAATTCACGTCGTCAGTGTTCCTATCAATCGCCGGTGTTCCTGTCATTCGCACGCTTCCAAATCGCAGATAGAGTCAATTTTGAGAGAATTCCAGTGTGATATTCTTCGTAAGAAACTCTATCGATCTCTATCGTCTCAATTTTTAGAGTTAAAATCCGTTTTTTGGTGTTATTATTCTCGTTTTTAGGGGCAGGGGGATTTGATTTATAACCCATCGATTTATCTCGTTTTTTGCTTACAACTGCACATCTTAATATGAACTCGTTATCCATTGTTAGATGTGTTCAATTGTTGGTCTAATTTGTTCCATTTTTTATTTTACGATCTCTGCTCACTTTTGAACATAATGACCAGCAGTGGTTTTTCTTTTATGGTTCAATTCATAGCCGTCTGAGGTTAAATCATTGGGTTAGAGCACAGGGGATACAAATTTGAGCTTAATCTCATCAATATCTATCTGCAAAAGAGGGCTTACTGGGAGGTTAATAGTGGCACAAGTTGTGCTATACGAGTTGGTTAATAGTGGTGCGTTTTAGTACTCAAGTGAGTTTTTAAGACTACAAATGACTTTTAAATTTGGACACAGTGTATTCCAATGAGTTTAAATTTTAACATTAGTAATAAAACTAGTGAGTTTTAAAAATAAGCAGTGAATTATGTTAATATGATATAGCCACAACATAGTTTTAAACTAGAATTTAATTTAGAGTCAGTTTTTAACTAGTGAGTTTTAAAAGTCTAACAGTGAGTCTTAAAAGTAAAAGAAAGATGATGAATATACATTAGTATGTGTTCGTATTTCTTTCTTGTTTTGTTAATTGTATGAGGTTTAATGAAATACGTATATGGGTCAAATGGGTCGAAAGATGATGAATAGACACGCACCGAGGATGAAACCTTCAATACAAGATTTTTAGTAGTCTCTGCTGCTCATGGATCAACCGGAAGGATATAAGTTTTAAGAGTAGAATGTTATAATGATTTTATCACGTCAAATATGTTGAGTTTTAAAAGACATTGAGTTTTAAGACTATGCAATGATTTGTGTGAACATATATGTAGTGAGTTTTAATTTTGACAATATTCTACGTCTCTTTTTGTTTGCAGTGAGTTTTAATTTGAATTATATTTGCATAGAGTGAGTTTTAATTTGAATTATATTTGCATAGAGTTTTCAGTTTAACTTGGGTCATTTTGTAGTGAGATATTTATGGAAAACAGAAATGAAAGTGGAAATCAAAATTAAGAGTAATGAGAACAGAAAATGTTAGTTTATATCTTAATAAACAAAAAAATAATTATATGAAAATCTCTTTAAATTTATTTTATTGGATCCCGATGTATTTAATAGATATGGAGGAAAATAATATTAAAATTCTTCATCAACGAGATGGAAAGGGTAAAGAAGTAGAAGAAGAAGATCTGTGTCTCAACGGTGAGTTTTATTTTGTAGATTGTTATTATTTTCTGTAGTGAGTTTTTAAACTCAACAGTGAGTTTTAAGTTTCATATTAAAACTCATCTGAAAACAGAGAACTCATATTAAAGTGTAGTGAGTTTTAAAATATTATTGAGTCTTATACAATTACACTGAGTCTTATACTTATTTGAGTTAAAACTCACTGCAAAATGTTTTTCTATAGTGAGTTTTAAACTCACTGTTTAGCTTTAAAGACAACGAGTTTTATTTTGTTACGAGTTTTAAAGTCACAACTGATTGAGTTTTCAGTGAGTTTAAATTTCATAGAGTCTTATATAATTACAGTGAGTCTTATACTTATTTGAATTGAAACTCAGAATGTTTATATAGTGAGTTTTAAAACTCAATGTTTGAGTTTTAAAAACAATGAGTTTAATTCTTTGTGAGTTTTAAAGTCACAACTGATTTGAGTTTTCAGTGAGTTTTAAATTTCATTGTGACTTACACAATACTTATTTGAGTTAAAACTCACCGCAGAGTGTTTTTCCTTTAGGGAGTTTAAAACTCAATGCTTTCAAACACACTGTTGAGTTACGAAAATAATGTGTTTTATTCTGTTGTGAGTTTAAAAAACAGAGTCATATTAAAACTCATTTAAAATCAGTGAACTCATATTAGAGTGAAGTGAGTTTTATTCTGTTGTGAGTTTTAAAGTCACAACTGATTTGTGTTTTCTGTGAGTTTTTAAATTTCATCGAGTCTTATACACTTATAGTGAGTCTTATACTTATTTCAGTTAAAACTCACTGCAGAATATTTTTCTATAGTGAGTTTTAAAACTCAATGTTTTTAAACTCACTGTTGAGTTTTAAAAATAGTGAGTTTTATTCTGTTATGGGTCTTAAATTCACAACTGATTTGAGTTTTCATTGCGTTTTAAATTTCATAGAGTCTTACTCAATTACAGTGAGTCTTATACTTATTTGAGTTAAAACTCACTGCATTATTTTTTTTATGTAGTGAGTTTTAAAAACAATGAATTTTAATATGAGTGTAGTGAGTTTAAAAAAGAGAGTCATATTAAAACTCATTTGAAAATAGTTAAATCATATTAAACTTCAGTGAGTTTTTTATTCTGTTCTGAGTTTTAAAGTCACAACTCATTTGTGTTTTTAATGAGTTTTAAATTTCATCGAGTCTTATACAATTATGGCGAGTCTTATACTTATTTGAGTTAAAACTCACTCCATAATTTTTTTTTTCTATAGTGAGTTTTAAAACTCAGTGTTTTTAAACTTAATGTTGAGTTTTAAATTGCAATGATACTTCTGATATTGCCTTTTATTTTATAAAACATTGTTGTTTTTATGATATTCAGGAAACTTTAAAGAAGTAACTATGTAAATGGTGAATTAATTGAAGGAGAAGATGATAAAGATGAAGTGGAGGCTAAAGAAAATGAGCTTGAATGAAAAAAAATAAGGAAGATAAAGTTGAAGTAGAAGAGACGGAAGATGAAATGGAAGAAGACGAAGCCGAAGAACTTTAGGAAGAAGATGAACAAGAATGATAAGAATATGAAGTTAAAAAACATTTGAGTTTATTTTGAGTTAAACATGATTTTTAATTCAAGTTTGTAGTGAGTTTTAAAAACATTGAGTTTTTATTGGTGTATTAGAGAGTTATTTAATACTTTGTTGTTTAATTGCTATCAACTACTTTCTTTTTCTTCATTTTATATGGTTATGAGTATTAGATAGTGAGTTTTAATACTAGATGAGTTTTAATTTATATTGAATTTAGATTGGAGTTTATTGGACCAAAACTCAAGTTTACAGGTGAGTTCAAGGTAAGTTAGAGAGAATTATGTTTTTATATCACAAGTGAGTTTTGTAAGATTTTTCAAACCCATGTTAGATTACGCAATGGTGACTTTGTTATGAGCAATTTGACTCTTACTAAAAGTAAACTATTCAGATTTAGTTTACGTACATTAGGTTGTTTTATACTACATTATAATGTTTTAAATGAGTCTTATAACAAAAGTGACAGGATAAATTTGAATCAAATTTGCACTATATTTTTGTTTTCTATGGCTAGCTAGGTAATTAAATAATTTTAACCAAAGTAGTGATGAAAAAGGATGATCTGAAAGTGAAAATGATAAGCAATGTATTAATATTTAATGCAATTTTTAACCAATTGTGGCGAGTATTACTCAATGAGTTTTATTACTTTGTTCGTCTTAAAACTCACTACAAACAAATTTTATGTACCAACTTGATTAACCTACTTCATAAAATCTTTGCAATATCTTCATCAATAACAAAAAAAAAATATAGCAAATTTTTAACATTTAACCAACTTTTCAAATTAAACAAAAGAAAACATAGCAAATATTCAACATTTAACCAACTTTTCATCATTTAACGGAAAGAAAAAGTACAACAACTTTCCATCATTTAACCAACTTTTCCATAGGGTCCATATTTTTCTTCATCCTCCTTTAAATTCTTTCAACTTCTTTCAAAACCATCCTTGCTTCATCATTCATTTTTATTCTTTGTAACCCACTGCAATCAAATAGTCCACAAATGCAATCCTTTTCAAAAAAAAGTAATAATAATACAATTTAAGTACAATGAACTTATATTTAACATGTAGTGAGTTTTAAACTACATATAGAAATCAACTCAATAGTGTGTTTAGCATGCAAACTTTTATTTTACCCATTCAGTTGCTTCAAACCAATTATTTCTATAATCTTAAAAACATAGATTTAAAAAAAACACAGATTTTTAAGACTCACTAAAAAGTGTTAAAATTACAACTCAACTCACCGGAAAGTGTTAAAATCATAAATCACAGTTTAAAACTCAATGGGAAGTGTTAAAATCACAAATCACAGTTTAAAACTCACTGGAAAATGTTATAATGAGTTGGGAACTGTTAAACCATACAATTTTGTATACTAATATTAGAAATTATGTAAATATATATGTTAATAAAGATCAGTAAACAATAAATTACATGACACTAACCCATATATTCAAGTCTACTATTTTGAGTATAAAAACAAGACATGTATTAAAGTTCTCTTTTAGTGAGTTTTAAACTAAACTCACTGCAAAAGGGTTATACTACTTGATTTTTTAGAATTCAAGTTTTGAGAGAATAAATGTTTAGTTAGTGAAAACTTGGGTTCTATTTCTTTGTTCATTGCTTTTTAATTGGTTTAATCACTGCAAATGAGTTACACTACTTGAGTTTTAAAGTCACTGCAAAAAAGTTATACTACTTGAGTTTTAGAATTCAAGTTTTGATAGAATAAAGGTTTAATCAGTGAAAACTTGAGCTAATTTTTTAAATCAATGGATGCATATAACTCAAGCTAAGTGTCTAAATACCCATCAATCCTTCATCATAACGAAAGAAGTGCTTAAAAGTTACTTTCTGGCTTCCCTACTTCAACATTAGATTCAATGAAACACTTGTGAGTCAAAATCATTATCACAAAACTAATTCAATTGATGATAGGAAAACAATGTAATTTTAGCGTCAACATTTTTCAAACAAGAAAATATAGCAACATGATTTACTGATATAGAATACTCGTATTGACAAAGTTGAACAAACCTCATAAACTAAGCCATCCTCACCAGTGTCTTTGGAGTTTCCCAATAGGCTCTTCCTTTTGTTTGCTTTCCTATATTTATTACAACTCAGTGAGGTTTATACAACTAAATGGGTTTTAATTACAACCATAGCTATACAACACATCTAATTCTAATCAATAGACATTATGTATAGTCAGTTGTATCAAAGTCAGTGAGTTTTAAAAAAAGATTGTATAGTGAGTTTAATTAAAACTCACTAAACATTGCTAATATAGTGATTGTACATATTGTATAGTGAGTTTGAAATTGGCAATCAAAAGCACGTAACTACATCGATCTTCATTTGCCCTAATCGTAACCGTGCTAATATAGAAACTGAATTTATCTATAGCAAAAATTTTAGATATCAGTGAGTTTTCTATGCATTTTATATTTATGAGTCATTGATTTTTAAAACTCAAATTTATAAAAATTAGATACCAGTGAGTTTTCTATGCATATTATACTAATCAGTCAACTAAATAGAAATTCTTTTATACATTACAGAAACGGTTAGTGTAACTTTGGCATAGTCAACCCATTTGACCCATTTCGTTTCACATGTATGACATTTTCATAAAAACATAATCTTTGATTAGTAAACGCCATTTCTTTTGTCCAACATTCACAAAAATACAAAAGTCACAAACAACAATAAAACTCACTGCATTATAAACCTCACTAAACCTTGCAGTGAGTTCTATTCTGTTAAATAATTTCAGTTTTTGTTCTCTGTTTTACAATCTATTCAATACACTATGCTTTTTATGAAAATTAAGTTATTCGTATTCTTTAAAAGTCTACTTTTGAAATTGTAACACAGCTACTCACTCCTTAATATTTTCATATACGAATCTAGGCTCAGCAATCTAATCTAGCTTTGCACAACTAGATACATGTATTATCTTTAATCACACATATGGTACATGGTCTAACGACATCAGAAAATTTTCAAATCTCAGCAATTTAATCTGAAATGTAATTTGCAAGTGAGTTTTAATCATAGTAGTATACTTGATTTTTTAATAAAACTCACTATTAAAAACTCAATTGAGTTTTAAGGCTTGAAACAGAATAGAACTCACTATTTTTCTATTGATTGAAGATGAACTCAAAAGTGAGTTTTATAACTTAACATGAACATGAATATATCAAAAGTGAGTTTTATAACTTAACATGAACATGAATATATGAACATCTTACAAACTAACTGAGTGACTTAATTTATATTAATTTATAAATAAAATTGTTATTTTATATTACTATAATCCAATCAAAAATGCAATTGCAGTGTCTATGACTCTATATGACAAGCTCCAACAAAATCTATCTTTGTTAGTACTAGAAAAACTCATAATATGCTTAAAACTCATTAGTAGTGATCTTAATTTTCTCTGATTATTTTCTAGTTGTTATCTAGAAATATATTGAACCAAAAACTCTCTGAGTTGTTTTTATAGAACCAACATTGAGCTCATTCAGTTCAAAACTTACTATAAAACTCACTGATGTTACTAATTTAGTTAAAACTCACAAAGGAATTTTTATGTAAAACTCACTATAAAAAGAACTTGAATATATGGCTTTTTAAAACACATCAAGGATTTAAAACTCACTATAGTTGAAAACTAACTTTGCTTTTAAACTCACAGCTTGCTTTAAACTGTTTTTAATGAGTTTTAAATCATGCTTTGAGCTCATAATCAGTGAGTTTTATACAACAAAATGGGGTTCAAATACAAATAAAACTCACTGAAAACCTGTGAAGATCCACAATCACTGCAACCTTGAAATAAACTCACAATTAATAGATACGTATATTCATGTTATTAGATAAAGATTTAAAACTCATAGTTTTAAAATTTCATAAGGGGACTTGGATAAGGATTTAAACTCATTGAGTTATTAAACTCACTGAGTTATTACCAATCATGTGCAGCGGACAATTTTTATGTATAAAGTTCTATGTGCAGCGGACAATTAATGCAGGTAAAGCTCGAAATCAAAACACAGTTAACCAACCAATATGTAAATAATTGTTGCCAGAAATAGATAGACATATAAAAAAAATGCTCGAAATCAAAACACATTTGAATCTGATTACCTTTTATCGCCGCCGGATAATTGGACTTTTTAGGAGTTGAATCCGAATTTTTACCTACATTCGAATCCAGATCTACTTCTTCTTGATCCATTGGAAAGTGATTATGGAACGGATTCAAATGAATCTAGAATGCATCGTCGATGAGGAGAAACAAATTTAGGGCTCTAGGGAGAGATCATCGATGAGGATAAACGGGGGTTTTGGGTCTTGCTATTTTGACGATCATACCCCTCCGTTAAATAATTCAGCACTTAGATCCGACGGTTGTAAATGGGGTCTACGGGTCTACACTTTTTTAAGGGTCTACATTGAACCTCACCCTACATATATATATATATATATATATATGTATATATATATATATATGTATATATATATGGGTAAAAATCATGTGAAAACCTATTCTTAGCCGAAAAACCTAAAAACCACTTAAATGAAGGTTAATAAAGTAATTTAATAATTAATTTTCAATATTATCACTATTACACCCCCATATGTTTGATATATTTACAACACCCCCTCTCCTCCCCCCACCCCACCCCCCTCCCCCGATGTTGCATATATGCAACATAATTATATTGCATATATATAACCCTAACCTCACCCACCCCCACCCCCACCCCCGTGTTGCATATATGCAACACAATTATATTGCATATATATATATATATATATATATATATATATATATATATATATATAGGGTTAGGTTCAAATGAGAACTTTTTCTTTTGAGAACTTTTTCTTTTGAGAACTTTTGAGAACCAATTTGGGCCACTAATTTTCAAGGGGGAGCATTCAAATTCATGGGGGGGTTTTCCATATATATAAACTAGTGGCTAAGATTAGTTCTTTTTAGTTCTCAAACCCAATTAGTTCTCAAATGATCCTCTCCCTATATATATATATATATATATATATATATATATATAGGGTTGGGGTAATTTGGAACCCACGTTGAGTTGAGGAAACTTTGGAACCTCGTCAAAAACGAGGTTAAAAAAACGTTTTTTTTTCTAAATTTTTTTTATGGTGGTTCTTTAGGTTATAAACTACTCGTATATGAAAAAAAATCAAAAAACCGCCTAGTAGATTTTTTTAAAAAAAATCTCAAAAAAAAGTTGTTACATATGTAACTTTCATGTGTAAACTGTATATATATGCGTTTACACATGAAAGTTACATATGTAACCAATCTTTTTTGAGATTTTTTAAAAAAAAATCTACTAGGCGGTTTTTTGATTTTTTTTCATATACGAGTAGTTTATAACCTAAAGAACCACCATAAAAAAATTTAGAAAAAAAAACGTTTTTTTAACCTCGTTTTTGACGAGGTTCCAAAGTTTCCTCAACTCAACGTGGGTTCCAAAATACTCTTTCCCTATATATATATATATATATATATAGGGTTAGGTTCAAATGAGAACTTTTTCTTTTGAGAACTTTTGAGAACCATTCTGAGCCACTAATTTTCAGGGGGGGAGCATTTAAATTCATGGGGGGGATTTCCATATATATAAACTAGTGGCTTAAAATGGTTCTCAAAAGTTCTCAAACCAAATTGGTTCTCAAATGATTCTCTCCCTATATATATATATATATATATATATATATAACCTCTAACCCGCACCCCAGTCACCGCCCCCCCCACCCCCGTGTTGCATATACGCAACATAATTATATTGCATATATATAACCCTAACCCGCACCCCAGTCACCCGCACCTCCACCCCCGTGTTGCATATATGCAACACAATTGTGTTGCACATATACAACCCCCACTTACCCCACCCCTACTTCGGCACCTCCCCCCCCCCCCCCCCCCGACGTGTTGCATATATGCAACACAATTGTGTTGCACTTATACAGTAGCGAATAGTCTAAACTTAGATACGAGATTATTGATATTATCACTCAATGCGCGAATCGTTTGAGATCCCGTCCGGGTAAGCTTACTTTACCCCGCGACGATCTACTTGCTATTAAAGGTAGTGTTTTTTACAAATATTACACGTTGCCGGTTTTATGCTTTATGTATTTAGAGCTGTGTGTGTATGCAATATAATATCTATTAGGTTTCTGTGTCGACATATATATTTTTTTTTCAATTATATTTTGTTTATATATGCAGTATGAATACATGTTGTATGTATGCAACATCCATACACTCTTCGTTTATGCAACTCCAATTTACATAACATGATGTATTTAATTGAATGTGACAAGCAAGATGCAAAATCCCAAAACAAACTACAAAGGTATGTATTTTACACCACATTCATGAATACAAAAACTACAAAAGACTACGATCAAATTCAATGTAGCAGATTTACATGTTGAGCTAATGAATCCCTTGTAGGCTCAAGCAATGAACCGTCTCTCCAACTCCAATTTAATATGTTTCTTTGGCTTTGACTTGGGAATCTTTTCCATCACTTTAACTTCTTTATATATCTCACAATCATATGAATCTGGGAACCTATTCATGAGAGTAAGTTGTCAATCCATCTGTCCCACCAAAATTTAATTGAGTTTCCATCCACTTGTGTCATTAAGATGAACTTATGGAAGTGAAATGATTTGTTATATATCTTGTGCTTTTTCGTCCAGCAAATTTACACATCAACATTGTATTAATATAATATTGTTTACAACTTTAAAATATGTATATATATACTTATTATGCATATATGCAATATGATTGTGTTGCATATATGCATCATGACCGTGTTGCATATACGCATCATGAATGTGTTGTGTATATGCAACATGACTGTATGTTGTTTATATGCAACATAACTAACTGTATGTTGTTTATATTCTATAACCACAAAAACCTGATATCTAAAAACTCATAGGACATCACCAGTATCCTCCTAACTAATGGCCTTAAGAGGGTTAAAAACATAAAACCAATGAAAGTTGAATTGAAACTTGACACCTCTTCTAAAGTGGCTTAAAGGCTTACCACTAGGGGTGTTTAAAACCGGATATCCGAAAATTTGAATGTCTGAAATTTCGGATACGGATTCGAATAGTGATTTTGGATATCCGAAATATAATAATAAAGAAAATTAGGGGAAAAATCCATTTTAAAAAAAAAACAGCTAACCTTTAACATAGATAAAACTTTCAAACCTGCATGCATGCCTTCAAATAACATACAATCATTCGAAATAAAATATTAAATAAAGCTTCCCTGAGCATGGTTTGCATCAACTTTTATTAGGATAAGACTTGCTGTAATTTCCACAAACAATTGTTAATGGCATGAAATTGTATATTAAACTAAAGCACCAAAGGTTGACATACCTACCTCGATGTAATTCAGGTATACAAAAAGGGAGTCCCTAGAGATGAAAAGACACAGACTAAAAAAGGAACATGATTGCCATTGCTACAAAACAATCATACAAGCCTCTGTGCATTACACATAAAACATGAGATCAACCACTATGCCACATCAAGTACAAAAATTCAAAAAAGATTAATACAACCAAGAGATTTATTTAAAAATCATGAATTGAACATAAAGTAAGAGCATCTCATTGTAAATTTGAAGATTAATGATCAGATAATTTTCATTCTAAATTATCATGATATAGCAGGAACAGCTGCACTAACGATCCCCAAAGTTTAATTCGCAATGGCAGCTTAGTCTTAGAACCTTAGAAGATGAATACACAATAACCAAAGATTGAGACCAAAATGAGAAAAAAACATCAATAGCTATTAACAATAGAAACCTTTTTGACCTACAATATAACAGGATTGGTATGTTTTGTAATTATAAAATAGCTAATATCTTGTGATCATAAAGAATCCCAAATCAATACCATCAAGTAGCTATAGTGATCAGTGAGTAGGGACTAGTCAGTTAGCCAACATTCTTATGTAACACACAAAACCCTAAAGCTTCAATTAAAACAAATCATTCGAACCAAATTCAAATTTCACAAACAATATTAATCAACGATTGAATGATTGTAGGTACAGAGATATTAGACACTCACCAAATCCGAACTGAGGTGATCGAAGAATTGATTTCATTGCTGGTTTTTAATGGAGACTTCTCGAAGACTCCTTCGCTTTGATTTGATCCAGCTCCGTCGACGCCGACACCAACTTCCAGCGGCAATTGAGCCTCGTAAACCCTAACTTCCGTCAATTTGGATTCCACGAAGTTAATTCCTAACGCAG